>CM035232.1:74619320-75219320 GCA_020226215.1 Sindora glabra | reverse complement strand
TTCAATTTTTTCAAGTTATGATGAGCCTATTTAAACTTGTTGCATCTATGGATACTTAAGACCACCTTAGTAAAAGTTTGATAGTTGAGATTAGAATCAGCAGTCAAATAAAGTTTTGATGAATTATATGATGTGATGAATTAATTGTATGATATAAGTATATGATTCTGTCATATTTGGATAATCCAGGCTTTATATTTTAGGGTGTGTAACCCTCGAAAAGTGTTCAAAAATAGGAGAGATTTTATTTCTTTTTTCTTAAAAATTTTAAAGAAAATTTTTTGTCCTTCTAGACTTTAGAAACTTCCATTAAATAGAAAGAGTAAAAAATAGTTAAAACTTGTGGAAACCGGTAACAGGATTCACGCCGGTCACGATCAAAAGTGGGTTGTGACAAAATAAAAGACAAGTGTGGGATTTAAAAGTGGGATTGAGCTTATGGTGCACTAGGAAGCACCATGACAAAACTTATGGCTCTATATTTTTTTTATTTTCCCACTACCCTCTCTCTCCCTTGCCTAGTCTTTCTCTTCTCATACTTTTACTGACTCTCTCTCCTATATTTTTACGGTACCCTTGTCTCTCTACATGTCCGCTTAGTCATGTTTCTCTCTTCTTCTTCTTTCTTCTTTTAGCCAGTTTTCTCTTTATTAGTTCCTCTTTTTCTCCTTCTCCTCTTTTTTTCCCCTCTTGGCTAGTAAATTCTTTAGCCAACCTACCGAGGTCTTCTTCCTTGTTAAATAGCAATTCATGAATGGGTTAAAGGAGCAAATTAGCAACCAAGCTCCATCCGCATCTTGCTTTGGTTCATGCCATGGCCACCTTGTTGTCATTAGTCTCTTCCTTTCATAACCAGCTATTAATGTCATTGATGACGTACGAAAAGGCTATAAAGCATGACATTGAACTCGTGGCAAAAAGCTACTATTTTCCTTTGAATCACGGGTGATGGGGCTTGATTCTGGTGTTAGTGAGTTGTTGGTGGCCTCTTAAGAAGTAGTAAGACATTCTTTTATAATTAATCTTTCTAATTTTTTGTGTTTAGGAGTTGATCTAAAGATAAATCCATATATGTGTGATATATACGACAGTCCTCATGAAATATAAAATATAATGTTTATGATGAAAAATGTTAAATTAAGTTGATTAAATTATATGCGGAGCATTATATTTTATTGTTTTAAAAGATTCATGTATGATTTAGAAAACTCATTTGTGCATGTTTGATGTATAAGATGATGCATATTAAAAATGTAATTTTTATGTGATAAAATGCCAGAATGATATAAATAGGATAATTATGGTGTTGTATATTTTAAATATCCAGAAAGGCTCATATGATTTAAGAAATCTTTAAATGTATGAAATGTGGATGGATAACTTTACTAAAATGGAATTGAAAAAGTAAGAAAGAAAGTGTATGGATTCATAAAATAATTTGACTAGAGCAATATTGGAATATAAAATTTTAATACTTTAATAATTTTATATTTGATTCAGAAGAACCTTCATCTATAAAAAACCTTTAAACCCTCATGATAATTAGATGTATATGAAAAGTAATGGTATCAAATGATAGTGTAAGACCAATAAATACTTTGGATAGTATTAAATCCTAATATTTTCATCTATGTAGGTTTGAATTGAGGATCTTCATATTATGGTATATTTTTAGATTCATATAACTAACCTAAGAGAAAATGATAGAGCTACAATACAACTGTAATTAAGTGTATATTATGGAAGATTTTTTATCCATGTATCCATTTTAGAAGCTAAATAAGGTATAATTTGGGATGTTAAAATATGAATATGTCATGGTTAGAAATTAAAGTATTAAGGTTCTAAAGAAAATGAGTAATGCTCATATAATTATAAATCATTTTTGTAATTTGTGAAATAGGAGAAAAAAGAGATGATATGATGAGAATAGGTCCACTAAAGCTTCCTAAAATGGGTAGGCAATCCTAGGTGAATATATATCTCACCACAAATTTTTATCTTAATAAAAGATGATCTAAATGTTATGAATTCTATTTTTCTTATTGATAGTACTTATTTTATATTCATATATATATATATATATATATATATATACTCGTGCATAACTCAATTTTGTGGTATAAGTACAATTAGTTGTTTGAGGGAATGTTACTTAATTAGAGTGTGCAGTGGAAGCATGGTAACGATGTTTCTAACTATTGATAAATTGTGATTGAGTTCAATAATATCTATCTATTATGGCTGTATAGGAGAACATAACGACATTGTTGTATACTTATACATATACTATTGTGTACTTGGTATTGTCTAGTGATGAATTTAATTACTTTGAATTTAAATTTTATAAACAATTATAATATGAGAGTTGAGCTCTCATGTGAATAATATCTATGAATTTTTTCATAAATGACATTGAAAATTATGAATTATGTTAGATCAATGACATTGGAAATTATGAATGGTAATAGAGTGATGCTTTGAAAGTCGAAAAGGAAATTTCTAGTAAATAGTTGTGAAGGATATAAGATTGATCTAAGAGCTAGATAAGAAATTCTTGGAAAATAATTGAGAACAGTATAGAATTGATCTTAAAACCAAAAAGCAACTACATTTATGTTTACTATAACTGAATATGTGATATGATAAGATATTGGAATTGTTTATGATTGGATATTACTATTGATGTGATTAAGGTGATTTATTTATGTTTAATCTTTAATGGCTATTTGTGATTGTGATGTCTACCTGGAATTGGTAGTATATGATATGATAATGATGTTGTGTATTAACGAATAGTTAATATTTCTATGAATTGTGATAGGAAATACAGAGTTTAAGTCATGTATAGGTGAATTCCTATTTCGAGGCATGGTTTTGCATATTTTAGAAATATAGGAAATGAGTTTATTAATATTTTTAATTTAGTACATGATTAACCTACAATTATTATTTATAAATTAATCTCCTGCAAAATAGCAATGGATGTATACTTACTGAGTTCTAAAAACTCATTCCTCCTTATTTTCAATGTTTTTAAGTTGGAATAAGTATAATTAAACTTGTTGCATCTACGGAGATTCAAGAAAACCTAATTAGAAAATTTGACAGTTAAAGCATCTCTTTAGATTATATTCATAATTAAAGAATAAAATTTTATTGACTTAATAGTTGATGTGTTGAATTGTTTACCTATGTATATATGTTAGAATTGTGTAGTATCATGTTTGTTATGGATTCTATCGTATTTAAAAATAATACAAGTTTTGTATTTTAGTACATTTGGCTCTTGGGAAGCATCCCAAAATAGGGGGAAAGTCTACCTATTTTTCTGTAAAATTCAAAGTAAATTTTGAGTCCCCTTAGAAATATAGAGTTTCCTGTTGGATAGTTAGAGTGAATAATGTTAAGGCTTATGAAAACCGAATATTGGAATCCACATCAATCACGATCGAGTGAGGTCATGACATACGACCTCATCCTATTATGCGAAAATGGGTTAAAAAGAGTCCTATGTGAAAAGGGCTTAAATGTCATATATGATTGTTAGCTTGAATGCTATATGTGATTATTGGCTTAAGCATTTTATGTGACAATGTGACAAAAAAATTGTGATTATGAGACCCTTGTGGAGAGGATAAGAGATTAATTCATTGAATTATATTATAAGTTACATGGAATGAGAGGAGGTAAAAAGAAGTCATATGGTTAGGATACAAGTGATTGTGGTTAGTTCAGAGTAACAAGGAGGAAACATTTTATGCCTTCTTTCCATTTAATTGTTAATCGAATGATTATATTATGCTTATGATTGAATTATCTGATCAAGCCATATCTTATCTAAATCTATAGTAATGCAATAAATAAAAGTGCTAATTGTGAAATATATGGAAAAGATTTATAGAAAGATGTTTTAATATATGTCTTTTACATGTTTAATTTCCTTGATTAAAATTTATTAGGAAGTTTGTATGATAACTATCTCACTAAGTAATTTATTACTCACTTTACTTATGTATATGATTTGCAGATACTTTTCTTCCTTATGACTCCAATTAAGATCACTAATGTGTGGTACTACCTTTACGACACTAGGTATGGCTTATTCAGGCAAGAGTTTCATTTTTCTATTGTGATTAATGGTGATAGCATCTAGTAGTAGGCTCATATAAGAGTTGTTAGAGTTTAGCCTTATGACTTAGATCTTGACTAGTTTTTCTAGAATAACATTTTATAGATTTTGGCTACTTAGTTGCATTTGAAAACCTAATTCCAAAAGATTTTGTGATCTCCATGGGTGTGGTAGATGTATTTGCATATGATTATAAGCCTTATGACTCTTTTGTATTAGTCCTAATATTCCTAACTATACCATCTATACTCCTAGCTACACTGCTAACACCAACAATAGTAAAGCCACCACCTTACATTCTAGCTCCTACGGACCTAGTTTACCTTGATATGGATGTCCTTTTTGAGGACTCAATGAATAGCTAGTCCAGATGATAGCTATCACCTAGTATTTGTTTTTGGTATTTGTATAACATTATCTTCTGACTCTTTGTAGCACTTTCATAAATATTTTAACAAAAAAGGTTATGTTAAGACCCTAAAAATTGTTTGTATATAAAAAACATATGTATAATTATGTTTATGTGATGTATATATATAGTTTCTTTAAATGATTAACATTTTTACTAAAAGATTGTTATGAAAAAAATAAGGAATCCTATGGAATTTCAAAGGAAAAGCAAGAGGAAAATAATTTCATCTTTATCAAAGGTAAATATATAATTATGTGTTTGAAAGAATATACTTGAGTAATATATGGTTGCAACTTGTCAAATGGTTTCCAAAGATATACTCTAAAGAAATATTCTGACTTGATTTCACAAGAAAAAAATAGGATTTTTGAATTTTATATAAAGAATGTTATCTTTAAAGTATATTATGAAGAGGATGGATCCTTTGATTTTTTAAGTTTTATTATCGTAGTCCCATTCTATTGTATTTGTTTCATAGTTTGAACTTTTATATTTAGAAGGAAACTTCATTCTTTAAAAAAAATAGAAAACTTCTTTAATGGTTTTCTTTCTAAAGTCTTTTTGGTTTCTTAAGAAATTTTAATGAATGGTATTTCTAAATTAGAGTAAAGATATGTTTCAAGTATTTTTTAATTAGAAAAAGAAAATGAATATTTGAACAAGAAACCTCTAAGTTCCATATTCTAATTTTTAAAATTAGATATTGCTTTCAAAAGAAATTATTGTATATTTGGTGTTAAAGTTTCCTTTTGAAAGAAAAACATAAAAAAAGGTTCTTCAATATTTTTATTTTTTAAGGTGTTTTTATCTAACATAAATCTTTTTAATTATTTCTTATGAAAGATGTTCATATTTTTTGAATCTTATTTACATTGCTTATTTAAAGATAAGGTTCTATCTATTGGAATTGTTCAAAAAAATTAAATAAATATCATCAATTTGATGAGAGTTGTTTCTTGATAAAGGTTTGGAAAAAGATATATGTTTATATAAAAGAAACAAAAAAAAAATTGAAATTGGATTTTCTATATATTGCATGTTTTTAGAAAATAGTAAGTTTTGCAAAATGTTTTTAGTTGGAAAGGCCTCCTATTAATGTCTTTATGCTTGTCACAATAGTCTAGAAATAGATCATGACAAAAAGGCTTTGTTTTCTGATGAAAAGTTTCATTTTTGTTTGTTTGTTTGTTTATAAAGTTTACAGGTAATTGGGTATGGTGTTGTGGCTTTTTTTTCACTTAATTTTTGTTATGTTTCTTGTTTTATTGTATCTTAGTTTACAAGTTTTTGCTTGTTGTTATGCTTGTCTATGATAATTTGAGGAATTGAAATTGTTCTTCGCGTGAATTCATATGTTGTGTTTCTTTATATTTTTGTGTATATATGTTCTTTTTTTTCTCTTTTTTGATTGATTGTATCATACAATTCTACCAAACTTATGTGCAACTGACATCATTTAAAATAGTTAGTTAAACTCAATTTCTACATAATGAGCAGTCAGTGTGATTTTTGTTTATGTTGCATGGATTTACTTTAATTAGTGAAAATTGGCTTATTTAACCAATTCTAATCAACCAGTGGTCATCCTTAACATATGCTCTTGCACATCTTCATAGACTTATTTTTTTATTTAAAAATCTTTATTTATATTAACAACTTAAATATATGCATGCTCAAAGAATTTTTTTTATTTAAAGAAAAAATTAACTATTTGATATAAACAAATTCATGTATGCTATTATATTTGTGAAATTAGATTAAGGAATTCTATTATAAATTAATTTGATGCAAACAAATATACATATGTGCTATAATTCTTTTATGATTATTATCATTTGGTTACCATAGCATTAAAAAGGGAAATAAAGTTATATTAAATAATTGTGCTTAGTATAACATCTTGTCATAGTCATTATCAAGGTTGTCAAACAAATAGGCCAAAGCTAGTTCGCATGGGTTTTAACCTGTCATAGGCTAATCCATTTAACCCGTAATAAAATACAGACCTATTTATATCGGCTTGGGTCTAGTCTGCAGAAGTCACGGATTGACCTATGGACCAATTTATTTTTGCACATGGAGCAGAATGGTAAGGAATGACCCGTTTATGTTGGCTGGTGGACTAACCTAAGGATTGGCCTATGGATTGGCTTGCGAATTAGCCTGTTTTTGCACATGGGCAGATTGACAATGGTTGGCTATCTATGCTATTAGTGTTTTCTATTTTGGATGCCGTATTTTCAAAAAGGTGTTTTACCACTAATAACTTACCTAAAAACAAATCTAACTAACTAAAAGGGGACATTTACTTCTCCCACTTTAAATTAGTAAATTTAAAATTAAAATCCTGATATCATAGTATTTAATACAAATAATTTTTGTTTTACACATAACACATTATAATAAAATAAAATCTATTAGTAAATTCTAATAAAATTGCTTCCAAAGTTGAATATTTGGTGACCCAAAAGATCCAAAGCCATCCTAACTTGTCACTTGTGCGGCAACAAAGCAACAATGCAAAATCTTACCATCTTTTTCATTCTTCAACTTCCACTTTTAGCCTTCCACTTACCAAACAAAGCCAAAAATGCATTAGATTTTATTATATTTTATAATATAGTATATAAAACCAAAATAACAAAATTATTTTACCAAAAAATATAACTATTATTATAATATGATACACACAAGTATATAAAATAAAAGGAAATTAGGTGAGGAACACTCATCAATGGCACTTTAACTAGCTAGGCAACAATAAGGATTCAGATTAGTCATTACTAAGAGTCCAAGATAGCCAACCAAAACGCACAAAGCATTTTATTAGTTAGTATAACTAGTAATTAATCAAATGAAAATTAATGATAAATGTAAAGAACTTCACAACATAAATAAAAAGTTAAAAAAAATAAGAAGTTGAAAATCTAAAAATAATGAATTTAATGATTGTATTTAATATAAAAATAATAGAAATCAAAGTTAGAGAAAAATTACAATAACATTAATTAACTTATTCATTTACTAAAAAGTAAGTAGGAGTCTTCTATTTATGAATCCTCTTATCCTTATCATTATCAATTTCCAAGTCCTTGTCTAAATTAATTATTTCTTTGTATTTGAATCCTTAATTGAGACAGTTTGACCTCTATCATCATCCTCCAAATATATATTGAAAGTTTAATTGTTGCTAAATTTCAAAGATTAAAATAAGAGGTTAGAAAATTTCAAAATTAACTAGAAGTTAAATAAAAATGATTATTAGAAGAAGTGAAACCATGGATCTAACTATGACTACAAATCAAAACTAGAACTTTATTTGGAAGAAGACAACTTCTATACATCTTTAGCACACATCCTCCAATACTAACTGCTAATTTGGATGCCACTATGGTAATTAGCACACTTAACAAGTTACAAGCCATGGTAGTTACATTTGGAAATATAATCTTATACACCTTCCACCAATTTAGAACATCTAATTCTTCATAATGACCAAATTCAAGCTTTAGCTCTTTTAAATAAATCTTTATTGGGATTTTCCAAGTCTTGTAACAATTTAAGAATCAAAGGCCTTGAAATTCTAGTTAAAAAATTCATTAAATCAAGAAAAAATTAAAAGACAATAAATTGTATAAAGCATTGAATCATATTATTTATAGGCAATAAATTAGAATTGAAAGTGAAAAAACTTACACTAAAAAGTTTCTTTGCTTTACTACTTATATTTGAACTTCCAAAGGATGATATGGAAGTAATACTAAAAGATTGGGTTCCTAAGGAGCTAGGAGGTGAATGCTTAGGATATGCCTTATAAAGTTGAAAAAGCTTTTATTTCATAATTCTAGTTTATTCTTCACAAGTTGTAAGGTTAACAATATTATAGCAAAATTCAAACAAAGAAAGCTTAATTATTGGATTAAAGATACTTGCCATATCAAGTAAAACATTGTACTCACTCTAATATTCATCAAATTTAACCTTTATGTCAGTAGTTATCTCTTTTATGGTTTCATCTTCACTCTTCAAATTATCCAATAGAAGGCAATCGATTTTCCAAACTTGAGTAAGATACAAGTTTGTAGTTAGATAACTTAAAACGGATATCAAATTTGTCATTTCATAGAAAAGCTCTAAAAATTCACACATCTTTTCACCCTTTGCCTACTCTATATTAGATGGATAATGTTTGTAGTTCTTATCAATAACCACAAAGCAGATAAATGCTTATTTATATTTTAAAGCACTCTCATGTATGAGAAAAGTAAAATTCCATCTAGTAGGCACATCCAAGCATAATTTCATACCTTTATTAATTGACAAATTTTGGATAACCTTCTCAAAGCTTTTTATTCTTGCCTTCAAATCCTTAATATAGCCTTAACATATTTGATACTTTCTCTAATTCTAACAATGGCACTAGAGACTAGTTTTAACACATCTTGAACAATAAGACTTAAAATGTGTGCAGAACATCTCACATAAAAGAATTCACCATCATATAACAAGCTTTCTTCCAAACAAAGTTATTCTTTCAAATAAGATTGCATGTTGTCATTTGTAGAAGCATTATTCAAAGTTAGAGTAAAAATCTTTTTGTCTATCCCCTATTCACATAAGAGTTCCATTGTTTTTCTTGATAATTCATACCTTATGTGTAGAGGTGGCTTGCCATACAAAGTTAGGATTTTACTATTCAACTTTCAATTAAGATCTACATAGTGAATAGTTAAGCATATATAACCTTCTTGAGTGCAAGAAGTCCATAAATCAAAAGTAAAATATACTTTACTGAAAATTTTTGCTAATTCATCTTTCACCCCATCTTTTTCATTCAAATAAAGCTTCCACACATCAGATGTAGTGGTGTTTTTGGAAATCATTTTCACATTAAGGTTTAAATATTTCAAGACATCCCTAATTCCATCATATTCAATGAAGGTAAAAGGAAGATCATGTTTTATGGTTGCCAATGCCACTTTATTCTTAAAAATTTTATTGATCAATTTTTTTGCTTTTTAGTTTTCCAAGATTATCTAATAGATTTCTAGCATCTTAGTTTGCTTTAACTTTTCAAGTTTTTTACATTTTTGAGCATGACAAGCAAGGTTTAAGGTACTGGCTTAGGTTCCACTTCCCACAATTAAAGTTTCATAACCCTTACATTTTTCCTGTTGTCTACCATCTTCACATATTCCCATATTCTCATAATAAATCCACACATTTAATGTTGTTTTCTTTTTTTTTTTACGCCTTCATTATCTTCAAGTTATTTAGGTTGATTTTTAGAATCATGAGTACTTCCATTAATAATATTAATATTTTTAGTTTTATCATTATTCCTCCCAACATGATGCACATCACCTTCACTATCATGTTGCCTTCCAACATTTTGATATACAAATTGTAATTTCATTATTTAGGACTATTATAAATTGTATGTTGACACATAAATGCACATTTAACTAACACTTATACAAACAACAACACAAATAACAAATGTACATTTTGATATAACTAAAAAAATTAAAGAAGTGGATAAGTGAGGGAGTTATAATTTAGAGAAATGAAATAGCAACAAAGATTGAACATAATTTATGTACTTTATTTTGCAAGACAGATCATGTTAATTTGTTACAAATGTAGAAAATATTATTTATTAAAAACATAAACAAGCTACATAGAATCATAGATAAAGAAAACTTATAAATATTAATTAAAATGATAAATAATAAATATGATAGTTACTTACTGGGGAGTAAAGGTTGTATGGATAATGATCTTGATAATTTGAGATAGAACATTTCTGACTTTTCAAAAGGTTAAGGAAGAACCAAAAAAGGATGAGTTACACTAAGCCATTAAAACTAACTTAATGTTGTCATATTGCATTGTTTTAACATTGAAATCAATAGCTACATCCCCTCCCCCCGCCAAAAAAAAGGCAATCACTAATCAGCTAGCATTGAAACTAATATACTTGCTAGGCATCCAACATTAACAATTTATGATTTTCAATGACAAATATGAATCAAAACTGATTTTTTATGCATCCAACTATATATGACACTCCCAATAAATATACAATCAAATTACAGCAAATATGAAATTTAAGTTATCATGAGTTTTCTAATTTTTTATTTTCAAACTTTCAATAAAACTTTAAAAAATATTTTTATTTTATTTTGCAATTTCATATAACATTTTCTCCATATTTTAAGCTCTAATGGATTCACACACTTTGAAAAATACATTTTTTAAACTAAACTACTTAGTTTCATCCTAAATGACACATAGGACCAAAAAAATAAATAAATATGCTTGCCTATATCACTCATGTTTTTAAGTTTTTTAGAAACTACAAGTTTTACCTATCACCAATAATTTTCCAGATATGAATGTTTATCCAGCCAAAAACTAAACTTGCATGCAAGTTTGTATAAAATGGTAGAAAAACTCATGCAAATCATAAGCATACATTCTACTACAAAATAAAAACTATAGAAGCATATAGATGCAAGTAGAAACAATATTGGCCTACTTCTAACCTTTCTAGTAGTAGTTTTGATTTAACACAACCAAAACAAGAGGCATGAATATTTATAATTGTATTAAATGGAAAATATTGAAACACAAACAAATATGATAAACTTGAAGTTCAAAAATTGGTTTGACTTAAGATGAGTTTCTCTAATTAAATTTACACAAAACCATTCACACCTGAAAACATATGAATGCATAAAATACCCAATATTTCAAGGAGCAAATAATGGAATCAAATTTACCTCTAATTTTGCAACAAGTATAAAGGCATATATATTATATATTTTTAGAATGCACTATAGTTTATACATGCATATACTCCTAGTCATAATGAAACTCCTATATACATATCAATATGAAATTGAATTTCATACAATGTGTATCACTTTTGCATAAGACTTGAATAATGTACAAGCATTCATATATGCTAAATGTCAACAAACACTTAATATACAAAGAGATATGTAAAGAGCATATGCTATGTTCTCATGATGATCTAGAGAAATTCAATCTATTATATTAATATGTGCTAAGAAAATACACCCAGAAAGTTCACATTCACATAGAGAATTCCATATATATATATATGCATTGGTTCTAGGATAAATATTTACATTTAAGTTAAAACACATATATGTGAGGTCACAAATTAGTAACTTTGGTAGAGAAAGAGAAGAATAACCTATTTCACATAAATTGCATCATAATTATCCTAAACACTTAACCATAATTCATAATTATAATTAAGTTATGATACTAATTGTAGGATTTATTTTATCTAATTATCAAAATACCATATTATGGCTTTAAATTATAGCATACGACAAAAATGAAATTTAAGCAATTGCTATAGTAAATATGTAGTTTTGAGATATCTATGGTCATTCTTATAAATTTATGCTTCTGTTCAATGATGAATGTAATAACAAATGGGAAATTTAACTTCCAAAAGTATAACCCTTATATATATAGCTATAATTTGGTGTGAAGGTTAGTTTGCTAATAAATAAATTTCCTTTCACTTTTATTGCCAAGTTTGAAGAGGAAAAAAAGTTAATAAGTCTATATGCTTTTTTCTAGTGATCTCCTATTTAGATATTTCTACTCTGGAACTAAACAACAAAAAAAATTCATTTTCTTGCTTTTTTCTCCTTTTTGTTTTTCTTTACATCCATTTTCATCAGAAATGAACTATTTTGTAAAGGTTATGAAAAATTCAACAACATTATATTATACCAATGGAAAAACATGCATCCAAGAATAATCAAACAATTAGAAAAACATCAATTGGCTTTACAACTAGCTTACCAAGCTCCAATAAACATGCACTTATGAATAATCAAATAGTTAGAAAAACAAAAAGACTAGATCAAATATAAAGGACATGAAATATGAAGGCTCGAACTCAAATTCATTGAACTTAAAGGTCGAAACTTAAAAGCTCCATAGGACCACAGAGGCACAGACCACGATCACCATTTACTTGCCACTCTACTCACCTAACGCCTTTGACCCTCCACGATCCTAAATGACAAAATACTATCAACATCAATAAAACTACAAAATGATTGAGTGAAAGAGAAGTAAAATCACAAATTTCCTTTCTAAAATTGAAGCCCTAGCAAAGTGAACTAATAATAATAGAAGAGAAATAACAAGATAGGTAGAGCAGAGTTAGTAGACAGACAACAGTAAATAGTAGTGAGTCATTGGATTTTTTTAATTTTAGTTTAAGTTGTAAGTTAGGTTAGGTTTTAGGTTAGATTGGGCCTAGTTAGGTTGGGGGTCTATGAGAGCCTTTTCTTTTTCAAATAAGGCTAGTATGTGTCTGTGTGGGTCAAACTCATTAAGATTGTGGTCCATATTGATCAACTTATTTAACTTGCAATTTAAAACAAGCTTAAATTCATAGGTCCAAGTCCATGTGGATCTGTGGGGTGGGGCAGGTCAGTATGTGGGTCAAGACTCGTTTTACAACCCTAGTCACCATGAACATGGCATTTTAAATAATGTTTATAAATTGAGAGGATATAGAATGAAATCAAAATAAACTAATTTAGTGGATAAACCATATTTAATAGGATTTTAACTTATAGTTAATAAGATTTAACCATATAATTAATAGGATTTAACCACATAATTAATAGGATTTAACCACATAATTAATAGGATTTAGTCTCATACTTAATAGGATTTAATATCATACTTAATAAGATTTAATATTATAATTAATAAGATTTAGTTGCATACTTAATAGAATTTAACCTTAAATTTAGTAGGATTAAACTACATAATTAATAGGATTTAACCATACAACTAATAGGATTTAATTACAAGCTTAAAAACAATTAACACCATATTTAATAAAATTTAACCTTATATTTTATTGGATTTAACTTCATACTTAATAAAATTTGATTGTATAATTGATAGAATTTCACCATATACTTAATATGATTTAACTTTATAATTATAACATTTTTATAAGGCTATGAAGGCCACTAATTCTAACATTGGAATAAAAAAATATGAAAGAAACTAATTTAATTGATGGAAAATATATTCATGCTCTATAACTATTACTAAAAAATGAAATCACCAACATTTATCTTTCAAAATTAGTTCATGTGGTATTATTTACCATTTAGTTATCTAAGTATCCTAAAATTAACTGTATAGTTCCTTTCATAATGTTGCCATCTTATATAATAAAAACATGAACCTCCCTTTCCTCTTTTCACACATCTATTATTCATAAGATGCATTACTTTCTCCAAGCTTACAATCTATTAGCAAAAGATGCTCTATTAATTCATTGAAATATCTACATCTATAAATTAAATGTTAAATTCAAATCATTATAACATCAAACTTATCATACCTTTATTTTGTTAAATGAAGCCAATCTATAAATTTACAAAATAGAATGGAAATTAATGTTAGGAAATCTTGAAGACTAACAAAATTATAAATCATAATCCATATCTACATGTGATATCATACAAACAAAATGGTACTTTTATAAGCTTAGCAAAATTCATAAAATGCATTTCTAATCATTACTCCAAGTAGATGTTTAAGTTGTGTAGCAAAATGCAAAATGCTTAATAGATTTTGAAAAGACAAATAAAAATTAGAGAAATCGTAAGGCATAAAAAGTATATATTAAACCAAAAGGAATTTCAAATTTTGAAAGAAAGCTTAACCCTGTTTTAACTTCATATTTATCTATTTATTTTGGTTAATAAAAATAAAGTTAGTTAGAAACATGAGACAAATGAATAAGGGAAGATTACATCTTTATCCTTAATTTTTTGAGAATATATAAAATTTAAATGAGTTTTTTTTTTAAATTGAAATCCAATAATGGAGTTTAAAAGTTAACAATTGCTTTTTCAAGGTTCTAGACTAAGTAGCAAGAGCAACTTTTAATTTATTATAAGGATAAATGATGGATTCAATAAATTCTTGCTAATAACTACTCTCACTAAATAGAAACATTAAACTAAAAGCCCATACAAAATGCACATCTAGGAAAAAATGGGCTATATGGAAATAATGAAGAACTATAAGATTGAATTACTTAGGATGCTTGTCCATAAGAATTTACGGAGCCACCCATTAATGGAAATGGAACTTTGTGCAAAGTTTTCTCCCATGATATAAGTTACCACCCCTTGATCATTTATACTACCCCAAACATTTGATTGCATATTCTAACTAAAATGAGTAGTATAAAATCATCTGATTACATTTTCCAACTAAAATGAGTAATATAGAATAATTAAAAACTAACTTGTTAAACCATGTCCAAATGTATAAAATATAGTTTTTCCAATAAAAATTATATATCTATTTTTATGCATATATAAAGTGTCAAAATCTCTTCATTTTGAGATAATTAATATAGATGCTTATTATAATAATTATGAGCAATGTTAAATAACATGATATCTAGTTTCCAAAAATGCATGAAAATCACATCAATAACTTCATCCAATCATATATTAAAATATTGTTTAGGGATACCAAGGTCAGTGAAGTAAAAGATTAAGAAGTTAGTTGAACCAATAATTCTTATGCCCTAAAAGGGAGGTAATAAATCATTTGATAGCACTTCTATAGATATAGAATTGATCCCTCTCATAGCAAACCACAATCTTGTAGATGATTATAGTGCTCCTTTTTTAGACTAATCAACTCCTTGTAAGTCAAGAAATGAACAAGGTAAGATTTAGCTCGCTTGTCATGACCTATTCCCAATTGTGACTGGCATGAATTCTATTACCAATTTTCACAAGCCTTAATTCTTTTCACTTTTTCTATCTAAGGAGAGTTTCCAAACTTTAAAGGAACTCAAAATCTCTTACTCTAAAATTTTAGGAAAAAATGAAAAAAGTCTCCCCTATTTTTGGAGATTTCTCAAGGGTCACACACCTTAAAATAGAACACCTATTTTTATCTAGATACAACAGAATCAATATACACACAATACAGTACAATTTCAATTTCACACACATGCAACAATCCAACACATCATAAATCTCTATGGTAAAGATGATCCTAACTATCAAATCTCTAATAAGATGGTTTTATTTCTCCATGGATGCAATAAGCTTAAATATGCTCACCAAAACCTGAAAACATTGAAGATATAATAATGTGAGTTATAAGAACTCAGTGAGCATATATTTACCAATATCTTGTAGGTAATCAATTTTATATATAAAATAATCAAAGGATAATCATATATTGAATAAGAAAACATTGGCAAACCTATTTACTAGATTTTTGAAATATGTGCAACCATGCCCTGAAATGGAAGTTCACTTGTACATGAATTATCTATTTCTCATAACAAAATTATAGGAGTCTCAACTTTTTGTTAGAACTTAATATCATATACTACTCATTCTAGGTAAGCATCACTCACACAAACAACTATTAAGGCTCAATGCAAATAAATCATCACAATCACATCAAGACTATGCAATCATGTCAAATAATGACATCATCTCTTAGACAATTTCAACATCACATCTGATTTCCAGATCAACACTATATTTTTCTTAACTATTCACGGGGAATTTCTCATCAAGCTTTTAGATCAATCTTATCCATTTCATATTTGTGTATCAGCAATTTTCTCATTCAGCTATCACATCATCCCTTCATCATAAATCATGATATCCATGTCATTAGCACAGTTCATGATTTCCAATGCCTCATAAGACTCAATTCATAATGTAGTCAATTCGCTAAAGCTTCATTCTCTTCATATCATTAGATCTAATATAAGCCTACATAAATAACTATTCAACAACTACAAATAATCAAAGAATATAACATAATCACAACATGATCTATTGCAACCTTATCACAATCAATCAGTCAATATCTAATAACAAAACTACACTTCTACTACACCACTTTGGTCAATTAATGTTCACTTAAACAATTATTTATTCTTATTCTACGGTAGTGAACTTATACATGAATTTATATGCTGAATAAAAAATTTGTACTATCAAGTAAAAGGATACAATCCATAACATTTAAGCTATCTTTTATTAAGATATTAAAATGTGGTGAGATATATACTCACCTGATAGGGTGTGTTTACTGTAAGAGCTTGGAGTTATTCATTTCCACTCCTCTTCTTTCCCTAATTAGAAATTACAATAGATTATAAATGCAAGGCATCACTATAATATTTCCTATTTATCATGGTGGTTTATCCAAATCATAATACTTTAATATTGTAATTCATCAGCTTCCTTTTATTTTTTACAATTAACTTATAAAATTAAAGTATGCCATTATATGCATTAAAAATATTCTAATATTGTCATTTCCTAAGATAGAACACCCATTCCTTGATGTTTCTATGCTCTAATCAGATTATTCAATATTTTTACACACTTATTTCCTTACATTCTTAATTAAATCCTATTTCCTAATTAAATCCTATTGTCATCTTATAACATAAACTTGTATTTTTGTAAGCTTCATCAAATCCTAAAGTAATATAAAGAAAATATGGAAACTTCCTAAGTTAACCTCCAAATATACAAAATCTTTAGATGCAACATTTTGGCAATATTTCAATCATATTCTATTTCTACTAGTAATTTACAATTCCAATCATGTATATATGTATGTTTATATTATTATTATTATTGTTGTTGTTGTTATTATTATTATTTTTATTATTATTATTATTATTATTATTATTATTATTATTATTATTATAATAATAATAATTTAAAGTAACCATTTAGTAACAAAAATTAGGGAGGCTTAATGTGTAGAAAATTTGACCATGAATTGTGTCTAATGACTCCTTGCTAAAGCTAGCTTGAGTTCAATGGTTTTTCAATGAGCTAAGATTGGAGCTTAGCTTCCACGTGTAGTCTACAACTCTTTCTTTTTTTCTATAAGCTATGATGGAACAAGAGGGAGCTGGAGAAAAGGTGTCATACAATAGTAAGGGAAGGTGTAGCAATGGATGAGAAGAGCTGAAAGCCCTATCTTAACCTCCATTACTAACTATAAATCATGGCTTCACTTCACATCCATGGTGGAAGCTGGCCGTGAATGAAGCACCAAACCGATAGTAGCTAGGGGCCTCCAAGCGGTGAAGTTATGACTAAGAAAAAGGAGGAAGAAAAAGAGGCTAGTTGAGCTAGGGGAAAAACAAAGAGAAATAGTGTGGCGGTGGCATAAGGAAACCACTATTGTTGGAAAGAAAAAGAAGAAAGTGGAAGATAGGGAGAGAGAGCTAGTTGATAAGAACAGGACATAAGAGAGAAAGTAGCAGTAAAATGAAAAAAATATATAATAAAAGGTTATTTTCTAAAAAATATAACTGGAAGGAGAAAGAAAGGGCCAACTGAATATTAAAATAAAATAAGAGAAAGAAAACCTAACATAGAGTTACGGGTTATGATTCCATGCTTCTCACCTTCATTAAACTCAACCCTCTCCTCAAATCTTAGCCCTTCAAATGATTTCATAAAATCCTAGTTATCCATGTTAAATAAAAATAATTTAACCATTGATTTATTAAAACTTATTTTCATAAAGCTAACTTTGATTAAAATCTAAATTCAATTATTTTCAATTTTCTTCTAATATGAAAAGTATTTATTTATTTTTGATAATGTAATAAAGTTTAAAATTCTAAAAATAATTATTTTAAACTTTCATAATTCTTAAAAATAATATCAAATACATATAAATCCATGCATTCCTTCCTAAAAAAATTATTTCTCAACGTATAAGAAGTTTCTTGTAAAAATTATTTTAATCAAATCTCGCTTTAAATATTACCATAAAAATAAATATAATTCAAACATTATTATCAATATTATTTTAAGAATCAAATTTAACTAAATAAATATTAATAAAAAATAGATATTATTGAAATTTATAAAAATCTAATTTGGGCTATTGCATTGCTACTATTAAAGAGTCCTAACCTTGATAAGGTGGATTGATTTGCATATCGCAATGCACCAAAATTAGATTAAAGTTGGTGTGTTGAAAATATAATGTTGTATAGTAGCATAACTAGGTTGTACCGCTTATGATTCTTTTAATTTTATCTTTTCTAAATGAGTTGCTGACAATATCTACACAATTGTGACTTATTGATGCAAAGAAAATAAGAAAAATTAATGCAAATAATATGTAAAATAATAAAATAGAATGCTATGATAGAAATTGAATTTAGTATCTTATTGAAATAGAATATAGAATGAAAATTATGCAGAATTAGGGGGTTTGGCTGCATAAAATTAAAATGATAACAATAAAATAAACAAGTACAAAATAGAAGTAAAACAATAAGTAAACAGAAAGAATTCAATATATGAAAACAATCAATTCAAGGATATGATAGTTCTTGATGTGGATTAATCCTAGATTACAAAATATTTAATTATTCTAATTGATTTTTCAACCTTGGATTATCTAGAACCCTTGCAATGATCCATGAATCCTATACTAGATCATCATTTAGAGTTTGGTCAATTAAGATTAGTAAATGGATTAAGCAATTGCTATAGCCCCTAAACTAGATTGAAATTGACTTGAAGATAGAATTCAATTAATTTAGGAAATTAAATCAGATACTACTGAAGTAGTCCCTTAACCCTTTATCCCAAAGTGTAAAACCATGATTAACTAACCATAATTTCACATCAAAAGAGGAAAAGAATAGAAATCATGAGATTGAGTACCAATTATACCAAATCAGCATTTAACACAAGCAATCTCAATAATTCAACACAAACAATTAGAGAAAGAGGAAATTCCACAGGAGTAAATCAACATTACTAATCAAGATCTTATAATCTTTGAAGAAAAGAACTTCACAATCCTTGAATCAACTAAGAGACCTTAGCCTTCCATGGCTTGAAAATAAGAAAATAGAGGAAAGAAAGAAAAGCTATGTTGTTGAGTCTGTGTGTAAAGTCTAAAGTCTAATGAGTCTCTCCCCTATTTATTTGACCTAGTTAAGCTAAAACCCTATTGGACTAGGATTTTATAAATCTTAGGATTATAATAATAAGGCCTTTCTAATTTTTAGAAGCCCAGACCTATTTGTTACAAGTTAATTAAATCTAATAGATAAATTAATGAATTCCTGCAAGTCTAATTTCTAACCAAATTTTGACCATGAAATCAATGTAACTTGGAAAACCCATAAATATCAAACTTATAGACCTTGTCTTGTGAGAATTTAGGCATTGGTATCAAGTTGATCAAACTACTATAGCTTCAAATATGACCTAAATATAGAAATAAGTTTAGTTGATATAGAGATATGACCTTAACTTCTCAGCCATATATGACCTTCAGAAATCCTAAACTGGGCTTGAACCAAAACATAAAAGTTATAGCTCTCTCTTTTAGCTTTCCAAAGATATAAAGTTTGTCTCAATCCAATATCCGGAGCCTAAGATATGGCTAAAAAATAGAAATAGTATCAAAATTTAACATTTACTAAATAAATTCACGATATTATAAAATTGACTATAAATTATAAAACAAGGCCTAATAATGAATATAAGAAAATATAACACCTAAGAGGCATAAAATAGGAAAAAATAAAATAGTAAATATTTTTTTCATCAAATTCCTCCACACTTATCCCTTGCACATCCTCGAGCAAGACATAATTTTATTCAAAACTAAGAAACAAAAAAATTTACTCCTTAAAAACTTCAAATTCACAAATCCACAAGTAAGAACTAACCAAAGGCAGCAAGAAACATAACACATCATGAAGAAAAATCTTGATGAACTTGGAACTAATCAACATAGCAAATTCTTTCAAAAAGAGTAGATCAAATTATAGATTCTCACAAACTTCACTCTCTAACTCTCAAGTATTTAAGGTAAAGTGTTTCACTCAAGTTCATTCCATAAAATTTTCTATCATAAGCTTGCTAATTATCTGATCTTCACTACTCAAATCACATGCACAACACAAATCAAAAGGACTTTATTCAAAGTTGTAATATGGCTAAGGAAAAAGAAAGGAAAATAAGGATATGGAAGGTTAGAAACTAAAGAAATTAATAGAGCACTTGAATAAAGAAAAAACATGGCCAAATGATAAATAATTACAACTCAACATATCAAGCCAAATTCAAATTCAAATGCTTATTAACTTCTTTATTTCTTTTCTTTCCTTTTCCTTTCTTTCTTCTATCTCTTTTTTTTTCTTTTCAATTCAAGTATTTTGCTTTTTTTTATCTTTTTTTACTTTACTTTTTTTCTTTTCATTTTCTCTTTTTTTCTTTTCTTTTACCTAAATTTTTTCAACTAACCTTTGATAATGATTTTTCACAATACATAAACTCACATACCCTCATACTTATTGAATAGCCTATCTTATAAAAATTCAAATACTCTACTAATCCCTAAAGTTAAGTAAAGATATTTATTTTTCTTTTGAAAAATATGCTTATGGGTTAATCAATAAATAAAAGGTAATAAAAGGTCCAAGGGCTTACAATGGTAAAAACTTCAAGGTTAGCTTTATGGCTCTAGCTTAAAAGAAAGAAAGAATGTCTTAATCATGTTTATGTATGCATGTACAAAATGTAATCTCAAAAAGATTTAAAGTAATTTCTAAAGAATCAAATCATGGAAGAACATCACATAAGAATGAAAGACAATATCATAATATGAATTTTCAATAAAAGAATCAAAATCATATAAAGTAAGTCATGCTACTAAATTCAATCTACCAATTCAAAATCCATCATTATATCAATTAATTTTAAGAAGCAAAATCATTCATTCAATCATGTTATTAATTCTATCTAACTTTAATTGATCTTACTCATGAGAGTGCAAAATTTCTATTGATGGAGAACAACTAAAAAGAACTCAAAATAATTCAAGATCAAGTGAAAACACACTTTTTTAATTTTTTTTTGAAAGCATAAAATTTAAAAGCACAAAAAAGCATTGAAAGAAAACTCAAAAGCATAAAGTAAATCCTAAAAATCTCTCCCCTACACTTAAATTTTACATTATCCTTAATGTAAAGCATATCAATATCATCAAGAATGACATCAAGAATGATAAAAAGCATGAAAAATAAAAGAGAAAGGTAAGAGAAAGCAAATTTAAATTGCTTGGGTTACCTTCCAAGAACTGCCTTTTTTTAATGTCTTTAGCTAGACATTATGCTTAATTTTTTACCCAGGATTTACATGAGGATTAACTACCTCCTTTGGTTCCAATTTGCCAAGCTTTAGGTCATCCATCAAAGGGGTAATTTGGAACTTAGAATCATCCACCATAAATTCTTGAAGTGCTATTCTTAATTTATCTTTGCTTGAATGCTCAAAATCATTTGGTAAAACAAATTCAACATGATCAACAAAATAGTAAGAAGAATCAATGTAAAAACACTCTTTTTGTCCTAAAAGGTGGAATGTCATCATTATCTTATTTTTCTATAATTTTGGAACCAACACTATTTTCTTCACTTTAAAATGTAAAAATTTCATCACAAATGGAACATTTAAAATCACAATCTTTATAAGTGCATTCATGGCTATCAAAAAAATTCATAAATTCAAAAAATTCAGGAAACTTAACAAGTAGTTCATCTTGGACAACATTAGCATGTGATTTAGAATAGGAAATAGCAAAATTAGAAATAATAGAATTGAAAATAGCAAAATTAGAAACAAAAACATTCAAATCTAAAATAGAAAAAATAGTGACTCAAAATGAGGAAAATTACACACTAAAGGCTCGAAAATGCTAAGAAAGGATATGGAGTTATCATGGATGTCTTTAAAAATATCAAACTTGGCTATAACACCATTAAACTCCATCGTTAATATTCCATCTCGAATATTAATAATGGTTTTTTGAGAAAAGGTTGACTAAGAATTATTAGTGGAAGAATGTTTGAATCTTCATTTTCCATCTTCAAAATATAAAAATCTACTAGAAAGATTAATCCGTCAACCTGCACTAGGATATCTTCAACAACACCCAAGGGATAAATGTTAGATCTATTAGCTAATTGAATAATAACCCTTGTTTCTTTCAAAACTCCTAAATTCAAAACATTAAAAACAAAAAAAGGCATGACATTTATGGATACTTCTAAGTCTAACATGGCATGCTCTATTATATTTTTTTCTATAATGCATGGAATGGTAAATCTAGATCTTTGCATTTTTTTAGTAATTTTCTTTAGATTATTGGAAACATATTTGCCCCCACACTTACTTTTTCATCCACCTTAATTTCTTTTATTGATGCATAAATTTTTTAAAAAGTTAGCATACCTTGGAACTTGTTTTATCAAATCTAGTAAAAGTATGTTAACTTCTATTTTTCTAAGTAACTTTAAAATTTGATTTTCTTCTTCATTTTTCTTTAGTTGAAACACTTTTCTTCTATTTGGAAAAGGAAGAGGGATAGGAAAATCAATAGGAGGTGGGGATGTAGGAAAAGAATTTACCACATAATCACCATATTGTGTTTCTTTTTTTAGTTTATTCTGGTTTATCTGTTGTGGTTATTTTTGTTGCTATTATCCTGGTTGATTTCTTATCTATGCTTGATTCCTTATTAGTTATTCTAGTTAATTTTAGTTGTCACCTTTTGGTTAAGTGCTTTTCTTTGGTTGTGCACATGAAGGATTGGTAACTTCTTTACCACTTCTCAGTAAGATTGCATTCATCACTTCCTTATTCTTTATGTTACTGTAAGATGGTTGGTTTGATCTTTATGCCTTAAGCTCACTTAATGCAAAAGTGAATTGGGCTATTTAAGTTTGCAAATTCTTCATGATGGCTTCTACTCTCTATCGGAACTATAAGTTATTTGCTATAATTTGCTTGATTAATTCTCCAAATGATAGCTGAGAAGAGCTTGAAGTTACTTTTGGTTGATGAACAGGATTTGGCTATATTTTGTTATAAGCTAAAGGAGGATTCTAGTTTCAGTTGCTATCATGGCTGAAATTCTGGTTATTTTTCCAACTAGAATATTGATTATTCTGTTACTAGAATTAGCATTAGTTTTGCTAGAATTGAGGCTTAGCAGAATAGATGACTGCTGCATATGTTAGAGGAGGGGAATACTCTTCATCTTGTAATGTAGGATAGAAATCAGTGGAATGATTTAGGTAGCTACAAATTCCATAAACTTTGGTAAAGGAAGGGGCTTGAAAGTGTTATTATTGTCCTATTGCCATTTGTCTAACCAATGAGGTCAATTCATCTATTCTGTTCTATAGTCTTTACTGATTGGAATGGGTGAAATTTAGCTCATTCACACTATTAGTTCCAACCATAAATTTAGTTCGAAATTACTATGAGTTTACTACCATATTTGTAATGAGATCTCTTGCTGGCATAGGTGTTTTATCCATTAAAGCTTCATCACTTGCTGCATCAATTATACTCCTATCCATTAGAAGTAAACCTTTATAAAAATATTGGATAAGGAGTTGCTCACTGATCTGGTAATGAAGGCAACTTGCACATAACTTTTTGAATATCTCCCAATACTCATATAATGTTTCATCACTCATTTACCTAATATCACAAATTTCCTTTCTTATGGTAGCAGCTCTGGATGCAAGGAAGAATTTCTCTAAGAAAAATTGCTTCATATCAATCTAGTAAGTAATAGAACCAAGCTAAAGGTAGTAGAGCCAATCTTTTGTAGCATTAGTAAGAGAAAAAGGGAAAGCCCTCAATTTGATATGGTTCTTTAAAATTCCTTAAGGCTTCATTGTAAAGCATACCACATGAAATTCCTTCAAGTGTTTGTATGGATCTTCATCTACAAGTCCATGGAACCTTGGAAGCAAATGGATTAGACCGGATTTTAATTCAAAATCAGTATCAAGTTCAAGATATTATATGCTTAATGGTTAATAGGTAACATCAGGAGCAATCAATTCTTTCAAAGTCATATTATTATTTATTATACTTCTTAGTTTAGAAGGGGAATAGGGAGGCTATAACTATTTGTATTAATACTTCTACAAAGAGAATGAAATTTCCCATCTATTTTAGAATCAAAATCACATAATTTAGTAGCATTACTCCTAGTTATGCACTGCCATTACACAACATTATAACAAACTACACTAGACAGAAGCATAGGAACACCAAAACATCAAAATGCAAAAGCACTATGAAAAATTAACCTAAATACATCTAATTAACCTAGTTAGACATTTTTAAAAATTATGGGACCACCACAGAAAGTCTTCTATAACCATATGGAACTTAAAAATACAATAAAAATCTTTTAAAAAAAATTAAAAAAGTGATCAAAATAGTAAAAATTTGGCTAAAAAATAAGGCACCTTATAAGCCAAAAGCTAGTGACTATGGATGAGAAAAATCAAATCTAACTCCTGCAAAAATTTTAACTTAATTAGAGTTAGTGAGACTAAGGTATGGAACCAGAGGGTATAAGTGTAGAATTGTGTAAAACCAAGTTTCTTAAGCTAAAAACCTCTATTTAAAGGTTTGATGATGTTAATTATGTTAAAATATGATGAATTAAAGTGAAGGAACATGTAAAAATCAATGAATGTAAAAGAATGCAAGGAAACATAAAAAAATGGGACTTACTATAAAATGTAAGAAACACAATTAATAGATACAATGACTAAATGAAATACTTGCAAAATTATGTAATATATTGTTAGAAATATGTATGAAAAGATAAACTTAAGAGGATCCTCAACAACAACACCAAAATTTTGATATGGACGTTGCAATACACCAAAATTAGATTAAAACTGATATATTGAAAATATAATATTGTATAGTGGCACAACCAGGTCATACCCCTAGTGATCCTTTTAATTTTATCTTTTCTAAATAAGTTCCTAACAATATTTATACAATTGTGACTTATTGATGCAAAGAAAATTAGAGAAAATAATGCAAACAATATGTAATATAATAAAATAGAATGCTGTGACAAAAATAGAATTTAGTATGTTGTATGAAATAGAATGCAAAATGAAAATTATGTAGAATTAGGGTAGTTTGGTTGCACAAAATTAAAATAATAATAATAAAATAAATAAGCATAGAATAAAAGTAAAATAGTAAGTAAAGAGAAAGAATTCAATATGTGAAAATAGTCAATTCAAGAATATGATAGCTCTTAATATGGATTATAGATCATAAAATATTTAATTGTTCCAATTGATTTTTCGACCTTGGATTATCCAGAACCCCTGCAATAATCCATGAATCCTACACTAGATCACTATCTAGAGTTAGGTCAATTAAGATTAGTATATGGATTAAGCAACCACCATAACCCCTAAACTAAATCGAAATTGACTTGAAGATAGAATTTAATTGATTTAGGAAATTAAATCAGATACCACTGAAGTAATCCCCTAGCCCTTTATCCTAACATGTAAAACCATGATTAACAAATTATAGTTTCACATCAAAATAGCAAAAAAATATAAATCATGAGATTCAGTACCAATTATAACAAATCGACACTTAATACAAGCAATCTCAATAATTTAGCACAAATAATTAGAGAAAAAGGAAAATCAATAGGAGGAAATCAACATTACTAATCAAGATCTCATAATCTTTGAAGAGAAAAGCTTCACAATCCTTGAATTAACTAAGAGTCCTTAACCTTCCATGGCTTGAAAATAAGAATAAGAAAAAAGAGAAAAGAAAGAAAAGCTATGTTACTGAGTTTGTGTGTAAATTTTAAAGTCTAATGAATCTTTTTCCTATTTATTTGACCTAGTTAAGTTAAAACCCTATTAGACTAGGATTGTATAACTCTTAAGATTACAATAATAAGGCTTTTCTAATTTTTAGAAGCCCAGACCTATTTGTTACAAGTTAATTAAATCCAACAGATAAAGCAGTGAATTCCTATAAGTCTAACTTACAACTAGATTTTGACCACAAAATTAATGTAATTTGGAAAACCCATAAACATCAAACTTATAAGCCTTATCTTTTGAGAATTTGGGTACTAGTTTCAAGTTAATTAGACCACTATAGCTCTAGATATGACCCAAATATAGAAATAGGTTTAATTAGGACAAAGATACAACCTTAACTTCTTAACAATATATAACCTTAAAAAACCTTGGACTAAAATATAAAAGTTATGGTTCTCTCTTTTAGTTTTCTAGAAATATAAAATTTACCTCAATCTAACATCCAGAGCCCAAGATATGATTGAAAAATAGAAATAATATCAAAATCCAGTATTATTGAATAAATTCACAATATTGTAAAATTGATCACAAATTATAAAATAAGGCCTAATCAATGAATATAAGCAAATATAACACCTAAAAGGCATAAAATAGGGAAAAGTAAAATAGTAAATATTTTTCTCTTCATGGATTAATGCTAATGTGAGGTTATAGAATTCCTTTGAGGCTTGGTTAAGAACTACTAGAATGGTTGAATTGTATAACAAAAGGATGAGCACCTTATAACCAGCCGACTAACTGATTTACAATTCAAGCTAACAGAAGATGATAAGAGGTTTTGTAGCTATGACATTGATCATTTCTATGTCCTACAGAAGCCATAAGAAAATTAGCTAGATAAAGCTTCCAATTGATATATATAAAGAGAGGAATGATTTAGCTGAGTTATGTTTAACCCCTTTTAAGGGTGTTTCATCCACTCTAATATGAGTAATTGATAGTATTTATCATAAAAGGGTGAATTATGTCTAGTTTGAAGTTAGATAGATGTTGTTCCTAAATGTTGAGGGTAGAGTTGTTGTAAAAAGGTTTGGTTATTTCTTTGCTCAAAGCATAGGTGAAAAATTAAAAAGGGATGCCTAAGATTTGGTCACATATGAAAGAATCTATCATCTAAAGGACTTTTGCTTCAAAAATAGGGATGTTAAAAAAAAAGCTAACTAACCTCAAAGAAAGATACAATCATTATATTTGAGAGGTTATTGATTTGAAAAGTGTCATTGACCACAAAGAAAGATTAATCGACGAGCAATCCTTGACTAAGGCTTTTAAGGAAATTAAGATGAAAGAAAATAAGGCTGATTTTTAAGAGACAATCGCAAGCTATAAAGGAAAAGTTTAACATAATGAAAAATAATAAAGATCAATAGAAGGGTAAGGTTAACCATTTAAAAATTATGAATGATAACTTGACAGAACATTGTCAATTTTCTATTGAAATTGAAAGGTTGAAGGATAGGTGTGAACATTTAATGTCTTTGGCTCAAGTTTAAGCTAAGGTATTTTTTTTTAAGTTTGTAGAAGACATCTTGGGAGATGATGAAGAAGTAATTCATGATGAAGATGAAAAATAAGAAGATGAGGAAGTGAAAGAACAAGAAGTAGATGATGGTTCCCTTAATAAGGAAGCCCATCAGCCTAATCCAGTAAATATTATTAGGAGCCTACCACTATTGATGAAATTGCAAGCAATCAAGATGCCTCCAATGGTTGATCTAAAGTTGTCATAACCTATTTTATGGTTATCGTGACTGACATAAAGATATTTAATTGGTGCTAGCTTCCTAAATAGATATCTGTATAAGCTTTTATAATTTTAAGATCTTTAACAAATGAGTAACTAGTTGAATGTAAAAATAAAACATAAAACATAAAGCTATATATAAAATAAGCTTTATAGCCATTCATATAAGTATATACATATAGATAACAAAAGTATTCAGACAGAGAATAACTTATATATTATACAATCAAAAATATAATTCCTAGTTTGGTCCATTAGGATCCTCTTCCTTTAGATCAAACTTAATAGAAAAAGAAGAACTAACACCATTACTTGTTGTTCTTTTTGGAGATAGGACCCTATAAAGAGGAAATACTACAAAAGTATTGAACTCTGAATCTATTTGTTTGAGATCTAATTCATAATCTATTTTAACATCGGTGGAGGCGACCTAAAATTCATACTAAAACACTATCTCATAAGTCCTATGGGAATTCAAGAAAGTTGCTTTATAAATATCATCTTACTTCTATAGATCCATGATCTATACTTTCAAATTCATTTTAATAAAAAAATAATATAAGACATACTTAGTGAGTGGCCATTACTCATCTACTCAAAGATCTTCTATTAGGAAAAATTGGTTTCTCAATCTGATCTAACTACTAATTCAATGATTTATAGAAAATTCCTCATTTATATATTACTTATCTATGTAGTTATAGAAATAGCAATGGTAGGTATATAAATGTTACCTTATACATTTGGTGTAACTGTACCCCCTACCACTTTAGGCTTAAGGCTACTGATATTTTCTTTTTACAACTAACCACTCCTTTTATTCTTTGCAAAGGATGCTATATCTCCCTCTACACAATTCACAGTAATCATTATTAGGATGTTATGACATCACCAGTATGGTCTATTTTAACAAATGTAATCAAATACCAATCATGTGATAAGTATTTTATGTAGTATCTCAATGTCCTATATACATTCCTAATGCTTTCTTAGAAGTTCTCATGAATTTCAAATAAGTTTGCATGAGTATCATAGCTTGAAATCCTCTTTTAATGCTCCCAAACTAACTCAAAATTTTACTAAAACTCATTCTAACACTCCTATCATATTATTACACAAAATACAACATTTAAATTGTACAAATTAACCCTTAGGGTACTATTCACACAAAACCTAAAAGGAAAATTTACAAATAAAATAACATAGCAGCACTTATAATTTAAATTCCTTTTCATTAATTGAATGGAAACCAATAGTTCCCAAAATTTTCTATAACATCTCTAACATGTTAAATGAAGGATAACATAAGTGTTATACAAATAATTTCATGGGTTTGCTAGTATATCAAAGACAAGAACTCTAATCAATAATTTTTGAATTGTATCATAGCAGTTAAGATAAAACTACATTTTGGGCAACCAAATTAACTCTAATTGCCACCAAAATTTAACACAAGCTTGATAATATTCCAAATATCTTAATTATTTTATGGATCAAAAAATTTGAAGCCTAAGGCTGTATAGATAGGGTTCAAAATTAGGATTGCATTGGAGCACTTGAAATAGAAAATTTTGTTGGATAACAAAATTAGCTCTAAATCCCAGTAAATTTGGTTGTGAATCTCCTAACATATAGAAGGGTAAGGAAATTTTCATAAATTTTATTGATCATTTGATGGCTCAAAAAAATAAGAACCCAAGACTAACCAATACAAGGTTTTGAATTAGGCTTTTTTGAATAATCCATTTATAACTTAGGTTTTTATGCCTCTAAAATTTATTAAAAATTTCCAAACCCATTTACAATCACCTTGAAACTAAATATAACCTTAATATGTCAAGACTTAATATTTTAAAATTTTCTAACCTTAATTATAATAAGCAACTAAATATATCATATAATAGAATAAAAAAGATATTGACTTCATTTCCATAAATTTTTACCTTAAATTTTTCTACACAACTTTAGTGAATCCTTTTTCCATGTTATCCAAAATTATTATTCCAATAACAAACCATCATATTATCAATTAAAATATCTCAAAATAGAACCATACCACAACTTATGACAAGTAAAGCACAAGAAATCATAAACTAACAACATCATAATCTACTTTCTTGTGACAATCCTAAAAGCAATGAGAATTGCCACTTCCACTTTTTAAATTTCCAACAACTCTTTGGAATAATAAGAAGAAGTTTCATGATAATAAATAAGAATTTTAGAAATTTTAGGAAGGAAAGGATCAAGAATTCTTGAAGAAATTTAGAAGAAATGTCTATGGTACCTTACAAATTTTGAAGTTATTATTTGGGGGAACCTTTGCTAACTTATGAATGCTTGAGTTCTTTACAAATTCCCTTTCTTTCTTCCATGGTTTGTTAGTCTAAAGGAAGTAGAATTTTTCTGCTTCTAGTGGCCCATACAGATATATAAATACTAGTCCCAATTTCTAATAAAAATTAATAGATTTCTACATTTTTCTTTTTGTTATTTATTGAATTATTTAAGAAAAATATTAGGATAATTTATGATGGTATTGGACATCCAAGTGTTCTTTAAAATAAAAAAAAAAGATGACCCTATTCACCAATAAAATAAGACACTAAGAAAGACAAAAAGAGTTATCACAATTTGGTTCCTAATCTTACTTCTTTTTCCATTTAGGCCTTTGGCTTCTTTTTTAGGCCTAAAAAAATTAGATTTAGGGCTTCAAAAATTGGGCCAAACTAACCTAATACCAATAAAATTAACAACTTAAAAATATAAAAAGTATTTATTACAAATTGACTCCAAAATTTTTACTTTCTTTGCATTTTTGCTCCTAAACTTTTAGATATTTTTTTGGACCTTTATTCATGAACTTTTATACACATTTTAGGCTCACAAATTTTGATTTATATCAGCCTAGTAGTTTTTGTATTAATTTGTTAAGTTTCAACTTAAATCTTCACTTTTTGGTTTACTTGGGTATTGAAATTTCAACAATTTCCTATATAAATTTTCCTAAACTTATAACTAAGTTTTTAAATAGGTTTTTGTATATATTAGTACTAATAAATTCTCATAAAAATTCTAGTTAGGCCATTTCAAAATTTATCCTATGATTTCTTTAAAATTTGCTCAATTTTTCCTACCAATTTTCTAAATCAAGGTTTACTAGAAAAGTTTTGCTTGATATTTCTTATTCTATTTTGGGATATTACAAAAGATCAAAATTCAAGACCCCTAAAGACTACATTCAATGATCATCTTGAAGCTTTAAAACTCAAACAAGTGGTTAAGAATGTTTTTTTAAAGTAAAATGCTTTGCTTTTTTAGAGCAATTTTTTTATAAAGGGAAAAGTACCTTAAAATGTTTGTAATTTTTAGGGAATATATTGTACTAAAACATGTAATTATCATTTTTTTCAAGATAAATAATCACTAATAATCAACCTTTTGTACTTAGCTTTTCCATTCTTACCTATTTTTATAACTTTAAATTGCTAAGGCCTTACCTTTGTAGTCAACCCACTAAAGAACACTATTGTTTTATGATTGGTAACTTAGTGAACTTAGCTTAAAGTTTTATTTTCCTAGTATATATGTATCAATCCCTTCGATGTATTAAGGGTTAATATAAATTAATCCTTTATGAAGACTGAGAGAAAATTTAATGATTGGTAAATAACAATCCTTTTTATTTTTTATGATAAATTAGTAGCAATCCATTCTTGCATTTAGTGACCAATGTGCATTGAACACCAATCTTGCTATAGTTCGATAAAAAAATTTTAACAACTTAAGCTCAATTAGGTAAACATTTTAACATTGATCTTAGTGTTATATTGTCTTTCTTTTGGTGATTAGTAATATCAATTCACTTATTAAATCAACCACTAATAGGCAAAATTTTTTTAGGTGGTCAATAGATATCAACTAATATTTTGACTTATCAAATGATAAGGAGTTAGCTAACTAGTGATGCCTAAATGATTGACTATTGCCAATTTGACTTGTTGAATAATAGGGATCCCGTCGAATAATGATGCCTAAGTAACTAGCTACAATCTACCCATCAAATGATGGAAAACTTGTTAGATAATAGTGTCCAAGCAATCAATGTTATCAATTTAACTTAATGAATAATGAGAGCCTATCAAGTAGTGGTGCTCGAGTGATCAATATGTTTTGATATGTCTCTTTTTTTGTCACTTGTATAATTGATCATAATGAAAGCATTTGCAAATAATTATATAGATAATAGTTTATACAATGCTCTAAATTTTATTCATCCTTTTATAGGGGTAAGTTTAATACCAAGACCTTTTTTCACTTTAAAATACTAACATAATATTCTTTCAAATAAGTTACATCCTACGTCCTAGATAGGAGCTTCCCTTCTAATGTCTGTATTTAATAGGCTCCATTTCATAAAGTCCTTATAACTCTATAGGGACTTTCCTAATTTACCATTAACTTTTTATCTTCTTAATTTTTCTTTGCTTATCTGTTTTCATAAAATCAATAAGCCTTTAACAAAACCTTTTGGTCTTACTTTTCTATCATGATGCTTGGCCATTCATTTTTTTTAAGAATAAGACTTGATATAGGCCATTTCTTTATCGTCATTAAGCATATCCAAGTCTTCCCTAAGCAAGTCATCATCATTATCTTTATCTCATTTGATTAGGCTCACCAATCTTAATTAGTATTAAGGCCTTATGACCATAAGTTAAGCAAAATGGTGTTTCTTTTGTAGTCAACTCAGTGGTCATTTTTTAAGATCACAACATACTAAAAAGCTCCTTAATGCACTTCTTTTTGTAGGCCTTTAATCTTCTTTCAAGCTTATTTAGAATGATCCAATTGGCTAGTTCAGCCTACCTATTTGACTGAGGATGTTTAATAAAGGAAAACTTATATATTATTTTCATGTCTTTATAGAATCTCTTGTTAGCTTTACTAGTGAATTATGCTTTGTTATCATTTATTACCATAATTTGCAAATAATGTTTTTCCACATAAATTTCTCCCTAATTCACATGGTAAAGTGATTTGTTATCATAATTAAGAACTAAAATTGTCTTAAGGAAGTAAGGAATGGTACTAAAAGTTAACACCCATCAAGCAAAAGGCCATAGAGAAGTAATCTATTTTTAGGTTAAAGATATCTTAGAATATTGGAGTGTTTTTGACATTGATCACCCTTTTTAATAGTTTTAAAGTATTCTTTTTTATGGTAAGCAAAAAATAACTAGACTAAATGGCCTTTTAGACTAGGAACAACCTTATGGTATGACTTCCACAAATTCCCTCATGTAATTCCCTTAAAACATAGCTCATTTCATTTGGTTGGAGGCAATATAAGGTGGAAAGAGAAAATCCTCTTTTGTATAATTGATCATTTTCCTCATAAAATGGAGCAAATCTTCTCCTTACTCTTTTAGCTTTGATTAGATCTAAAGGTAATTCATCCTTCTCCAAAAAGTTCTTAATAAGATTTATCTAAAAGGAAGACTGGTATACACTCATTGCATCCTTTTCTTTAATAGTCAATCTTCTAATAATCTTTTATAGGACTAGTCAATTGTTAACTATAGCCTTAGCACTGGCTAACTTTGACAAAGTGTCAGAATGATGATTTTTTACCTTTTACATATGCTAGATTTCAAATTGGCCAAACTCTAATATTAACAACTTCACCTTTTCTATGCACTTCACCAAGTAAGAGACCTTTATTTTATATGATATATTAAGGTAACCAATCATTAATAAGGAGTCACTCTTTATCTTTATAGCTTTTGACCTCATCTCCTTTGCTAACTTTAATCTAGCAATCAATGCTTTATGTTTTACTTAGTTGTTTATGGTCTTAAAATCAAATTTAAAGGCATACTCAATAGTCATTTCATCTAACCTTTCTAAGATCACTCTGGCCTTGCTTCCATTCTTATTTAAAGACTTGTTAGTATAGAGGTCAATATGAATGGTAGGATTTAATCTTATGTTTCCATTACCATTTTAGCTATCAACTCAACTAGGATTTAAGCTTTAATTTCTTTCCTTGGTTTGAAACCTAACCTATATTTTATGAGCTCCATTAACCATACTACTAATCACCTAGCTACATTAGGCTTATGTAAAACTACTTGATTGATTGATTAGTCTTGACCACTATTTAGAGGGATTGAAAATATGGCTTTAGTCATTTTAAGGCCATTATTAAGGTAAACGTTAGGTTTTCACTCTTTTAGTACCTAAGTTTGACACCATATAAAACTTCACTAATAAAGTAAACTAATTTTTTATTACTTCCTAATTCTTTTACTAAAATAATGCTAATGGCCTCTTCAATTATTGCTAAGTGTAGGAAAAATTTCTCCTTTAGTTTAGTTTTTATAAGATTGAGGTCTTTAACTAAGAATTTTTTGAGATTAACAATTACATCTTCACATACCTTGTTCCACTTGAAGTCCTTTAACCAATTAAGATATAAAATGATAGGCACTTATTGATTGACTACATTTTGATTAGTTGTGCACTATTTTTAATGACAAGTGATATAAATGAATAAAAATAATAAAAAGGGTTGAAATAATACCCAAACATGAATCTTGAAAGGGCAATGATTTTACTATTAAGTTGTTAGACCTTTTTTGGCATTATGTGACTTTTCATTTAAAAAATGGCTTGACATTTTGTAGGGTGAACCTTTATCCCTCAGTTGGTTAGTATAAACCCTAAGAATTTAGTAGTCATTACCATAAAAGTTCATTTACTAGGATTAATTCTCATGTTGTGTCTTTTCATGACCTTGAAGATCTCTTTCAGGTTTATCAGGTGAGATGATCGACCTTTGGACTTTATTATCATGTTATTAACAAAAGTTAAGTATCACAAACCCAGATGCATGATTAAATAAGTGGTCTATGTTAGGGAAAGGATACAAATATTTAGGGCAAGCTTTATTCAAGTTTGTAAAGTTAACATACATTATTTAGGAACTATTGACTTTCTTAACCATGATAACATTTGATAACTAAGTAGTGTGAGGTACTTTTATTATGAAGCCAACCTTCAATAGCATGTTCACCTATATTTTGATTGCCTTAAACCTATTTGGACTATGCTTCCTTTTTTTTTTTGCTAGACAAGTTTGATTATTGGATCAAAAGCTAGCTTATAGCAAGAAACCTTTGGAAATATTGGGCATATTAATAGTTGTCCATGCAAAAATTTCTATGTTGTTTTTTGGGAAGTTTATTAGCTTCTCTTTATATTTGATAAGTAAAAAATTTCCCACTTTAACTATTCTTTCACCTTTTCAACCAATGATTCTTATATCTTCTATTTTAGATTTAGGATTAGGGTTCTTCTCTTTCCTATCTTCCTTGGGATCCAAGGAGACAATCATAATCATCTTATAATTGACACTTTTTTTGTGATAGGTCTTCTTTTACCCATGATCATCTTTAGACCTAACTTAGGTCATTCATTTAACATTGCCTAGTGATCTTTTAGTTAGCCTTGACTTGCCCTACCTATTTTCAATGAGAAACTTCATTAGCAGATGAAGGGTTAAGATGATGACTTTTGCTTGGTTAAGTGAAGTTTTCCCCAATATTGTGTTATAAGTCAAAGTAGGAGCAGTGACAACTAAGAAGTCTATAGTTATGTTAACAAGTGTAGGCCATGTCCCTAAGTTAACTTTTAATCTAACTAACTCCTTTTCAATAACTAACTTACTTGAAAATCTACCAAATTCCTTTGATAAAGGGTCATAGACTTTCTAGAGAGGTGAAGATGCTTGAAAGTATCTAAATAAAAAATGTCTGCCAAGCTTTCTTGATCAACTAATATCCTTTTGATTGAATAATTATTAATAGTGGCTATAATGACCATAAGGTCATTGTGGTCCTTCTTAAAAATTTTTAGATAATCATTTTCTATAAAAAAAGATTAGAAATTAGGTGAAAATTTTTTGTTTATTTACTTTCACGTTCATCAATGATTATAGATTTCTCTTTCAAGCATTCCTTTATGCTCTTGGACTATTAAATCCTCCAATAATCATATCTATAACCCTAAAAAGATCTTATGGTCTTTCAAGATCTTTACCTTTATTTACTTGTTTCTTTAGTGGAGAATTAGATAGGGTTAGGGATTGGTCATATTTCTTATCATTCTAATGGGGACCTTGATCATTGGTTTATCTATTCTAGTCTACTTTTAGGTGGTCATACTTTATATATTGGCTTAGGTGGCCCTGTAGGATTAACTTTTCAATCTCATTTTTAAAATGATATAATCTTCCATATCATGAGACCAATACTTATGTACTTGTAGTAAGTTGTGACACATGGTAGTGGAGAACTCTTACTACCAATATTCTTTTTAGGTTTTCTATCCATAAGTTCCATGATTTTTTATGTCATCTAGTTATCTCTTTATGGTAGTGTTTAGAGTGAGATATCAGTTAGATTTGGGTTTTAGTGGCCTTCCATCCTCTTTTCACCTAGTTTCATCTTCATGCCTTTCTATTTGCTTCTTGTTCACTTTAAGCTCTTTAGCTTGAATGAATTTGGTTACCTTTTTAAGTAACTTTGCTAGGTTTTCAACTAGTTTCTTCACAAGAGACTTTGAAAGGTCTCCTAAGCAAAGGTTGACTAGTAGTAAATGTATGGAAACTTTTTCTTTTAGGTTTTTTATTTCTAAGCATGTTTGGTTGAAGAGCTTAAAAAAATATTTCAGCAATTCATTATTTCCCTATAGTATACTCATCAATGAAGCATTAGTTCTCTTATAAGCTTAAGATATAACAAAGCAAGTAAAGAATTGGTTTGTTAGATCTCAAAAGTTAGCTATAGAGTTAGGCATCTAGCTTATTAACTTGCAAAGGCTTACTTTCTTTAGTGCAGCAGAGAAAGCATGACATATGATTGCATAAGAAGCACCTTACAAGAGCATGGCCACTCAAAGGGCTTCAATGTGCTTTTGGGATTAGTTATCCTATTAGATGACTCTAAGTTTGTAAGTAGCTTGGTGTTTTGAGGGATTAGGACTTGCATGATGATGGGAATGAAGGGGTAACATTCACTATTTAGGTTCTTATTTTCTTGGTTATGGTCTATATAGTAGCAACCTTGGTCATCATGCTTGTAATTGTCAGATCTGCTAATCGATCGATCATTATTATTACATTCATAACAATCATATTCTCTGAACTAGGTATAGTCATACTAAGAATTCCTAGTTCTTTCTTCAAGGTGACTAACACTCTAATTTTGGTTGCCGAATAAATGACATGTGGTCATTGCAATTAGAAGAATGGACACTTAGATTACATCTCATTGATACAAGTTAAATCAAAATTATTTTTGTAAATTACTAAGATAGATAAGATGATCATCAGTATGGTTATAAGTGGTTCAAATTTAGTAATGATTTTCTTATTAGATTTTCTTAGGAAAATAATAAGTTTTTTTACAAGAAAAGAGTTGAAATGGTAGTTTATATGGAAAAACTTGAGTGCATTTTTCTTAAGAAAGTGATCACTATATGACCAATTCTCTCTAGAAACAACCGAAAACCTATTATGATATAAAAAATTAGAAAGATAAAAAAGAACAAGAAATAATCATGAAATCTAGATCAATTTTTTCAAAAAGATGAGAAACAAACTAGTAATGATAGATTTCTTTATGTTCAAAGAAGAAAGAATTGAAAAAATAATCAATTGTCTTAAAAGTATTTAGATCTTAAGATGATATAGATGTGACAGAATATTCACATGAAAATGACTAGTTGTCTCCAAAAAAAATTCTAGTAAATGATCATGTGTCAAGAAAAATTAATCAGTCATGACCTTTTTCGAGAAAAATGATTGTTAATTAGTTAGAAATCTTAAAAATCAAGTAGTAGTAAAATTTAGATTAAAAAAAAGATAAGTTGACAAGTGATGATCTTCATTAGAAAAGACTATTCATAATGGAAATTGATTATATGCAGTGCTACTCAAATCACAAAGAAAGATCAGCTATTGTAAAACCTTATAGTGTTAACCACTAAGGGCTTTTTGATGCCTAAGTAAGTAGTGATCTTAAAGAGAGAAAAAGTAAAGTGTGAAGAGTGGTGAGAATGGTTTAGTATCCTTTAGAAAGCATACCTAGTTTTTTTTTTAATAGTGATCATCCAAAAGGCTCTACTAGGGGTAGACTAGTCATTCCTTAATGAAGGAATCTTTTAAATATAGCTGTTTAGAAGCTCAAATATGCTTGTCCTAACCATTTAGTCAGGCTAATCTTCATGTGCCAATAATTATCTAATGATCTCATAAATTGTCCTAAGGTTCTCATAAAGAAACGACCTGCTCTTCAGTTAACCTTAGGTAAGTTGTTCTTTACTTAATAGGCTAATTATTGATTAGTTGGTTTGCCATAATGCCATTAATTGTGGTCTACATTTGATGATTTTTATTAGTCTAATTAGCCCAATAGTTATATTTATCATATATATGTATATAAAAAAATTAAATCTATTTAACTTGTATAAAGCGTATTTTTGAAACACAATAAATAAATACTAATTTTACTACAATTACGATCATTCAATATTATTTTAATATTATTTTTTATCATAAATAAATTATTATTTAGTATAATTTATAATATTAAAATTACACTCTTTTTTATTTATTAGAAATTTTAAATTTGGTATTATAAATATCAACAACATTTACAAAATAAGAATAGTTCAACAATATATTGCCTAAAATATTAATATTTAGTACATAATATTTATAAAAAAAGTTAAATTAAGTTTAATTTGGAAATTAGAAATTAATATTCCTAATGTATAATGAAAGAGATATACATAATAAAGGACAAGTTAGTACAAGTAATAGCATTGTAAGGTCTAATTAAAAGGTTTTTTGTTTAACACTCATGGTTTGCAATTTACAATTTTATTGGAGTAGCTCGTAGATGACTTGGTCAGTTAACTTGCTTAAGTTAGGTGTCACTAATTTGACAATAGTTCATAGTGGTCTAAAGTGGTTTAACCTTTTGTGTAGGTTACTGACTTCACTTGGATCAGACAAGGGTTTGATTCTTGGTTAAATTAACTAATCCACTTCAGGTTTTAGAGTATTCATGCAAAGTCTGATATCTTAATATTTTATTTTTTATTTTTATAAAATACAAAAGAAGAATAATATAATATTTTTTATAAATCTATTTATTTTATATAAATAAAGAATGTTAAATTCTACATCATATGAAAATTATGTATTTATCTTTTTAACATAATAAAAGTATAATTAAATAGAAAATAAAAGGATTTATGTTTGATTTTTTAACATGAAAGAATATTTATATGAAAATGGAGCTAACTTAGATTATCACACTTTAAAATATTATATTTGTAGCATACATTCTCTTGATTTCACAAGTTTAATAATAAATAGTATTCAATCTTGTATTAATGGTGTAAATTCAAAAAGGATTAGAATTGATCAGAGTAAGGTTGCTCACACTTTTATATGATTATTCTCCTTTCCATAATTTGAAATGGAAGCATTTTTAGCTTATAAATAAAAAGGTTGAGTTAGTTTCCTTTGTTAATATGGAAAGAAATGTAAGAATAGAATGAATATATGAAAGTTTAAGTAATTTTGCTCATTTTATTATTTTTTATAAAGTAACATTAGCTCTTCAATAATGCATGCTATTAATAATACTGTAACTCCCTTACTTATTAACACCTTATTCCTCAATTACTAGAAGATTATTACGCACTCATTCGTCATCTACCTCAAGCTAATACGGAAAATCTCAAAATTATGTACTTTATACACATGAGCAAAAGTCATATAATTATACAAAAGTTCAATTTACAGGATATACATCCATCATATACAATATTTCCAACTATATAAACGTTTACAACTTCAAAATTATCATTGTCCTCTATCATGAGAGCCTTTGGAAGCATCACCTGGAATGGTTAGTCACCAAACAGAAAACATAAGAAACAAAGTTTCCCAGTAGCTAGCATTGCCATAAAAACATTTCAAGCCATTCCAGATCCTTAAGCAAATAAAACATACGTTTCGAAATCAATTAATCGATTATCATCATATTCAATGCCATACCATTGTAGGAAATATGCATTTCACACAACAATCATCAAGAACATTCAAGGATTTATCTCAATATCTAGATGGCCATCACAAATAATCATACCTAGGCCTCACACAGCATCATGCTGTCTTCCCGGGGTTCTCGAGCCAAAGGCCTAACACAGTATCACACTGTCTTCCCGGGGTGTCTAGCCATAGGTACCACACACAACAAATGCACTATTATCCCCGAGGATCCCGAGCCATAGGCCAAACACAGTATTCTACTATCTTCTCGGGTTGTGCCACAACAATTCCATACACATTCCATACAATGGCATAAAAATACAGAAAATCATGTAAATAGAAAACAGCTTAAGGATAAAGCTAGCTACCTCTCACAAGCTTCCAACGTGATGTTCCCTTTGCTCTCACTTAAAACTCCTTTATACTTCCTCTTGCCTTTGCAAGTTGGCAAGTTGTCACTCTTTAGTCTATACAAATACACATTATAGCTTATATTAGAACATTATCACTTTCCCTAATCCTCATGTATTCTTTACTTTCTCCACTTAATTAAATGCATACTTAGATGCTCTATACTTTGTTTTCAAGCCTTGTGATGACACATAAGAACATTAGAAAAGGATCCAGGGGTAAAGCCATCCAAAACATGAAGAATTAAAGCCAAAAAGTTCACTTAACAAAGAACACGGGGGTCTCATACCCCGTGTTCAGGGCCGTGTTCTTTACTGGTTCACTTCAAGGCTACTCAACCAAGAACACGGGGGTGAACACGGGCCGTGTTCTACCCCGTGTACCTTACTGCCCTTCAGTCCTGAGGTAAACACGGGGAGTGTTGCACCCCGTGTAGCACGCTGATCAGTTTCGACGAAGAACACGGGGTACAACACGGGACGTGTTCTACCCCGTGTACTTCACTGATCCTCCGAAAACACATTAAACAGCTAAAACTCCTTCCTTCCTTCTTTTTTCATATCTATAGTTTTGGCTTCTCAAAAGGAAAAATGCACATAAACACTTTCACAATTCAAAGTTTCATCTTTCATAGGCTTTAAGCTTCATAGAAATTATTCTAACTTCATCATTTTAGCCAAGTTCCAAACATATCATGCCAACTCTACACATGCACCATTATACCTCTAAAACCTAAATGTGTTCATCATGTTTCTTGCTCTTTTTACACCCAGCCAAAGCCATAGCTTAACATAGCAACCTCTAAAACACCATTAAACATATTCAAATCATCCTAAACTCCATGTTCAATCACCCTTAACCACACCAACCTCAAGATTTCAAGAAACTAAGAAGAGTACATTAAAGAGCTCTTAGAGGAGAACATTTTTACCTCTTAGTGCAACTTGAAAATCCTCACTTGGAGCTCCCCAAACTCGATCAAACTTGGGCTTTTCTTCAATCTAGAGACACCAATAGATAGAGCTTGATGAGAGGAGCAATTTTCCCTTCTACACCTTAGCTTGAATCTTGGTATTTTTGGGTGAAAAACTCAAAAGAAACTTTCTCTCTCTTTCTCTCTCTCTCCTGCACGTTTTGGAGCTTTCATGGAGATTTTCTGCAGCTTTTAGAAAAGTGGAGAAGAGAGGAGAGTTTTCATGAAGCTCTAGGGGCATTTTGGTCTTTTTTGAGGTTCCCAAGGGTATTTTAGTCCTTTGGCACCAATTATTAAGGCTATTCTTGCCATTATTTTTCTAATAATGACACTTGTCATAAATCCATTGGTCACACTAATTAAAATCACATATTGCACCCTAAACTCTTAGTTATTCATATTAGATCCCAAATCCTTAATTATTTACACTTTAACCACACCCGATTCTGCACTTTTACAAAATAGTCCATAGGGTTTCTGTCTATTTAAAATTCCTTACACTATCAGACTTAGACAACCTCCCCTTTTAGGATTTTCCAACCTCCTCTGATCATTCATACTATTTAGGGAAATTAATTCTTTCCCTACTATCCGTTTTCCTTCAAAATTTCGTTTACCCTTACACTTAATTCCTTTCAACTTGAGATTCACCCACCAGGCTAATTCAAACATGCTCTTCGTTTCTACAGCCTCAGAAATTAAAGATTCAAATAATAGAATTAAAAATTCGGGACATTACAAATACGATATTGGAACTTTTAATTTTTGTGAGCTATATTATTATAATAGTGGAATCTATAAAAATTAAGGGTCCCTATGCATTCTTATCAATAGTGCCATTAAAATTTTATAAATTATTACTATAGCAAATGTATGTCATAATATAATTTAATAATAGCAGTTAAATGGGGCAAGGACTTAGATAGTACAAGGAAGATCATACTATTAATAACAATATCGATGGATAAAAAATAAAATAACATATGTAAAAATTGATTGAACTCACTCAAGAATATATGAAAAATAGATTACTTTGAAATTAGGATAGAAGTTAAAGAATTTGAAAAATTTACCAACCCCTCTTTATTGCTAAATATAGTGTTGAATTCCATCAACACCATTGCATCTCTCATTATTAGAGCATAATGAATTTGTCAAAATTTTAACAATAATGGGTTTAACAATTTAGAAACTAAATAAAATGTTAAAGTATAGTAGCCTATTAGTGATAATATAGCTAATCTTTATGGTGACACTTTAGCTTGATGTCATTATTGTGTTGATTTTAGTTATGGATTAGTTCACAAACCAATTCAAATATTTTATAATAGGGACCTTACTCTTAGAACCTTAAGTTAAACTAAGTGTTATCCTATATAGTGCTTAAACTATGTATCCCTAATTTTGTAAGAGAGTTATGGTTTAATAAGAAGAGAGAACCTATGTGTAGGAGACCATAGATTAAGATTAAGATTAAGATTAGTGTTCATGTAGATATTGCCTTTTTTATTGTAGTGTTCATGATTCTTTTCATTGGGTGATCATGACTATATCACATATAGGTAACATGTCAAATTCAAATAAGTCTTATATATCATATTGTTCATTATATTTGTGTAAAATTCATACTATTTTTACATAGTTTGATTGGGCAATTTTAGGTAAAATTTTCAATAATTGTCGGTATAGAGCCATAAATTGTGTAATTATAGTTAAGTTATATATGAATTTGAGAAAAACACTGCAAAATGATAATTTTGATAATCTACAATGATGAATTTATCTGAATGCAAAGAATCATGGACACTACAATAGGAAATGCTTGATTTGCATAAACATCGATCTCAATTTCCAATCTCCTATGTACAAGTGCTCTTTCCTATCAAACTTTATCTCTTTCATAAAATTTAGGATATACAATCTAAGCACCATATGAGATAATGCTTGATTTAACTTAAAGTTCTATGAGTAAGGATCCTGTTATAAAATATTTGAGTTAGGTTATGATCTTACCTATAAACGGAGCCTACATAATAAACATATTGGGAGTGCCATTGTGAAGCCTAGCTTTATTATCACTAGTAGACTACTATACTTATAACATTTTAACTAGTTTTTTATTTCTTAAGCCCATTATTGTTAAAATTCTAACAATATCTCATTTAGACTACATAATTTAGAAATCGTGGCCACTTTAATAATTATCAAAGTAAGTTAATGCATTATTACACCCTTAGGTTTAATTGAGATCACAAGCATCTAATAATGTGGATATTGCATTTGATGGGGATGTTAATGCCATACATAATGTAAACATACACCTCGCTAAACAAAATAATATAAAATGTCCATAATAAGATTTACATAATGGTAAATGTGATTATTTGTAAATCTTCCCACAATGGTCTTAACATTTGCTCAACATGCGAAAAAGAAATCAATATTCTTAACACAATAGTATAACAAGGTCTAAATGTCTCTATCAATATGCCATATCAAAAAATTTGCACAATAATAATATATGGCAAATATGGATATTTCATTGATATACATATTGAGATAAATAATTATATCAAAATACTTTCACTAACCTAAAACATAAAAAAACATAGTCAAACTCATTAATTACATGATTATAATGCATTCTAATTGTTAAGCCTTTAGTAAGTACATTTGTGAGCAAAGAATTTATGGATATATGTTCAACATAAATTGTTATAACTTGTTATACCACTATCGTAATCGGCACAAACAAGTCTAATTAGTATTGACATACCAAATAGATATCTTTATAAGCCTATACCATACTCTAGCATCTTTATTACATCAGTATTATTAGAAGACATGGACATCAAAGCTCAAAATAAAAATTATATACTAAAGTTCTAAAGTCAAATATACAGATATATATATTTATATCCAAAAGTTGTTTACACAAAATACAATTTACATAACACATTAAATATTATTGACTCTTAGTTGGAACCATCTAGGTTCTATTCTTTGGGATCTAACTCTATGGATAAAGAAAGGACCTTATTGCTAGTTGAGCTTTTTGGCAAGCTAACTTAATAAAAAGGATGTATTATAATAGGGTTAGACTTAGAGTATATTCTTCTAAGGACTACTTCAAAGTTTACTTACATATTTACAGGTGTAGACTCTATTTTATAATGAAATAGTAACTTATAAATGACATAGGGAGATTGAAAGAGTCTTATGTAAGTATCAATGTGCACTATTGGATCCATGATTAACACTTACAATTTAAGTTAATAAAAAAGGCTGAGTATAAAATATACTTAGTCAATGACTACCCATCAACTTATTTAATGAATTTTTCACCATGAAATATTAGCTTTTTATTTAAGTGTAAATACTAATTAATGTCTTATGAGGAAACTTTCTTATGCATATTATCAATTTATGTTATAATAGGAAATGGTAATGATAGATATATAAGTTTCACCTTATAACTTCGGTCTAACCATATCCCCTACTACCCTAGGCTTAAAGCTACTAATTTTTTTCCTCCATTGCTAACCACAACTCTTCTTCTCTACAAAGAATATTATATCTTTTCTTCATAATTTACAATAAATAGTAATAGGATGTTAGAACATCAGTCATTTAATTCATTCTAAAGGACATAGCCAAATACTAATCATGCCATAAATGTTTTATATAATTCACCATTTTATTATATACATCCAAATCTTTTTCCAACATTCCTCAATAATCTCAAGTAAATACATTGTTATTTACTTGCATATACATCATGCTTTGGAGCCTTTTGGTTCTCTCAAATTAATTTAAAATTTATCAAAATTTGTTCCAATATGCATGACATATTATTATACAAGATACAATAATTAAATAGCACTAATTATCTCCATGAATACTATTCATAAAGAACCCAAATGGGAGATACAAAAACAAGATAGCATAAGGACACTTGCAATCCAAGCTCATTTTCATTAATCAAATGGAAATCAATTACTTTCAAACTTTACCATAGATTTCTTAACATATTTAATAGAAGATAACTTAAGTGTTGTCCAATAAATTTTGTGGTTTTTCTTGTGGATTAAAGGCATGAACTCCAAACTGCCAAATTCGAATAGTGTTCAAGTTATGAAAGTAAAGCTACCATTTTAGTAATCCAATCAATTCCATTTGCCACAAAATTTAAATGCTTACTAACATTCTAAATATCATGTTTGAAAATTTTTATAATTTTTCTCATTCATTTGGTGCCTTAAAAAATTTGAAACCTGAGACTAACTAGAACAAAGTTCTAGGATAGGCAGTTTTAATTATTTCATCACTAACTTGCTTTTTCATTCACCTAAAAATTTTCAAAAAATTCTTAATTTCATCTACAATGATCTTAACACTGAATGTGTCCTTAAAATACTAAGAATTGAAATTTAAAAAATTTTTAACCATTGAATACATATGGTGATTGAAAACCCTAATTCAACATCACTTGAAAGATTTGTTGTCATTCCAACAAATTTGTATTATCGCCTTTCTTAACAATTTTTATGAATCCTTTTATCATCCTTCTTAACATCAATATGTTAAGAACAAGCTATCATGTTATTATTTGGAAGTTTTCAAAAAACCAAAATTAAATATCAACATATTGATCTCTAGGAAAGATAATTAACAACATCATGATCTTCATGGAATAACCCTAAAATAAAGAGGAGTGCCACTCACCTTTTGTTAGTTGATGAAGGCTAGGATTCCATTTATCCTTCTCTACTTTTCTCATGGTTTTGGCTGGACAAAGTAAGTAAAAATTTGCTATAAAATGGCCAGCCACACACACACACACATACACAAATATATATATAATTCTAAAACCCTAATTTAAAAATATTTAAAATTTTATTTTTGAAAAAATCTTGTACAAGTGGCTGGTCTCTTTGGATGTCCAAATAGCCTAAGAAATCATAGGATAATGACCTTGAAAAATAATAAAAATAAACCACTTTAAATAGGTAAATTGGATTGATTGTAAAATGGCCCCAATTTTTCACTTTCCTACATTTTTGCCCCTAAGCTTTGGGCTTTAGTTTGGGCCTTCACTTTTTAATTTTTTTATACATATTTTGGGCCTAGAAAAATGATTTAAATTATTCTTTTAATTTTTGGCTCAAATTCTCACTTTTTAATCTACCTAGATTTTAGAATTTCAATAAATTCTTACACAAATTTTCCTAAACTTATCATAGGGTTTTTAATTAGATTTTGGATATATTTTGATGCCTAATAAAATTTTATAAAACGTTCTAGTTAGGTACATATCCAAATTACCTTCATTTTTTTTTTTGAATTTTACCTGATTCTCTTACCGAGTTTTCTAATTTAGGTATTTTTTTGATAAAATTCCTATTTGAAATTTATACTTTACTTAGGGTATTTTCTAAAGAAATCTCCTATGTAAATTCATTATTGTATTTTGAGATATAACAAGTCCTCTCCCTTCAAGAAAATTCATCCTTGAATTTTCTAGTAATTGCATGATAATACATGAAATTATTATTAGATTACAAAATGATTTTGGAGAGAAGTCTTACTAAATAAGTTTGGTTACTTTTCTCTCATGTCATTTCCATGTTACTTCTTGAGTTCCATGTTTCTCCCATATTACCTTTATTATAGGAAATTGCTTGGATTGTAATTTCTTTATTTGTTAATCAATGATCCGTATAGGTTGTTCTTTATATACTAGTTTTGATTTACTTCTACTGGTATTTCTTTTAATATATGAGAATCATCTAGAATATATTTCTTTAACATAGATATGTGGTAAATTGGATATATTGCTTTCATATCTTCTAGTAATTCTAGTTGATAGGTAACTTTTTTGATTCTTTTGTTTATTTTATAAGGATCTACATATTTGGGTGCCAATTTCCCTTTTTTTGTCAAATCTCATTGCCCCTTTCATAGAAGTAACTTTTAAAAATACTTAGTCACTTTTTTAAAATTCTAATATTTTATATCTATTATTTGGATATAATTTATATTAACTTTAGGCTGCTTGTAATCTTTCTCTAATTATTTGACCATCTTCAACAGGATCAGGACCAATTATCTTTGCTTCTCTTGGTTTAAACCATCAACTAGGCGAGCTACACTTTCTATGATATAAGGCCTCAAATAGAGCCATTTGAATACTAGTATGGTAGTTGTTATTATAAGCGAACTCCATTAGTGGAAGATATTTATCCTAGTTTCCTTCAAATTTAAACACACAAGCCCTGAACATATCTTTCAATGTTTAAATTGTTCTTTCTAATTGCCATCAATTTAAAGATGGAATGCCATACTAAATTACAATTGAGTTCCTAGCATTTCTTGAAATGACTACTAAAATTAGGATGTAAATTGTGATCCTTGATCCGAAATAAATGTTAATGGCACACATGCAATGGCATGATTTTATCCATGTAGAGTTAAGCATACTGTGATGTAATGCACATTGACTTCACTAATATGAAATACATAGATTTTGTTAAACAGTCTATTATTACCTAAATGGAATCATATTCCTTGTTGCTTCATGGTAATCCAGTTATGAAATCCATTGTGATGCTCTGCTACTTCCATTCAGGAATATAATATTCTAATAAAAATTTGTCGAATATTAATGCTCTATTTTCATTTATTGATAAGTTAGATATTTGATCACGTAATCTCATACATACATTTACATTCCATCCCACTAATATAAAATTTTCAAATCCTGATTTTTTAGTTACACTAGGATGCATTGTATAAGATAATCATGAGCCTTTCTTAATATTTCCTACCTTAGAGCTACAAGCACCTATAATTCGTTTCTATTTCTTATTATACTCTTTTTATTTACTATCAAATCAGTCACTATCTTATTCATAGCTTTTTTTTTTAGTTGTTCATATTGAGAATCTTCTTTTTAAGCTCCTTTAATTTGATTCACTATAGTGGAATGTACTGTTATACAAGCTAGTTTCATACTTTTATCCCTTTCTTTCTTCTTGCCCTTGTGTTTGAGAGCCTTTCTATTTAAAGCATTAGTAACTACATTAGTTTTGCTTGGATGATAATGAATGAAGTAGTCATAATCTTTTTACAAATTTCATCTACCTTCTTTGTCTCATATTAAGCTCCTTTTATTTGAAAATATATTTGAGGCTTTTATGATTTATATAAATTTCATAAACAGCCCTATATAGATCATTTCTCAATATCTTTAAAGCAAATACTACAACGACTATTTCCAAATCATGAGTAGGATAATTCATCTTATATTTAAATTGACAAGATGTGTAAGCTATTTCCCTTCCTTGTTATATTAACATACATCATAATCCTACTCTGGACATGTCATAATACACTGTATATCCTTCTGCACTATTAGGTAATGCCAACACTGTAGCAGAAGTAACACATTCTTTTAATTTTTAGAAACTCCTTTCACAATTATTATCCCATATAAACTTGACTCCTTTATAAGTTAAGATGGTAAAAGGTATGACTATTTTTGCAAAATCTTTCATAAATCTCCTATAGTATCCAACTAATTCAAGAAAATTGTGTATTTTTCTCATTGATGAAGGTTGTAGCCATTTGAGCACGACCTTGATCTTTTGAATATCTACTTGTATTCCTCCTTGTGACACTACATGGCCTAAGAGATAGACCTTCTTCATTCAAAATTCATATTTTAAGAATTTAGCATATAATTTATGCTCTTGTAGTTTTTACAATGTCATTTTCAAATGTTGGGTATGTTCTTCCTCACTCTTGGAATACACTAAAATATCGTCAATAAATATAATAATGAATTTGTCCAAGAAAGGTTTAAAAACATGATTCATCATGTTAATGCTATAGGAGAATTAATTAATCCAAATGACATAATCAAAAACTCATAATGTCCATAACGAGTCTACAATGTTATTTTTAGAATATCTTCTTTTCATATCTTTAGCTGATGATGACTAGATCGTAAGTCAATCTTTGAGAAATATTATAAACCTTGCAATTGATCAAACAAATAATCTATCCTCAATAAAAGGTTTTTATTCTTAATAGTAACTTTATTTAGTTGTTGATAGTCAATACACAATCGCAGTGATCCATTCTTTTTTTTCACAAGCAAGATTAGCATTCTCCAAGGTGATATGTTAGGTTGTATAAAACCCTTATCTAATAGATTTTGCAATTGCTGCTTTAATTCTTTTAATTCCGTTAGTAACATTTTATAAGGAGTAATAGATATTACGTCTATTCTAGGGACAGTCTTAATTGTAAATTCAATTTCTTGATTCAATGGCAATTTAGGTAAATCATTAAAAAAACATCAGGAAATTCTTTTACTATTAAAACTTGATCAATTGTGACTTTTTCTTTTTTAAGCTTATTTTACATAAGGTATGCACACAATGTATCCTTCATTTACTAACTTCCAAACTTTTATGCATGACACAAAAGTAGGCATTCTTGCTTTCTTCTCACCTTGAAAAATTTAGACTTTGCCCTCTTTTGGTTAATACATGATTGTTTTATAATAACAATCCATATAGGCATGGTATTTTGATAAGCGATCTATCTTTAAAATTATATTATAATCTATTATTTTTAACATAATCAAATTGATCAAAGTTAGGTGATTATCTATTTGGATTACATAATTATTAATGCCATGAGTTGTTATCATCATGTCACCTATTAATGTATTTACCATTAAAGGTTCATCTAATTCATCCAATGGTTTTGCAAATTTTACTGTTAAACTTTTAGATATGAAGGAATATGTAACACTAGGATAAAATAATACTTTTACAAGGAAGGTTTTGATTAATATCATAACTGTTACTACTACATTGGAGGCTTGAGCTTCTTGAAACATCATCGCATATACTTGAGCCTATGTCCTAGCCAATTCCTTTCTTGCATTCTTGTTTTCTAATGTTATTGATTGTTTTGCTGGAGTTGTATTATAAGTGGGGCGTGTACTAGAAGTTACAACATTGCTTCCTTATTGAGTAGTTAGGCATTCAAATGCTTAATGCCCTAACTATCCATATTGAAAGCAAGATCCACACTATCTAAAGTGACTAAGATTGCATTATAGGCACTGAAGGGTTGGGTGGTAGAAGAAATGGATAAGCTTGATTAAAGACATTGAAACCACTTCTAGATCTATTATAAAAAAGTCACCCTAAAAATATTTTTCGGTTGGCTCTATTTCTTTTAGTCTGCTCACTTCCAATAAACACGTTTTAGGTGATTGCCCTTTCGCTAGGGTATTTACTACTTCCTCCTTGAAATTTTTACTTTTTTTCCTTTCAAGATTACGTCCTAATTTTATCTCTCTTTTGCATGTATCTCTACCTTTATTGCTTGGTTTGAGGCTTGCTTATATGTCGTATTGTCAGTGATGTCTACTCAATTGTAAAAATAGTCCTAAAGACTATGCACAAATCAACTTACCCTTACTTTCTTAATAGGCACTAAATGTTCTATGTATAAAGGTAGTCGAATGAATCGAGCATCATATTATGCCACTATCATGGATCCTTGAGTTAATCTTTCAAATTCATAAGCTTTGGCTTCATGAAATTAAAGGTAAAATTCTATCCATAAACTCCATTGGAAATCACATCCAAGTAATAGATTCATGAATAATAATCGTAGGCTCCATGTTGTGGACATACCAAAAATAAGCGACATCCTCTAGTTAGAAGCCTACCTATTCCACAATCATATTCTTATCATATCCTGTCAGTTTGTAAGCTCTTTCTATCTAATCTATGAATTGATAAAGATCCACCATACGATCTATAGCATTATATTTTAGGGGGATTTAATTTCTAAAATTCATGTACCATTTGCAATCTTTTTCTCAGAGGCAATGAGGAATTTTGTAGTCTAGGTGGTAATGGTACTGGGGGTAAAGTAGGAAGATTCTAATTTGGTTCAAAAGTCTTTCAAAGGTTTATTGCAACCTTACAACCTATGCCAGAGCTTTAGGTTGTTCTTGTTCTAACCTTAAAGGTTTTTCAAGGGTACATTTATAGATGCCTCATTCTTCGATATCTCTAAATATGCTCTATTAGGTCGTTTAGGCATTCTAGGCTGAGTTTACCTTTTCCTACCCATAGTTTTCAATAATAACTTTAATTAGCAAATATTAATCCTAAAGAAAAAGTAAAGAAATATATATAATTTCCATGGATCTATAGTGACTGATACTTGTTCTTTTATGGACCTTCTAGAATCTCTATGACCAAATTGGCCCTTAATTGACTCTATTAATAAAGGACTACTAGTATCTAAGATTATGGTCTGATACTAACTTTGTCATGACCTGTCATACGGCTATCATGATTGGCATAAAGAAATATAATTAGTATTGATTTACCAAATAGATATCTTTATAAACTTATACCATATTCTAGCATCTTTATTAATTTAATATTATTAGAAGATACACATATCAAAGCTTAAAATATAAATTATATATTAAAGTTCTAAAGTCAAATATACATACATACATGCATATATATTTACATCCGAAAGTTATCTACATAAAATATAATTTACATAATACATTAGGTATTATTGACTCTTAGTTAGAACCATTTGAGTTCCATTCTTCTAGATTTGACTCTATAGACAAAGAAAAGACCTCATAGTAGGCAGAGCTTTTTAGTAGGGGAACTCAATAAAAAGGATGTATTATAATAGGGTTAGACTTAGAGTCTATTCTCCTAAGGACTACTTCATAGTCCACTTATATATTTATAGGTGTAGACTCTATTCTATAAGGAAATACTAACTCATAAGTGCCATAGGGAAGTTGGAAGAGCCCTATGCAAGTATCAATGTACACTATCAAATCTATGATTAACACATGTAATTTAAGTTAACAAAAAGGCTTGAGTATAAAATATACTTAGTGAGTGATTACTCATCACTTTATTTAATGGATTTTTCACCATGAAAATTAGCCTTTTATTTAAGTACTAATTGGTGTTTTATGAGGAAATTTTCTTATGTATATCATTGGTGTATGTTATAATAGGAAATGGCAATTGTAGTTATACAAGTTTAATTTTATATCTTCAATCTAACATTTTCCTCTACCACCCTAGACTTAAAGCCATTAACTTTTTTCCTCAACTATTAACCATGCCTCTCTTTCTCTACGAACGATATTATATCTCTCATTCACAATTCATAACAAATAGTAATGGGATATTATAATATCAATCATTTAATTCATTCCAATGGATATAGCCAAATACCAACTCTATCATAAATGTGTTATATAATTCACCATTTTATTATATACATTTAAATCTTTTTCCAACATTTCTTAATAATCTCAAGTAAATACATTGCCATTTACTTATATATATATCATGGTTTGGAGCCTCTTGGTGTTCCTAAATTAATTCAAAGTTTTATCAAAATTTTCTCCAATATTCCTAATAGATTATTACACAAGATATAATAATTTAATTGCACTAATTATCCTTAAAGGTGCTGTTCATATAGAACCTAAATAGGAGATTAAAAAATAGGATAGTATAGGGACACTTACATTCCAAGCCAATTTTTATCAATCAAATGGAAATCAATTACCTTTAGTTGTATAATAAATTTCATGGTTTTGCTAGTACCTTAAAGGCATGAACTCTAAATTTCCAAATTCAGGCCGTATTGGAGTTGTGAAGCTACCATTTAGGAAACTAAATCAACTTTGCTTACCATCAAATTTTTATGCAAGCTTATTAACATCCTAAATATCATGTTTAAAAAGTTTTATAATTTTTATCATTCATTTGATGCCTTAAAAAATTTGAAACTTGAGACTAACCAAAATAAGGTTCTAGGATGGGTAGTTTTGAGCATTTCATAACTAACTTACTTTTTAATATACATAAAAATTTCTAAAAAAATTCCTAATTTCATATGCAATCATCCTAAAACTAAACATTACCTTAAAATGTTAAGAATTGAAATTTTAAAAAATTTTAACTATTGAATACATAGGGTGACTGAAAACCCTCATTCAACATCATCTGGAAGATTTGTTGTCATTCCAACAAATTTGTATCATCATCTTTCTTAACAATTTCCATGAATCCTTTTTCCATCATTCTCAACATCAATATGTTAAGATATAATATTTTTATTTGGAAGGTTTCCAAAAAAAGAAAAACAAAACCAAGAACCAATATATTGATTTCTAGGGAAGACATGGAGCAACAATGTCATCATCTTTATGGAATAATCCTAAAATAAAGAGAAGTACCACTCACCTTTTGTTAGTTGATGAAGGCTTGGATTCCACTTGTCCTCCTCTTCTTTTCTCATGGCTTTGGCTAGTCAAAGGAAGTAAAAATTTGCTTCAAAATGGCTAGCCACACACACACACACACACACACACATATATAAATACAATTCTAAAATCTTAATTCAAAAATATCTAAAATTTTCTAATTATATTGTGTTAATTTTTTTTTTAAAAAAATCTTGGACAAGTGGCTAGACTCTTTGAATGTCAAAATGGCCTAAGAAATCAAAGAATAATTACCTTAAGAACTAATAAAAATAAACCAATTTAAATAGGTAAATAGGATTTATTGAAAAAAGGCCTCAATTTTTCATTTTCTTACATTTTTACCTTGAAGCTTTGTAGTTTAGTCTTTCATTTTTCAATTTTTTATACATATTTTTGGCCTAGAAAAATGATTTAAATTTGCTTAAATGGTTTTAAATTAATTCTTTTAATTTTTGGCTCAAATTCTCACATTTCGATTTACCTAGGTTTAAGAATTTCAACAAATTCTTACATAAATTTTCCTAAACTTATTATAGGATTTTAAATTAGATTTTGATCTATTATGATACCTAATAAAATTTAATAAAAAGATCTAGTTGGGCATACATCCAAATTACCTTCACATTTTTTTTTCAAATTTCATCTAATTCTTCTATTGGGTTTTCTAATAAAATTTCTATTTGAAAATTTTTCTTTACTTAGAATATTTTCTAAAGAAAACTCCCATGTAAATTCCTATCTATTTTATGATATTACATAAATAACAGATTCACATATATTCTCTCTCATAAATTATTACTTCATATCAATGTGTTTCATATAGGTAGAACTTTTGTTGTTTCAAGAGATGTTCATAGTAGCAATATTGTTATATTAAATTGTTAAAGGCCTTAAGATGCTTTTAATAACATTTAAACTAGCCATAAAGTTCCTTAATCACATAATTTGTGACACTTAAAAGTTGTTTTAAAGTTCCTTAGTAACTTTTTTAGTGATTAACCCACTTTAAATTAATAAACTTACTTTTTTTTAATATATTAATAGTGAGCTTTGAATTAACTTTATGCATAAATAAAAATTTCATTTATTTTTTATAATAATTTTTTCATATGAAAATAGACTTAAAAAGCTTTTCATAGACTATTCATTCACTTAAAATGGTTAAGAAATAAAAAAGTTATGACTTTTACAAGTTAAGCTTAAGAAACCACCTTTTCACAATGTTATATTTTAAAACTTTGTCCTTTGTTTTTATGATATCTCAAATAAGATGTTAGTATGAAACAAGATCTTTTTGAAAGTAAACTTAAATACATTTCTAATTGTAATATCTTCGGTTTAAATATAAAGTAATATACATTTTAAAAATTGTGGATAAATTATTTATTTAGTTAATATTGATTTTAAATTTATTTTTTGAATTAAAAGTTCTAAAATATTGAAAATAATATTTATGATAACAATACTGATATATATATATATATATATATATATATCAGTATTGGAAGAAGAATGAAAATAAGAAAGTTAAGATTTTAAAATAAAATTAGTTTTATAAAGATTGAGTTTTTAAGAGGAATGAGAGATAGGATGAAAGGTTAAGGTTTGAAGAGAAATTAGAAAGTCAAACAGTCAGATGGTTGAGATTTGAGAAAAAATAATAATAATAAACAAATGATAAGCTCACGGTGATGTGATGCATGGGATCACAGCCAGTAGCTCATTTCCTTTTATTCCCTCTCTCTTCTCCCCGAAAAGCACTCTATTTTCGTCAGCCAGCACCCCCTTTTTCTGCATACTTCCACTGCCTTCCTCCTAAGCTCAATTTATTTTCTTTTTCACTCGAGCTTTCTTTTTTCCACCGATGCTCCTCTCTTTCTCTCTCTTTTTCGCGCTTCCCCTTATCTTCTTCTGCTTCTTTGCTGCATACCTCTTGAAGCTCCAATGTCACCCCCTGTTGGGTTGTTGTGTTGTTCAGCTGCACGCAAGAAGCTGATCGATGATGGAAACGCATGGACAAGGAGCTGAACGAAGCCACGATTCTGTGCGATTTTTGACTAGTTTCTCGTTTCTGTCCAGTGGTAGCTGCTGTGAGGCGCAAGAATAGTTGTGAGGCGTGATGTTAACCCAGCAACTGGGGTTGCTGCTCTGTTTCGTTCGCTGGCGTTCCAGCACATTTCTGCCACCGATAAGCTCTGGTCAAGCATTTCCAAAGGAGGTAAATATTTTTACATCATAAATTTTAAATCTTTACAAGGTTTAACCCAAGAAATTTATTTTTGTGAAATTTTTAGGTATATGTTGATCCATATTAAAAATGTGATATTTATGCAGTAAAATATTAAAATATTAAGATTAGAGTATATGTGGGTTATTGTATTCTCATATTTCAAATGAATCTTACTTGGCTTAAGAAAAAACCGATTTTGTGTATTTTTGAAAAAATGATGATGGGTTGGGGGAAACCGATAATTTATGCTTTAGAATGATAAATTATTATGATTGTGATATTTCTAAGATATTACACCTTATTATTTTAGATGAATTAAAATTGATATAGAAAATTCAGTTGTCAGTAATATATAAATATATATATCTATGATGATTCGTACAAAACAAAAAAAATTAGAGAAAATGGATGTCTTGAAGGTTGTTTAGATGAGGAGATTTTCCCAAGGTTATAATAATTTTCTATTAATATTTATTGTTCCTCTCTATATAGTTACTTATATTTAATTATTAATGGGTAAGTAAATAGAAAATTATAGTTTTGATTGATTATTATTATGTGGTATGTTTCTAATGCTCAAGATGTTCTTTTATGGATTTCTTGTTAGATATTCTTTGAAACTAGAAGTTGAAAAGTGTAACATAGTTATCATCTAATTTTAGGTATTTTCTAGCATTTGAAGATATTAATTTACTAATTAATATGATTAAAGTATTCTTGAAATGTCACATTTCAATATTGTAAGGATTGAATTTGATTTAAAATTTTTTTATTTTATCCCCTTATTTTGGATATTTGGTGTAGTATAAATAAAATGAAGATTTTATACTCGAGCTTTGGATTAGTACATTTAAAATATATCTATATCATCGAAATTTAATATTTTGTGTATATGACTTGAGTTAAGAATCTCTATATTATGACACATTCTTAGTTTTCTATGATTAACTTAAAAAAAAATGATAAGATGCATTATAGGAAGTTAAAATGTTACAATTAAACTTCAGGATAGTAATTTGGAAAGAAAATAAGTAAGCTTGATATAATTATAAATTATCTTTGTAAATTGTGTAATAGGAAGGAGAGGTAATAAAGATGAGTATGGGTGCTTTGAAGTTTCTTGAATTGAATAGACGATCTCAGGTGAATATATATCTCACCACTGACTTTTATCTTAATAAAAAATTATTTATATATTGTGAATTGTATCTCCTTATTAATAATTGCATTTTATAATCATACATATATATTTGCACTCATGCATGAATTCTATTCATAGAATTAGTACACATGGTAAGTGATCAGAGTGCACAACGAAAGCATAGTAGTTGAGTTACACCATTATGAGCATGCTAGAAAACATAGTGTAATTTATATTAGAATATGAAAAAATGATGTGAATATAAAAATGCCATCATATGGGCATATAGTGATATTCATTTTGATGGCCTTGAAATGATGAATAATTGCTTGTGTGACTTGTATTGAATTTATTACATTGTGAATGATGTCATGAATGACATTGAGATTAAAAATGTGATGGGGCTAATAATGTAAAAGTCAAATGGAGAATTTTTGGTAAATCATTATGAAGGAAATGGAATTTATTTAAGAGTCGAATGAGAAATTTTCAACTAACAATTGAGAAAAATATAAGGTGGATTTGAGAGTCGAATAGGAAATTCCCTATTAATAGTTAAAAGAAGTATATAATTGACCTTCATACCATAAATCAGTTATATATATATTTTCTGTATTTGAATATGTAACATAAGATGATTGTTTGTGATTAACTTTTACTGATGATGTGATTGTAATGATCTATTTATATTTGAACCTTAGTAGCTGTTTGTCAGTGTGATGCTTACCTGGAATGAGTAGTATATGATTTTGAGTTCTAATAGAAATATGAGATTCCTATGATTATGTTATGAGAAACAAAGTTTAAGTCTTATGTAAATGGACTTCCATTTCAAGGCATAGTTGCACATATTTTAGAAATTTAAGAAATGGGTTTGCCAGTGACTTCTAAATTAGTATATGATTATCTTGTGATTGTTTATATACAATTGATCAAGTACAAGATATTGGTAGATATATACTCGCTAAATTATATCTTTAATTTTTTAGGATATGGTGAGCATATTGAGCTTGTTGCATCCTTAGAGAAGTAAAGACCACTTAGATTGTAGATTTGATACTTGAGATTCTTGTTGGATTAAGAATAGAACTTTGAGAATAGAAATGACATTGATTCAGTCATTGCTATGTTGAATTGTTTATGCGTATATAAAACTAAAATTATATTGTATTGTATGTATGTGTGATTATTGTCGTATCTTGAAATAAATAAGTTCAATATATTTAGAGTACGTGGTTCTCAGAAAGTATCAAAAAATATGAGAGATTTTATCCATTTTTCTATAAAATTTATTATAAAATTTCAAGTTTCCTTGATATTTGAAAACTTTCGTTAGACAGAAAAAGTGAAAAATTATTAGGGCTTGTGGAAATTAGTAACGGGATTCATGTCAATCATGATTAAGATGGGTCATGACATCAATGATAGGTGATTTGCTAAAAATAAGATGAAGAAATTATGACTTTTCAAATTTAGGTTAACAAATTTGTCTTAATATAATTGATTATAAAGTTCTAGAGGCTATTCGAGTGCTTTATAATTGATAATGGAACAAAATTTGCATATTTGAAACTTTAAATGTTGACAGGAAAAACAAGGCATAATTGACACATAACTGATTATGCATCACAAAAACTTATTAAACCAATTGATATAAAGGCATTTCACTTAACTAAACCTCATTTTAACACTTCCAAACTCTCTCAAACATATTTTCCCTTCTTTCTTTAACAAATCTAATACCCTAATCTCCCTATTTCTTTTCTCTTTTTTTCCCCTAAGTTTAATTTGCTTTAAATTATCTCTTAAGTCCAAAATTCAACATATAAGCTCAAGGATTAAGCTTATCTCGACCAAGATCCATAAACTTTAAGGGATTTAAGTGATTTCACCACCTTTTCCTAAGATCCCATTAAACTCTTGGTAAAATTTTTTAATGGCCTATTTGATTTCTAAGTCTATTGGAAAATCAAGTTAATTTCTCAACTTTTTGTGCAAAATTACTTAAAGGCCCTTAAACCCTATAATCCACAAATTGGTTCAAGGATTTTCTATTATTTATTTGGTAAGTGACATTTCCTCAAATTTCTCGCTTTGATTTTCCCTAATTTACTACTATCATGCTTAGGGTTTGACTTTTGATTATTAATAATAAGTCTTGAATTAGAATGTGATAACCGATTGAATTTACGAGGGTTTTAAGGGGTTTAATGTTGTAAATAAGATATTTAATGGTTTAATGGTGCATGGTTGTATGAACGATAGATCGATGATGATTTGCTAGTGAATGAATAGTAAAATTTCATAAATTTTCAAAGATGTTTATGAGATTATTGACTATATAATTAATTAAAATGGTATGAGGTTGCCTCTTCCTAATTCTATAATCAATTAACCTAGTACAAATGTTAACATAATTGATTACTAATAGTTAAGTTTGCTTTTGTTAGCTCATAATTGATTGTTCCTTGTTGTCTTTAACTTATTTCAAGAATCATAAGAGCTTTATATCATCTTCTAGTCATAGTATGAGTATATAAACTTATATTAGATGATAAATGAGTATGATAAGGCCATGCAAAGGAGCACAATAGTACTACAATTCATAAAGTTATGTTATGGTTGGATATTATAAAAAATGGACTTATATGACATCCTTGTACATGTGTGTGTGTGTGTGTGTATTATGTAGTATTTAATTTATTTTAGAGTAGCTTGCTAGATAAGGAATTGGCTCTAATATATATATATATATATATATATATATATATATATATATATATATATATATATATATATATATATCGTTATTATGGCTTGAAATTGAAGTGCTGGATAAAGTATTTGTTAACAATCTATTATATTATATTATAAGTAAGATTAAATGTTGTTAAGGAGAGATAATATTCACATTATGGTTATATGAATTAGACTTGCATGCTTATTTATGAAGGGATAAAATTAACCTTGAAAAAATAAGATTGTGTTTATGAAGGGATAAGGTTAACTAAAATAATAAGAGGGTTTATTTAATTGCTATATGTGAATATTTCATTGATTTTTTATGTTCATTATTTAAATTACAAATGAAATTGATGAGAAATTGAAGCGGGACTTTTAATTTGTTTTTCCATTATGAAGGTTCACTTAGATATGCATATGTGAGCATTTTTGGCATTATGTTAAGGCAAATAAATAAATCTAAATTTCATTTTAAGTTCATATCCCTTTCTTATGCTAATGTATGAATACTTTCTCCCTCTTATGGATAAGACATAAGTTACATTTTTCTTCTAATATTTTGATAGTAATGTTAGATGAATTGTGGATTCAAAGTATAATTTATTTAGAATTATTACTTACTAAGTTTCCTTGAAATTCTCTTTTCTTTTTTTTCCTTCTTTCTTTTCTAGGAAATCCTTACTCTTAGGTGCGTAACTACTATTGGATGAATTGAAAATGAGTTTGTTAAAGGATAAAGACATTAAAGTAAGTTTTTAGGGTTAGTTAGATTATATATATATATATATATATGAAGGCATTTTGTTGAATGAGCAATCAAAATTTAGTTATATCTATTTTCGACATTGACTTTTCCTTGAAAAAGATGTATCATTGCATGTAGCTTCATAGCATGCAACATACTTTACTTCTATAGTAAAGGTTGAGACATTTTTTCAAAATATAGCTCCTCTTGCTATCATAATGATGTACTCAAATACCGATTTATGAACATCTAGACAATTAATAAAATTTGAGTTTGAGTGGCCTATAATTAGAAGATTTCCCAATCTCTTATAGATTATAATATAATCTTTTGTACTCTATAGGTATCTCTAAGGTACCTCATGAATCTTTTAATAGCAGTCCAATTTCTCTAACTAGGATTTTTTAAATATTTTCCTAATATACCAACAACATAAGCTATATTATAATGTATACATACTTGAGTATATATCAAGTTGCTTATGATTAATTTATATAGGATATTTTTCATCTTTTCATTCTCACCATTAGTCTAAGGATATTAAGCCTTTGAGAAGATCTCACCCTTTTAAATGGTAGCATAAACTTGAGAGCACATACACACATTAAACCTCTAATACTTTTTCAGTGTATGTTTACTAAGACAAATCAGTAAATTGCAAATTCTGTCACAATGGATCACTATACCTAGTTTGTATAAGGCATCCTTAATATTCTTCATATCAAAATATTTTGAAAATATTTACTTTGTCTCGATCAACAACAATATTATAAAAATATCTGCACTCATCAATGTGTAAATATACTAATCTGCATCATTCTTCTTTAACTTAGGAAAATTGAAAGCCTCATTAAACATAAGCTACCATTGTGTAAACACTTATTTTAAACCATATATAGGCTTCTTTAACTTACACACAAGGTGTTCTTTACCTTTTTCCTAGAAACCATCTGGTTGGTTTATGTATATAGTTTTCAACAGGTTACCATTTAGAAAGGCCATTGATAATTGTCGAAACCGATCAAAATTTACTAATTTGAAGAAAACTTATAGTACAAGACAACAAATCAAGTTAAATCCCTAGTGATCCACTTAATAAATTCTATCATATTGATTTATTGACTGTGTTTATAGGATTATTTATGCAAGAAAAATAAAAAAAAGTGAATGCATGCAATTATGAAATTTAAGAATGCAAAGTAGGATAATTATGCAAATAACATGTAAGTAGAATGTAAGAATTTAGATAGAACTAAATTAGGGAGTTTGATTTCAAAATTAAATAGAATATGATATTGAAGATAAAATATCATAGAAAAATAGTGGAAAAACATAATTAATCCAAGGAAATTAAGGACTTTTTAGTTGATTAATCATAGAGTTATTCAAATTTAATGATTCTAATTGATTTCTTATCTTAAAATCATTCAAAATCCTTGCAATAATTTATAAATTTTATACTAGACCACCATCTAGAATTTGATTAATTTAGATTAGTAGAATTAAAGAACTGTCATAATCCATAAAACTAGATATAAATTAATTTAAAGTAGAAGTTAGCTAAATTAAAGCGTCAAACTAAAAATTTTTAATTTAATCATTTAATCTTTTATTTTCATATGAAGAATGATCATTGATAAACCAATATTCAACATAAAGTTAGATTAAAATCATGGATCTTAATATTGAATACAAATTATACTAAATCTATATCTAATCCATGCAATTCCAAAAAAATTAGAATAGAAAGAAGAAAATTAATTAACAATAATTAATATTATAAATCAAGATCTCGTAATCCAAACTAAGATGTAATATCCTAGGTTAATATTTAATGTTTCATAAATTTCGATACTTATCGATATTTATTTATTTAGTTAATATTTGATTTTAATTTTTTTTCTATTTTAAAGTTTTAAGAATATTGAAAATGATATTTATGTTAATATTCAAAATTTATTTATTTTTATATGGCCATTATCAATGCAATATTAGATTAAAATAATTTTTATTATTACAAAAGATTTCTCACAAGGTGAAAATAAGTTTAGTAAATAGGGATGCAAGGATTTATGAAATAATTTTTTTATATTTAATAAATTATTTTTAAAAACTGTGAGAGTTTGAAATAGATTTATTTTTAAATGGCTATTATTAATTTAAGGCTTGTTTAAATATTTTTTATAGGGATTTTCCCATAAGTTGGGAATAGTTTTAGTAATTATGAATATGAAGATTTATAAAATTTATTGTTTGTATTTGATAAACTATTTTTGGAAGTTATAAAAGATTAAAATATTCATTTTAGGAATTTCAAAATTTATCAAGTTATTATAAATATATATATATATATATATATATATATATATATATATATATATATATTAAAGGAAAATTAAAAATAATTAAGTTAAGATTTTAAATAAAATAAGTTTCAAGAAAAATAAGTTTTGAAGTAGATGAATGATTGAGATTTTATAGAGAAAATTGAGCCTATAGGTGCGAGATGTATGGAATTCTTACCCACAACTCATATTTTTTAACATTTCTCTCTCTAATCTTTATAAAGTCAATGTTTTCTTTTCTTTCTTTAAGAAAATTGGCCACCTTTTTATCTACTCCTTCGAATTTCTCTTTCCCTAATAACCTTTTCTTTTTCCATTTCAATTTTCTATTCCAACGTCCCTACCCTAGCCACCATGAGCCACCTCTAGTCTTGTATTGTCTCACATTAGACAACATTTCATTGGTGACAAAAGAGTACAATAAATTAGTGGTGGAGCAGTATAGGAGCTTTTTTTTCCTCTTTTTCTAACCCATGTTTCCCTCTTCTTCTTCTTTCGATTTTAGCACCATTGAATGCCACCACAAATGGCATCATTTCTTCCCAACCATGACTACAACTAGTAGCACAAAGGAGATCATAGGGACATGGTAAGGTGGTAAGTTTACTCCATGAAGAAGGTAGATTAGAAGCTTTTTCTTCTTATTGGCAATTGGGTCCAAGTCTACTGTTAGTGAGCTGCCATCAACCTCTATGGATGATGGTGAGTACGTCTATATTATAACATTTTAATATTTCTAATGATTTGGTATTTAATCCAAGAAAATCTATTTTTGTACATTTTGATAAAAATGGCGATGTTTTATAAAAAATAAGATTTTATGCTATGGAGTGTTAAAATAACAGGATTATGATCATTTTATACCATCAACCTTATTGGTGTCGATATTTGAAGCTAACTTAGAAAAACTCTTATTTTTAGTGATGATTTAGACTGATGCAAGGAAACCCATTTCTATCAATTTTAGGAAACATGATGATAGGTTGGAAAACCAATATTTATGCTATAGGATGCCAAATTATTATGCTAGTATTATCTTTGATGTAATATATCTTATGATCTCTGATAATTTCAAGTTAATTTAGAAAACTATAATCTTACATATTTGGAAATATTAAATGAAGCTTGTAAATATGTGTGTGTGATTTTAGAATATGGAATGCTAGAATAGCATGCATGAACCTTCTTTATGTTATCAATTAGTATATTCTTAACATATATTGATTTAAGATATTCCTAAATATAATTTGATGTTTTATTTAAATGAAGGCAAGAAATAAAGAAATAAGTGTGTAGCTATACCAAACAACGTGGCCTCTTTGGAATAAAAATCTAAATATGAGGTTTGATGATTTTATCGAAATAGAGTTAAGAATGTAAGAAATTAAATGTATGTAAATATTGAATAATTTGATTAGAACACTATTATGGTATAGAGTTAGAAATATTAAAGAGTGAGCATTCTATTTCAATAAGTGATGTGATTAGAACGTCTGTAATGCACATAATGGTATACTTTGATTTTATAAGTTAACTGTAAAGAATAGAAAGAAATTGATAAATTATAATATCAAAATGTTATGATTTGGATTAGAAATTATGATATTTGGAAATATCATAAGTGATATCTTATGTTTACAATATTATTATTATAATTTCTAATTAGGAAAAAGGAGAAAGGTGAAAATGAGCTACTCCAAATTTCTATAGAGAATGCACATGCCACGAAGTGAGTATATATTTCACCATATATCGTAAATTGTATTTTTCTTATTGAAAGTATAGATTTTATATACATGTACATATATTCATGTGTAAACTAAATGTCGAGGTATAAGTGCAATTAGCTATTTGAGTGAACATTAATAGATCAAAATGCATAGTAAAAGCATGATGTGATGTTTCTACAAATGATGAATTGTAATTGAATTCCAATGATATCTATATATTGTGGTTATATAGGAAAGCACGACGGCATTATTGTATATTCATGCATATATTGTTGTGTGCTTGGTCTTGTCCAATGATGAATTAGTGACTTTGCATTGAAGTTTTTATAAACAATTATGATATAAAGTTGAGCTCTTATATGTATGTTAACTACAAATCCTGCTATGAATGACAATGAAAATTATGAACTGTGTCAAAGTAATGACATTGGAAGTTATAAATTGTTATGGAGCAATGCTTTAATAGCTGGATGAGAAATTCTCAACAAATAGTTAAGAAAGATATAGGATTGACTAGGAAATCAAAAAGTAGTTACATATACGTTTACTATAATTGTATGTAAAATATAATGCGATATTAGAAATTGTTTATGATTAGATATTACTATTGGTGTTTATTTGTGTTTAAGCCTTAATGGTTGTGTATGATTGTAATGTCTACCTGGAATTAATAGTATATGATATGATAGCTATATTGTATACTAACAAATAGTTGAGATTTCTATAAATTGTGATATGAGATACAGAGTTTAGGTTATGTGCAAGTGAACTCCCATTCCGAGGTTTGGTTTCATAGCTTTCAAAAATCCAGAAAATAGGTTTGCTAAAATTTTCCAATTAGTACATGATTAGCATACAATATATATATATATATATATATATATACAAAATTGATCTCCTATAAGATAGTGATAGATATATATTCACTAAGTTCTTGTAACTCACTTCATTTTATTTCAATAATTTTTGGTTAAGGTGAATGCCTTCAAACATTATTGCATCTGTGGAGAAACAAAGACTGCTCGATTTGAAGATCTGACACTTAGAGTTCTTTTTGGATCAGGATAAGAAATAAAGATGGAGTTCTCGTTGATTTTATAATTGACGTGTTGAATTATTTATCTAAGTATAAATTTGAAACTATATTGTATTATGTGTATGCTTGATGTTATTATATTTGAGAGAATTCATAAGTTTCATAGTTGAAGACATGTGGCCCTCATGAAGTATTTAAAAATAGGGGAGACCTTATTTATTTTTTTGCAAAAATTTAAAGTGAATTTTGAGTTCCTTGGAAATATGGAGACTTCCGTTGGATAGATTAGAGGAATCAATGTTAAAGTTTGTGGAAACTAATTTCGAGATTTATGTTGATCAAGTTGTGACATGAGATAAGCCTTAAATTATTTGAATCAATTCAAAAGTTAATCGTCAGTGGATGAATAAGAAAAAAAACATGGAAAAGAGTAAAAAGTTGTCTAAATTGTGTTCATTCTTACCTTTGGATGCACAAATTGTTGAATTTGATTTCCCATGCTACAAAATCTAATGGGCCAAGTTAGTATATCTCTTATAATTACAAAGAATGAGGCCTTTCTAATTTTAGAAATATATATCCTAATTTACAAACTAATGTAATATAAGAGTTGTTGTAGTAAAATCTTGTAGGTCTGCCTTCTAACTATTGTAAAACCCTTAAAACTACATAATTTTACTAAAGTGAGTCTTAAATTATGTTGGGTTAGGTCAAGGCAACATTAGACATTGGTTTAAGCCAATTTGGACCTTTGAAGCTTTATTTAAAGCTAAAAAATCATGGATAGGTCAAGCTAGATAGCACTACTACTTTATCTTCATGATCAAATTCAACCCTCTAAATGTTCGAATTGAGTTTTGGCCAAAACATGAAATTTTTAGAACATTCTTTTATCTTGGCAATTATATAAAGATCATCGACTTTCGAACCTCAAGTTATGGCAAAAAATCTAAAACACTACAAAATTTTAATATTAACTGAATAATTTTAAAACATCGAAAAATCAATACCTAAGCCAATAATAAGGCTAAAATTTCATAAAATTAAATATATATATATAACACATTAAGAAGAAAAAATAGAAAGAAATAATATAAACAAAATAAAGCATATCAAATTCCTTCACATTTAGCCTTTGCTTGATCTAAAGTAAACACAACTTTATTTAAAACTAAAGGACAAAAGACTTACTTTTCAAAAATTTCAAAATCACAAATCCACAAGCAAAAACAATCAAAGCCATTAAGACACATAACACATCATAAACAAAAATCATAAAAAGCTTGAAATCAACTAACATAACAACTTCATTAAAAAAGAGTAGATCAATATAGTACATTTTCACAAAATTCACTATCCAACTCTTGAGTGTTTAGGGTAAGTGTTTCGCTTAAATTGATTCCATGAAATTGCTCTACTATAAGTTTGCTTATCATTTAATCTTCACTACTTAAATCACATGCACAATACAAATCAAATAGATTTTATTTAAGATTGTAATAAGACTAGGGAAAAGGAAAGGAAAGTTGAAGATATAAGAGGATAGAAACTAAAGAAATCAATAGAACATTTGAACTATAAGCATATAAGCAAATTATAAACAATTATAACTCAATAAAATAACCTAAATTCAATTTCAATTTCAATTTCAATTTCCAATTCAAACACTCATAAACTTATTTCTTTTTCTAAATTTTTTTACCTTATTTTTTTTATATTTTTCTCTTTTCATTTTTTTCTTTTATCTTTCTCTTTTTTCCCCACCAACCCTTGAACTTGAAGTTGATAACCCCCAAGGCTCCAACTTATTCAAGAACCTATCTCACAAAAATTTAAATACTTTATCAATCCCTATGGTTAAGTAAAAATACTTGTTTTTCATTAAAAAAAATGTATATGGGCTAATCAACAAAGAAAAGACAATTAGCCTTAAAGAGGAACTCAACCAAGATAAAAATTCAATGTTGACTATTTGACTTTAGCTTGAAAAAAAAATGATTCTATCATTTTTGTGCATACATATACAAATGTAATCTTAAAAAGAATCAAAACAAGTTCTAGAGAAACAAATCATAGAAAAATATTATACATAAAAAAGGAAGAGAATAGTATAAACAGTTAACATAAGGCTCAAAATCTCACAGGGAAAATTTAATCTGCTGATTCAAAATACATTACTACACCAATCAAATTTAAGAAGCAAAATAATTCATTTTATCATATTATGAATCTTATTAAACTCCTATTGATTCTTACTCATGAAAAATATGAAATATCCATTAATGAAAAGCAACTAAAATGAGTTAAATAGACTCAAAAACAAAAAAAAGTGAAAAATACATTTAAAATTTTTTTTTTAACTTTTTCCAATTCTTTTGTTTAAAAAAAAACTCAAGAAAATCAAATGAAATATGAAAACCTTAAAAGAAAAACATAAATTAACTCCTAAAATTCTCTTTCCTATACAAATAAAGTTTACATTGGCCTCAAATTAAAGCATATCAATATCAAGAAAGATAATAGATAAATAAAATAAAAGAGAAGGGAAAAAGAAATTAAATCTAAAATACTTAGATTATTTTTTAAGAAATGCTTTTCTTTAATATCTTTGGCTAGACTTAAAGTTCTTCATCATAAGCAGATTGGTGCCTTCAAGTTTATTGCTTTTACCACTTGCTCTTGAAAACCTTTATAAAATGGCTTGAGTCTATGCCTATTAACTTTTAACACCATGTTGATTTCTAAATTCTTGACTTAACTACACCATAAGGATGAACATTAGTAACAACAAAAGGTCCATCCTAATAAGAATGGTTCAACATTTACTTAAGTTTTAAATTATATAATAAACTTTTAAATGAATCTCATTTTTTTTTTTTTGAAAATGATTTCATCATGGAATGGCTTTATTTTCTCTTTGTAAGTCTAAGGATTCTTATAAACTTCAAGTCTAAGCTCCTTTAATTCTTGTAATTGCATTTTCCTTTCCTCTCTAACTACATTCAAGTCCATGTTACACCTTTTAATAACCTAAAACGCCTTATGCTGCAATTCCACAAGAAGATGGTATGATTTCCAAAAGATAATTTGGTGTGGAGACATCCCAATAGACATTCTATATCTTGTCTCAAAGGTCTAAAGTGCATCATTCAATTTAAAGCTCTAACTTTGCCATTGGGCTTCACACTTATTTTTAAAATCGATTTGACTTCTCTATTAGAAACATTTGCTTGCCCATTTGATTAGGGATGATATACTATAGAAACTTTATGGCTAACTCTATATTTCTTCAATAATGCCTTCATGCTCAATTCTAAAAATGACTTCTTTGGTCACTTATCAAAGTATATGGAATGCCAAATTTGCTAAAAATGTGAGATTTCAGAAAATTTACAATAACTTTTAAATCATCAATTCAAGTGGCTTTTGCTTACACCCACTTAGAAATATAATCAATAGTTACTGCACATCAAAAACCTCACAAAAAGGTATAGAAATCTAAGGCATCTTATGTTTATGAGTTTATTTTCTTGTTCTTTGACATTATTTACAATTCTACAAATGTAAGCATTATGGAACAAAAAAGCCAATAAAAACTAGAATCAAATGCTTTCCTTGTTGTTCCCTTAGGTTTAAAGTGGCCTTCATAAATATAAGTATGATAGAATGCAAGTATAGAATGACACTTAAAATTATGTACATATCTCCTTATGTTTTGATTAGAACAAAACCTCCATAAATAAAGATCATCCTAAGCATAGTATTTGGCATCATTCTTTAACTTATCAATGCGAGCTCTTTTAGCATATGCAAGTAATTCATTAGGGTTTAAATAATTTAGTAAATTAGCAAACCAAGGATCCTTACCTAGTAGTTGGAAAAGCTATTCATTTGGAAAGGTGTCTTGTATGGGTAAAGTGTCTATAGCTTGTGGAATCCTGCTTAAATGGTTTGCAACTAAGTTTTCAATACTATTTTTATCTCTACTCTTATAGTCAAACTCCTATAAATGCAACATCTATCTAATCAAATGCAGCCTTACCTTAAGTTTCTTTAATAAGAACTTCAAAGCTATGTAATTAGAAAACACAACCATTTTAGAATCAAGTAAGTTGATTTGAATTTAGTTAAAGTAAAAATAATAGCCAAAATTTATTTTTCTATAATGGTGTAATTAGCTTGTGTAACATCTAATGTTCTGGAAGCATAATAAATCACATAAGGTTGTTTGCCAACTTCTTATTGTCATGATTCATCTTAGAACTTTGTAACTAGAATAAAGGTACCTAATTTGTACTAATTATCAAATAGATATCTTTACAAGCCTCTATAGTATTCTGATATCTTTATTAAATTAGTCTTATCAGAGAATGTAGATATCAAGACTTAAAATACAAAACTATATACGTTAAAAGTTCTGAAGTTTAATATATATATATATATATATATATATATATATATATATATATATATATATATATACACCTATATATATATATATATATACACACCTCCAAAGATTGTTTATATAAAAACATAATTTATGTTATACATTAGATGATTCAAAATTTTAGTTGGATCCATTAGGGTTTCATTCCTCTAAATCTATCTTTATGGAGGAAAGAAAAAACTTCATTACTAACGAAACTTTTAGGTAAGGGTACTCGATAAAAAGGATGGAATATAATAGAATTAAACTCTGAGTCTATTTTTCTAAGTATTACTTTGTAATCTACTTTTAAATTTATAGGTGTAAACTGCACTTTGTATTGAAAAAATATTGATGAGTGTCATAGGGAGACAGGAAGATCCCTATATAAGTATCAATTTGCTCCATCGGATCCATGACTAGTACTTGTAATTTAATTCAACAAAAGAGTGAGTATAAAATATAACTAGTGAATGACTACTCATCACCTTATTTGGAAGGTTTTTCATTATAAAAATTTAGCCTTTTATTTATATGTAATTATTATTTAGTGTCTTATGAAAAAATTTTCTTATATATATCATTAGTATATATTACTATAGAAAATAACAATGATCGGTATACAAATTTCACCTTATATCTTCGGTCTAATTTGATCCTTCATCATCTTAGGCATAAAGGCACCAGCCTCTCTTTCTCTATAAAGAATGTTATATCTCCCCCTCATAATTCATAATAAACAGTAATGGATGTTAACACATCAACCATTAAATTTATTCTAATAGGTATAACCAAATACTAATTATGTCATAAATGTCTTATGTAATTTACCATTTTCTTATATTCATTCTTATCTTTTAAAGTGTTATTATCAAGATTGGTTCTTACCATCATATTAAATATGACATCTCTTAGTCATGTGAATGGCTTTCTAAGTTTTTACTTGTTGAAAACTAAGGATCCATACTATTGATTGGAGTATTAGAAACTCCAAAATAATTCTATAATTTATCAAAATTTTGTCTTATATTCCTAATACATTAGTAAGCATGAAAGATTATTTATTTAACAACTTTTGTAGCCTCAAGTTATTACAGTAACAAAACAAGGCTTCCAAAATAGGACAATATATGAATATTTGCAATTCAAGCCACTTTTCATCATTCAAATGGAAACCAATTGCTTCCAAACTTTGTTAACACATTCTCAACATGTTGAATAAAAGATAACTTAATTGTTTATAATAAATTTCATGACTTTGCTAATGCATAAAAGGCATAAACCTAGAGCTATCAAATTCAAATAGCACGAAGCTCTAAAAACAAAACTATCATTTAAGTAATTAAATGAAATCCATGTGTCATCTTGGTGTAGTAGCCTATAGGAATCTTTTTAGAAATTATCCTAAGTAAATTAAAAATTCCAAATAAGTATTTTACTAGAAAACCCCTAAATTAGAAAATTTTGATAGGAGAATTGGGTAAAATTTAGGAAACTCATATGAGAAATTTCAAAGTGCACCTAACTAAAATCATTATAAGAATTTTGTTTGACATGAAAATAGGCAAAAATGCAATTAAAAATTTAACAATAAGTTTAGAATTTGCATAGGAAATTGCCAAAATTTCAAATTTTAGGTAAACTAGAAAGTAACTTAGAGGTGAAATTTAGCAAATTAATTAAAAAATTCTTAGGTTAATCTAAATTAAAATTTTGAGCCCAAAACATGTATGAAACTTCAAAATTTAAAGGCCTAAATAAGACCAAAAAATATTCAAAATTTTAGGGATAAAAATATAAGGAAGTGGAATATTTGGGGCCATTTGGTTATAAACCCTATTTACCTATTTTAAGTGGATAAATTTTATTAGTTTTTAAGGTCATCATTCTCTAAATTCCTAGGCCATATAGATGCCTAGAAGGACTAGCATTTGTCCAAAATATTTTTCAAAATCCAAAAAAAATAATATTAGAAAAATTCTAGATTTTTCTATAACTAGGGTTTTAGTATTTTTATAAATAGGAAAGTTGGCCATTTAAAGTAGAAAATTTTGCTTCTTAGCCAGGAAAGTGCATGTGCAAGAGAGGGAATTGGGAGAAAGATTTCAAGCTTTCTTAGGTTACCAAAGGGTTTTCTATTTAGCATCTTGAAATTTTTCTAGGTAAATAGGAAATTTTCTTTCAAATTCTTCAAGGATTATGGTCATCTTTCTTCTTAAACTTCTAAAAATCATAATGTATTGTCATGAAGTCACTCACTTGCTATTTCAAAAAGCTATTGAGAGACAAAGAGTGAAGAATTTAAGATGAGTGGCAACTCTCTTTATCTTTGGGATCATCTTAAAGGAAATAGTTAATAAAGTTGCTAGTTTATGCTTTTTTATAATCCATTTTAATATATTGTTATATGCTTATATTTTTTTGAAGTTTTTAATTGATATTATGATGGTATGTTGTTAGTATGTTGAGGTTGAGAATGATAGAAAAAATGGTTCATCAAAATTGTTTACGATATAAGAAGATAGGAATTTGTGAAAATGAACACAACTTCTCTTATGTTATGCTGAATTCGGGGTTTTGAACATCCAATGCAACTAAGGTTTATAAAATATTAAGAATTAAATTCTTAGCACTTTAAAGTCATATTTAGTGATAGGATTATCATATATGAGTTTGAGAAGTTTTAGAAATTTTTTTATGCATGAAAAGCCTAATTATATGTGAGATACTTAAATCTGCCTAGTTTTGGACCTTTGCTAGGTTAGTCTTGGTTTTCCATTTATTTGACTTATTAAATGAATAATAAAAATTATAAAACTCCAATGATATAATATCTAGGATGTGACCAAGATGATATCAAAATTTTATGATAATTGAAGTTAATTTGTTCACCTAGTAGTTTTATTTTAACAACTTTAATACAGTTGAAAATTGGCTGATCTAAGTTCTTATCTTTAATATACTAACGAACCCACAAAATTATTTTTACAACACTCATGTTATCATTCATTTAATATGTTAGGAATGTTTTTGGGAAAATTTGGAAACAATTGGCTTCCATTTGATTAATGAAAAGGAGCTTAGATTATAAGTGCTCCTATATTTTCCTATTTGTGAATTCTCTTTTTGGATTTAGTGTGAATGGAATTCTTAAGGTTAATTTATGAATTTAATTGTTTTATTTTGTGTAATAATATGTTAGGAAGGTTAGAATAAGTTTTGATAAAAATTTTAAGTTGATTTGAGAGCACAAAAGGGCTCCAAATTATAATATATAAACAAGTCTGCTTGAAACTCTTTAAGAATTATTAAGAAGGAAATTGAATGGATGTGATACATTGGTATATTACATAAAACACTTATGGAATGGTGGGTATGTGACTTACTTTTGGAAATGGATAAATGGTTAATGTCTTAGTATCCTATTATTGGTTAATGTAAATTGAATGGAGGATATATAATATCCTTTGCAGAGAAAGAGATAAGTGGTTAGTAGTGGGGGGAAAAAGGTGATGGCTATAAGCTTAGGGTGGCATGCAATAAGGTTGAACCAAAGGTAAAAGGTCGTACCTACATATTTACCATTATCATTTTCTATTATAACACTCATTAATAACATTCATATAGAATATTTTTTCGTAAAACATTAACTAGTGATTACAAGTAAATAAAAGGTGAATCCTTTATGATGAGAATCCGTTAAATAAGGTAATGAGTAACCATTCATTTAGTATATCTTATACTTATTTTTTTTGTTACGTTGAATTAATTATAAATTTTAATCAAGGACCAAGCATAGGAGACTAATACTTACCAAAGAACCTTCTATCATCTCATGGCATGCATGAGATAATATTTGAATATATAGTAGAGTCAACCTTGTAAATACAAGAGTGTATTGTGAGTTAGAAGTTAAGCAGATAGATTTAAATCCTTATCTTATTACAATATATTCCTTGACTTGGGTTCTCATTGTAATGTTCTCAGTTTAAATATAAAATTAGATAATTTCAAGACTTGTGGATAAATTATTTATTTGGATAATATTAGTTTTAAATGTATTTCTTGGATTAAAGGATTTTAAAATATTAAAATAATATTGATGATAGTGTTTGAAATATAATTATTTTATAGTGATTATTGACTCAAGATTAGATTAGAATAATTATACATGAAACTTTTCATAAATTGAAAATAATTACTTTATTTATGAATACAAAAATTTATGAAATAAATTATTTGTATTTTAAATGGCCATTATTGATTTGGAGATTATTTAAATATTTTCTATAAGAATCTATGAAGTAAGTTATTTATGTTTGATAAATTATTTTTATAAATTATGAAAGTTGAAAATAAGTTTTAAAATAAATTGATAGGTAGGATCTAATTAATTAGAATGGGTGGCTTAGATTGAGTTTGGACCTAAGTTCATTATATGCAAAAAGCATGAAATCATATCATTTTTTTGTTTTTATTTTTTTATTTATCTAATTATTTTTCAAAAACCAGGGCCCTGCCTCTCTTTTATAGGCTATTTGGAAAGGGTGAAATGAGGGGGGAAGGAAGTGCAGAGGTGAAAATGGAGGTGAAAATGCGAATTTTACCTATTTGGCTGAAATCAGGTGAAAGCAAAACCACTCACCCTGATTTCCAATATTTGCCCTATGCCTGTGCTAGCAATGCTCTCCCACTACTCTTCGATTTGTCTTCGTTTTTTCACCCTCCTTTACTGCTGGTTGCACATTTCAAAACTTTGATAAGGTATGCTCCCTTTCTTTGTATTGTATTTGACTTGTGCTCTGTTGTTGCTGTAAAATGTTAGCAGGGGTGGAGATGTGTGCTTTCTACTGAAATGGTTGCTCGTGGTGGTGGGAATCTACCACCAGAAGGGATTTTGGTGAATTTCTATTAGTGTTGTTGCCAATCTGCTAGTGGACGGTGTTGGAAACATGGCGAAGCTCTGGAGGAGAGAACTCGTGGGTTTCGAAAGGAACCCAATCTAGGTTGGGTGGTTCCGGGTTTGATCGGACTCGATATCTAGATCAGGGTCAACTTGAACCATGAAATTTCTTTTACAATTTTTTTCGTAATAAATATAAAATGAATTTTTTTAATTCTCAATAATTCCTCCTCTCTTCTTTCTTCTGAAATACATAATGATAGACATAAGATGTTGTTAGAGGAGATATCCCAGTGAGATGTAAAGTTATTGTTCTTCAATTTATCAATTTTCTCTTTTCATAATTGGTTTAAATTGAATTGATAGGAATATATGCAAGTTCTATTTGGATATATTGTATGAAATCTATTGTTAGTATTTAACCAAAAATTTAGGATATAAATAAATAATTTTATTCAAAAAGAGAATGGTCATTTAAATTTTGGTGAATTGAATGGGTGTGATGAATGAAAATTATAGTATAATGGTTTTCATTTATTTAAAAACAATATTAATTTCTTTTATTTTAATTTTTATTAATATGTAAATCACCACCAATTTCAAATGAAATATTAATAAAAAATTGTCAAATAGTATATTATATTAAATTATTTTTTCTATTATATGAAATTATATATTTATGGTATATTTAATTTAAAATAAACAAATTAGTATCTTTTAAATATAAAAATAGTAACTATTATATTAAGTACTCTTTAACATGAATTCTTTTAGGTTAATTTACAAGTCCGATTTTTCCATTTTCAAAGTTTTATGACAAGATGTAATATAATTGATCATTAACATAGTAAAACATAATTTATATTTTAAGTAAATAATATAAAAAATTATTATAAATTAATTTATATTATTATATTTTTAATGATTAATATTCTAATTGTAGGATAAAAATATGTATTTTTTTAATTATGAAAAAAGGAATTATTCTCAATTAACCTCACTTTAAAAAAACATTGACTTCTTCATATTGGAGCGCCATCTATTCTCTTGTTATCAAAATGGTGGGTGCACACATATATTTTTAGATTAATTATGCTGCATGTAATTGATCATACATTTAATTTAATAATATAAAAATTAAATTAGATTTACTTATTTATTAATTATCCTTATTTAAAATAACTAATTGAGTATAATTGGAATTGTTCATTTAATTATATTATTATCTCTATTTTTCACAATATCACCTGAATAAAAATACTTAAAATAATTTAATTGAACTTTGTTGGGTTTACCAATAAGGGAGCAATACAATATATGTATGTTGTATGCAAGAAGGTAGTGTTAATCATCATACATTAGTAATGTTGAAAATATAATGAACTAAATGTAAATGGATTAAAAATATAAAATAATAAATATTTACTAATTAAAATAAAATTAGAAAATATTTTTGATATTTTATTAAAAATATAAAATAAAAAGTTAAAAATAAAAATTTATTTAAAACATGGCAAATAAAAAAATTAAAAAAAATGAATTTTCAAGTTTACTAAACTTTGCAAGTTGGAATATGATAATTTTTTACTATCATTAAATATTTTATTTTCTTTATCATTATAACTATAAAATTATTAATAATAATTATTTTATTATTGATATTATTTTCACTATTATTAAATACCACTAGTGTCAATTGATTGAGTTTCTTACATTCTATTTGGTCAAACAGATCATCAATTTCAAAGCAAACTACTGTGGGTGATCAAATCCATAAGTTTATACTTAATGACAAGAGTTTCATCCAAGTAAATTGAAGACTAGGTCTAAACTTTTTCTCTCCATCACAAAAGGCAAACTCGCATCCATTCCACATGTTATCTCCACCAGTATGGTTAGATATGTGCTTGATTGTTATTTTAACATAAATCTATTGTCTCGTTGTAGTGTTTAATGAAATTCCTTATTGGCTTAGGCATTATGGTGATTTCATCAGTAATAGAAAACACTATGAAATTTTTCAGTAGATATTGGTTTGAGATATGTATGATATATAGTTAGATGGGATATATAGTTTCATTGCTATTATATCAATTAAGTTTATATATTTATTAGTTGCATATTAGGAGTATTTTACAAGTGACAATAGACAATAATGTGGATGATGTGTATGAAAAGGAGTTGGAAGAACACAATTTGATTAGTGTTGATATGAAAGAAGAATGGGAAAGAATGTGTTAGATGTGTGTTAGTCACATGGCATGCTATATTGCTCAATATATGCAACTGTTACAATTAGGAGCATTTAGTGTACATGAACATATTAATGATGGCACTGGCTCAAGAGATCAAATGCAGCAATAACTGTTACATAATTTATTAGAGCCTAACAAATGTCATAATTTGGTGCACATGAGTCCCAATGCTTTCGATCAATTATGTGAAAAGTTAAAAGCAACAGGTAGAGTGAGAGATTTCACATATTCAACAATGAAGGAACAAGTTGCTCAATTTTCGTACATGTTGGCACATAACATTAAAAACAAGACCATATCTTTTTTCTTCCATCAATCTAAGGAGATAATTTGTTGTCACTTTCATAATGTTTTACGAGTTATTGTAGTGCTTGGGGACAAATATCTTGTGCAACCTTCAAGTTCAGAGATTCCTTTTCAGATATTCAACAATAGTAGGTTTTATCTTTATTTCAAGGTAATGTAGTTAGTTATATATGTTTAACCCAATGTATAATTCTCATTTATAGTGGACAATACATAGTCTTTGTATAACCTAATATTCAAAAATTAATAAATATAAAATTGTATTGGAGCTTTAGATAGCGCTCATATACGAGTCAACGTATCAAAAAAAGATGCTCCTCACTTCCAAGGAAGAAAAGATTACCTTACACAAAATGTGTTAGTAGTTTGTTCATTTGATATGAAATTCACATATATTTTATTTAGGTGGGAAGGAGCTGCATCAGACTCTAGAATTCTTGAACTTGTATTAAATAAAAGAGGAGATAGATTGAAAATACCCAAAGGTAAGATATATTATAATATGGCATTCGCCTAAAAGATGATATAACAATCATTTATATACAGTTCTTCTTATAATGACATCAACATTGTGATGGTTGTTTGCATGATTGTTGTATATCCCTGGCAAATTCTACTTAGGAGATGCAGGTTATCCTCTCAAAAGAGGACTTCTTACACCGTATAGAGGTGTTCGTTATCACTTAAAGAAGTACAATACATGTAGTCCCTAAAATGCAAAAGACATATTTAATCATCGACATGCTTCATTGAGGAATGTGATTGAAAAAGCATTTAACGTCCTTAAAAATAGATTTCCTATCATAGCTAGTGGGATAGAACCTTATTATTCTTTTGTGATAATGACAGATATCACTATTACATGTTGTGTACTGCATAATTTTTTGATGGATGTTTATCTCGATCCACGGTTGATGGATAAAGTGGATCATGAGCTATTGCACAATGAAATAAAAGATACTAGGGATCGTGAAGCATAGAATACTGAGGAAGATTACAAGGAAGGACACATCCTCAGGGAACACATAGCCACCCATATGTGGAATGACTATGAACAAGGCTTGTCTTAGATAGTCTTTTCCATTTTTTACAATTTTGTATTAATTGTAATGTGATAGATGTGACCCTTATGATTGAAACAGGAATTTATCCTTGCAATTTATGTTTAGAATGAAGGAGTTGCATCACTTGTGAACATGCCAATTGAGTGATCCTATGTATGACATAGACTTAATATAATGGTTACATATGCTAAAAGTGACTATCATGCTTACGTGTGTAGGTTATTATTATGAATTGAAATTTACTTCCATTAATGTGTTATACATTTGTCATGCACAAAAATTTTCTTTTTAGTTAACTTAGTTACCTTGTAAGGTAATGGATATGATCATTGTGACATAGGTATAGTTCCAAAGTATAACTTAAATTTGTCATGCAATTATTCTTATGATATATGAATTAACTTCTTGTTACCATGCATGTGATATACATTTGACGGTCCTTTGTACTAATTCATATTATTTGATTATATGATAATTTGCAATTAAACAATGTTAAAGAGTAGGAAATTCGACATCAGGGGAGAGCGATCATTGAGGGATACATTACAATGGACACTAGAGATGGATTCAACATTATTAGATGCATTGTTAGAAGAAGTACATAAAGAAAACTGACCGGATGACACTTTCACTTCCATAGCTTATGCCACTACCATAGTGAAGCTTAAGCAATCAATTAGTCCATTACTTCAAAGGCATCATATAAAAAATAGGATGCGAACATTGAAAAAGCACTTTAACGAGTGTTATGACTTATTTCACAAGTGGAGCGAGGTTGCATGGAATCCAATGATTAGAATATTTGAAGTTGAGTAGGAAGTCTGGAATGAGATTTATATGATAATAAATCAAGGATTCTAAATATTACATGTGATCCTAAATTTTATTTATGTCATTGCAGGATGCGTATAGATTCATTATTGGCTTATATGACATACATATACGATGATGTATTCTTTAACTTCCTTGTATGTTTATGAAAGCATGTGTTCTTTGCGGAGTTTCTGTGCTATAATATAAAACTTTTGAAGGTTATCAGTTACTTGTAGAGTTGCTTAAAAAGTCACATAGCATAATCTACCATTCAGACATAGGAAAAGGCGTATGCCATTTTGCATGTTTCCACCATAACTTTCTGATTGTGTTTGCCATATGATTGAAGGAATTATTTCATTTAGTATTAAATGTAGAAGGGCATTACATCCTATAATTCCAATTCAATGTTTATCTAACGGAAGGTATATTTTTAAGAGAAGTTGAAAGCTCAGAAATGAAAACGCACTCCCATCCATAACTATAACAAGCTGTTGGAGCTTTTTACTTAGGATAGGGCTACGGGTGCACATGCCAAGACTTCAATCGACAAAGTTCATAGATGGGAGAGAGAAAGCTTAGACCTTAATGACAGCTTTGAACTTAACTTAGATTTCGATGTGACATAAGGAAATAAGGCTCCAAATTTCACACAGTATGCCAATGTATTCAATCTTAAGAGTGCTCTTTCCTACTACTTTCAGGAGTATGCTCCTTTAAATCCCTCAACTCAATCACAAGGAACCTCATCCTCAAAGGGTTCTGAAAGAAAAGCGCCCATGGTTGATGTAATTCAAGAAGGGTATGAAAGGCTAGACATAGGGATGAATAAATTGACAGATGTAATGAGAAAGGTAGGAGAAAAACATGCCAAAATAGCTGAAAGAAATTTGTCATTCCTTCATAGTAGTAGACCTTGCTATTAAAATGAGGTAGAAGTTTGGTAGGAGCTGAATAACTTAGAAGTTTCTCAGGATTTTTAGCTGAAGTGTTACAGCTTCCTATGTGAAAATGAAAAAGCCAGGAGGCAATTTTTTGGTGTTCCACTGCATGTATGGTTGCAACTCTTGTATCAACTTATGGCGAATGCTGGAGTTAACTAAGATAATAGTGACGTAACCAAATGACCCCTTCTTGGATGAAAATTTGTTGGTAATATGAGTAGTTATTATTCTCTTATGAGATTGTTTGTTGTTAAACACTTTGTATGGATTGTTTCTTGATACTTGTTTTGACATTGCATATATTGATATTCATTCATTGTTATTACAATGATTAATTTTGCAATATTGGCAGAATGATGAGTTGTAATCATATTTTCTAATTGTTATAGGAACTTTTACTTTGAGGCCTTACGAAGATGTGGCTGATCCATATTAGTCATTAGTAGGATTGGATTGTTGCATTTGGTCCTGTCTTCTTATGTTTGTGTTATTGTAGCATGTGACTAGACAATCTATATAATGCCATGTATTATATTTATGTAAAATTAGTAAAATTTTGAAATTGATATGGAATGAGAGTTCACATATGATAGTTGGTTATGTTTAGGATGCCATATGATTCTCTTAATATGTCATATTCTCTTTGTGTGCCAAGTTTACTAAAAATCAGGTAATGCTTTGTTTAGGTTATATCTTATTATATTTACACTATATTGTTATTAGGTCTTAAAATTTAATTGAGGAACTAGCATATTAATACTAAGTAGGAAGAAGTGTAATTGTGGATGTTGATATGGTTCCAATGCATGATTGAAAGGAAGTTATTTGAAAAGTCTACAGTGGTATGATTTACCCCATTTAATGGTAAACTCATTTTTATTGGGAGTTGAATAATATGTGAAGGTTATATGTAGGTAGTGCTGGGCAAAAACCCTAAATAAAAATGAGGATGTGGAATTAAAAATATTTCATTTTCCCAAAAGATATTTTAAAATTATAGTGTAAAGTTTTAAAAATTTATTCAAGGCTGCAAGGTAAGTTAGCTTTCCTTTCTTCACTCCCTTGCTTAGTTGCATAGCAGAAAGCATTTGTGGCCCTACCTTGGTTGTAGTAGGAACCATGCAAGGAGACTTATCTTGCAAAATGGCCATTGATCGAAGGAAAGGAATTGGAACTACCTTCATTCTATCAAAGAACTCCAAGCCCAGTATTAGCTTGAAGTCATCCATAACTATTACAAAGAAGTCCACTTTCCCCTCCAATGAGTTAACACAAACTTGTAATCCATGGGTAATTCCTTCCATAAGCTTAGAAGTGGAGTTCATAACTTTCAACCAACCACCTTCCTTGGAGACCTTGAGACCGAGTCTCCTAGCTTCATCAATTGACACGAAGTTGTGTGTAGCTCCAGTGTCAAGCATGGCCTTTGTGGACTTCCTTTCAATCATCACATCCACATACATGAATCCTTTCTTAAGTGGTTTTTGCAATTGTTAGGCATGAGCAGCATTTAACATTTGTAGTGTGCCCATTTGTGATCGAGCTTCTTCCTTCTCACGCTTCTCGATCATAGTACTTAGAGTATTTTTCTTAAGGCAATCACATATCCAGTGGTCACCGCCACAAAGGAAGCACTTATTTTTATGTTTGAGATTATCTTGTATATCCTTCTTGCCATGTTGCCCATCTTTGCTAGAGCTAACATGATTACTTCCTCCTTTTTGCTTATGTCCATGGTCTCGCCTACCCTTCCCCTTGAACTCCTTTTGCTTTGGCTTGGAGTCATGAGGTTGGAAGTAGTCAACTAAGGATTCCGTGGCAGTAATGGTAGTAACAAATTTTTGTACTCTTTGTCGCCTCAACTCCTGTTGCGCCCAAGGATGCAATCTATCCATGAAGTTGAAGAGAAGCTCTGTTGTAGGCATATCAGGGAGTTTAAGTTGCAAGGATGAAAACTCCCTTATATATTCTTGGATGGTGCTTGTTTGCTTCAAGGCTTTCAACTTCTTTCTTGCCAAGTATCCCACGTCTTCAAGTCTTAAGATTTCTTTTAAGTTCATCCCATGTTGTTATAGTGTTAACTTGCTCCTTTTTTCTATGCTTCATTCTATACCATAGCATAGCATCATTGAGTAAATTTAAGGAAGCAACACATACCTTATCTTCATTGCTAACTCTTGCAACATCAAAGTATTGTTCCATGCCCCATAGAAAGTTATTAATTTCCTTGGCGTCCCATTTTCCATTGAAAGGCTTTGATTTAGGCAACTCAATGAGAGGAGTAACCCTTGCCTCCATAATGCCACAGGTGAGTGCCTTCTTACATATCACCTAATCTTGGCTCATTTCCTCTATACGGGCTTCGAACTCAGTAAGCATCCCCATCACCCTCTCTTGGAAGGCTACTTGTTCTGCTTGCCTTTCATTTGCCATGTCCATGGTAAATATGGTTTCCTTAATGGTTTAGATGTCCTTTTCCATTTGGTTGCACCCTTGCCCCATGACATCAAGACGTTCAAGGATGCTTCCCACAACAAGCTCTATTTTAACTACACGAGACTCCAACGCACTTGAAGCATCTTGAGATTCCTTGCTCTTCCTACTATAAGAAGGATCCTTCCCCTTTGGAGGAACATTCCGCATAACCTCATTATAGTTCTCTCCATCCGACATAGGGCCTTCTAATCCCTACGTAAGACAACTACTAGAAGAAAGAGTGCTGGTGAACTAGCTCTGATACCAACTGTCACGATCTAAACACTTCCCTAAGTATAGTCATGCGGTACTTACTTAATCCAAACCCCTTTGGTAGTTAAGTAAGCCTAGTTATCCCAAAACATCACAACACCTTCTTGAAGTAAGCTAAAAAACTTGATAAAAGACACACAAGAGAGCTTGAGGGAATACTTAAGAGAACATGTATTACTTTCTTGAATGATTGATACAAATGAAGGTTATATGCATATATATAGGCTACCTCTAAGTTCTAGAACACTCACACCTCCTTAGTGGATGGTGGAGATCAAGTGCATCATATGGCATAGATTTATTCTCTAGAAAGTTCTCCTAAATATTTACAAGAATATTTCTAGAAAACCTTAATTACAGATTATTCTAGAATATTCTATAATTGTCTAGTGGTTTATAGAGATTTTTATATAGTTCCAAGGTTTTCTACAATTATCTAGAAGTTTTTGAAAGATTCTAGAATTCTCTAGAAGCCTATGAAAATTTCTGGAATTCTCTGGAAACTTTTAGAATCATTTAGAAGCTTTTAAAAATTTCTGGTATCTTTTGGAAGCTTCTAGAAGTTTTTACAACGTTCAAGAATTCTTTAGATTTTTCTAAAAGATTCCAAAAACTTTCTAAACCAAAACCCCTTTTATATTTCTACATTTTGGTAGATCGTCACATCTAGCTATTGAATTGATGCTTTGTTCCACCATTTTCCTCATGCTACCAATAATTGCCACTAAAGGAGGATAAGAAGATGGCTAGATTTCACCAAAACCACAGTGCTAATTTGCTACTCAACTACCAACCGCTGCTCCTTTGTGGCTAGAAATTGGTGTTGAATGGAAAAGAAGTTCACGGTTAGAAGCAAGAAGTCCACGACATAGCAGCAACACAATAACCCACAGTATGATAATAACCAAACAGAAACAGAAGATGCGAGATAGAATAAAAGGTTCTAGCATTGTTTCATCATCGATTTGGGGCACCTCCATAATGCTGACAAGATGCCATCCAGTGCAAAGTGATGTGGGATTGAAGGCGGTCCATAATGGTTGAGAAGGCAATGCCACCAGAGACAAAAGAGAAACGAAAGAGAAATACATAGGGAAGAAGAGAGAAGAAATAAAAACCAGAAAGGGAGAGGCAATAGAACCTGAGACACAAAGAGTTCTAGAACGAGAGAGAAGAACCAAGAAAATATATAATGTTAAGCTATGCTGTACCATGTAGTATCTAAAAGAAAAAAAGGTCAAAAAAATTTATAAAATGAAAAAAGAGAATCAACAACTATGTGTGTGTGGGAAAGGTGATGGGAAACAATAAAGAAAAGAATCGAAAAACAGTTGGAAACAAGGCTGTTCAGAAATTTCAGAGTGGTAGTGAAACCCAAAAAAAATAGGAAAAAGGACAAATGCTATCTGAAAAGAAAAGAGAGCAGATTTGTCTTTTAAAAGAAAACAACACCAACTTCCTTAATGCTTTGTTTAGGTGGAGGTGAAAATGGAGGTGAGAGAAAATAGAGGGGGAAGTAATTTTACTTTAGTTGTTTAGAATGGGTAAAAAGGGAGAGGGGAGGAAATAGGAATGAAATTAATTTTTTTTGTTTAGAATGGGTGAAAATTGAAGAGGACAAATGTGATTGAATCAAATTATCATAATAATCATATTTAGTAAAAATGTAAATAATTAATGATAATAATTTATTTTGAGAGAATTGACTATATATAATTTATTTTATATTTGATGATATTAATTAGTAATTAATTTTACATAATTTATTTTTATTTTAATGATGAATGAAATATTTTTTTTAATATAAAAAATTTAATAAAAATACATATTTACAAAAAAATTACTAATTTTTTCTAATGTTGTTAATTTGATTGTCAAGATTAATTAAGAAATAATTTGATTTATTATTTTTTAAATAAGGAATTTATTTGTAAAGTAATAATTTCTTTTATTATTTTCTAATTTAGGAATTTGATTGATTTAAGAATTCAAGAATAATTGGTTTGATTATTTTTAATTTAGGAATGAAAAAAAAAGAAAGAAAGAAATTCAAAAAAAGAAGGAAAAAGAATTCAAAAAAAGGAAAAAAACTGCCAAACCAACAGAGGGAGGGCAGTAGGAGGAAATGGGGCACTTGGACGATTTTCACCTTAAAACTCCCCATTTCAGAAGGGTAAATATTTATGTGGGCCCCACCATATTTTCCCTATCTCGTTTACCCTATCAGAAACTGCCAAACCAGCTAAACAGGGTGAAATCCGATTTTCACCCCAATTCCACCCCCTCTTCTTCCCCCAACTCCCCCTATTCCAAATAGCCTGTAAATGAGAAAGAAGCACCGACTCCCTCTTATTTATTTATTTATTATTTATTTATTATTTCCTTTCCAAATGAGTCATGGGTTTTGAGATTATAGTATAGGAGTAGATCAAGCTCTCTTGAAATCTAATCCTAGCCATATGATTTGCATAAAAACAATTTAAGGAGAAAATAATTAGATTTAACTCTAACAAAATTTAATTATGTAACTTAATCCTAATCACTTTTGCTTCCTACTTATTTTACTTTCCCCAAATAATTCTAATAGATTTTTTAAAATTCTAAAAAAATAATTATTCTACACTTCTCACAATTATCAAAATAAAATATTAAATATACACAAATCATTCCATAAATCCTTCTTTCTATTTTTTTATTAAAATTATTTTCAATTCATGAAAGCATCCTTATAAATTTATTTAAACTAATATCAAATTATTTTCAATTTGTGAAAAATTTCTGGAAAATAGCCACATAAGCATAAATATAGTTTAGGTATTATTTTCAATTTAAAATCAATTGTTATCGAATAAACAAATACTTATCCATAAGTCTTGAAATCTATAAAATTCAAATTTAAACTTGGAATATTACAATTCCTTTTTTCTTCTCAGGGTTTCAACTGGCTAAAAGATGCAAATTTTTACTTTAAAATAGTTAGCTCACATATATATATATATATATATATATAAAACCTTAAATCCTAATTACGAAAAATCTTCTTAATTATATTGAAAAATCTTGAACATGTGGTTGATTAATTTGGGCATCCAATGGCCTTATTTGTTTAGCAAATTACTATTCTAAAACTAATAAAAATAGGCTACTTTGAAAAGGCAAAAGGATTTATTGCAAATTAGCCCCAACTTTTTACTTCTTACATTTTTACCGCTAGGCTTTTTAAACATTTTGGGCCTTCATTTCTAAATTCTTATACACATTTTGGGCTTAGAAAAATTAATTCAACTCAACCCAAAAGTTTTTAATTTAATCCATTTAATTTTTAACTCAATTTCTTACTTTTTGGAATACCCTTATTTTGGAATTACAATAAATTCCTACGTGAATTTTTCTAAAGCTATTATTAGGTTTTTAATTAGATTTTAACCTATTTTGATGACTAATAAAATTTTCATAAAAATTCTAGTTAGATTCACATCCAAATTACTTTTATGTTTTTTTTTTGAATTTGACCCGATTTTCCTATCAAGTTTTCTGATCTAGGTATTTTATAATAAAATTCCTATTTAAAATTTCTACTTCACTTAGGGTATTTTTTAAAATTAAACTCTTATATAAATTTTCTTGTTCTATTTTGGGATATTACATTTGTGCAAGACTAGCACCAATGCATAATTAGACGCATGACACTTCAATTCAAATGGTAAATCCCAAGTTAATGGCTAAATGATAGGAGTAGTGGTAAGATCTTACTTTAACTTATCAAAAGCTTTCTTACAATATTGATCAAAATTAAACTCCACTTCTTTTTGAAGTAACTTGAATAATGGAAAGGCAATGTTACTAAAATCTCTAATAAAATGCTTTCAGAAACCTGCATATTTAAGAAAAGAATGCATTTTCCCTGCATAAGTGGGGGTAAGGTAAGGTGGTAATCATATCAATATTAGTAAGATATACTTTAATGCCTTTACTAGTCATGATATGTCTTAAAACTATCCCATATTCCACCATAAAATGACATTTCTTCAAATTCAGCATAAGATTAGTTTGAATGCACATATCTAAGCATGCATCAAAAGAAGAGCTATAAATAGTAAGGTCATCCATCAATACCTCTATGCAATCCTTTAAGAAATTAACAAAAATGCTTTGAAATGTGCTAGTGCATTGCATAAGCTAAAAGGCATCCTTTTATAAGAAAAATTATAGTGCAAGTGAATGTGATCTTTTCCTCATCCTCTAGAGCAAGATGAATCTAGAAATAACCAATGTAACCATTTAGGAAGTGGTAATGGAATTTTCCTACTAATCTCTCTAACATCTGGTTAATAAATGGGAGTGAAAAATGATCCTTTTTTGTTTCCTATAGTCAATACAAACCTTTCAACTATTTTGAACTCTGATGGGAATTAATATTTTATTTTAGTTCCTTACCATCATCAATCCAATCTTCTTAGGAATAACTTGCACTAAACTCACCTACTTATTGTTAGAAATGGGATATATAATGCTAACCTCTAATAGCTTGGTAATCTCTTTTTTCAGTACATCAAGAATCAAAAGGTTGAGTTCCTTCTAAGGTTGTCTCACTAGTTTCATTTTTTGTTTTAAGAAAATCAAATGCATGCATGTAGATGGTCTAGCACTAAGAATATTTGCAAGTGTCCACCTAATTGCCTACTTATTGGATCTCAAAATTTATAATAACTTGTTTTCTTGGTCAAGTGGTAGATTCTTTGCTATGATCACTGGTAGCTTCTCATCTTTTTATAAGAATGCATAGGTTGAATGTTTAGGTAAAGTTCCAAGGTGAGTGGCTACATTAGAGAAGGTATTAATTTAGTGGTAGAAACATCCACACATTCTAAAATAGTAATGTTCTTATCGTTTATAAATGTAAAAATCTTAACACATATGTCACACCTATTATCACTATCATAGTAAATGCACTCATGGCCATCAATGCAATTCACAAATTCAAAAATCTCAAAAAATTCAGCAAGCATGGCATTAAAAGTATTTTTAACAAGTACATTAATTACATCTAATTGAAAAATAGAATGCTCTTCCATAAGATATTTCATAGCTTCAAAGATATTGAATCTCACAATTATGTCTCTAACTTTTATGGAAAAAGTGCTAGTCTGTACATTTATCTTATTTTTTGTTATCTTTAGGAATGGTTTTCTTAGAATAAAAGGTGCATGGTTACTTGAAGACTTATCCTCCATATGCAGAATGTAGAAGTCCACTGGAAATATCAATTCTTTAACTTGAACAAAGATATCTTTAATAACACCATTAAGGTGTTTGATGCTTCTATTGGCTAATTGAATAATTACTCCCATTTACTTCAAAAGGCTAAGCTATAATGAAGATTACATTAACATTGGCATAGCATTGATCAAAGCTTCAAGTATATCAAGGCATTCTCAAATCTGCGATTTCTTATGATATAAGGTATGTCAAATGCCCTTGAATCTTTACACTTCTGAGGTATGTTAGGTTAAGGATGGTTGATACATTATGTCCGATGCTTGCTTACTTTTTCATTATTGTTTAGCCTTCTCTTGTGAATGCACTACTCTTTGAAGGACTTTGCATATTGAGAATTGCTTAATTGTATCTAGTAATGAAATATTCACTTCAACCTTTTTAATGGTCTTTAGAATTTCTCTATTTCTATCATGTTCTTCTATTTTTCTAGAGTATGTTTTTAGGAAAGGAAGCCAATTCTAGTTTTTGGTTTATTTACTAGAATCTTTTGCAGAATTCTCAAAATTTACTAGCTTTTTTTACATGCCTTGCTTACTTGTTGGTTGAGGATTAGTTGGCTCTTAAACTTTCTTGAAACCTTTTAGCATAATGGTAGAAACATTACCTCTTATATTTAGAATTGTTAGAAAAGGCAATTTATTAGACCCTTAGGATTTAAGCTTATATAAGGAAGAAACTAACTAACTAATTTGAGTTTGTAAATCATGAATTGTGCTTTTCTTTCTTTACTAAAATTGTAAGTTATTGATAGTCACTTATTTAATTAATCCTTGAGAGATGGATGAGAAGTTAAACTTGAAGTTACATGCTGGTTATAAAAGTTTTATTAATGAATTGGCTTAGAAAGTTAATAAAATTAAGGTCTACTTAGTTGATATTGTGGTTATCTAATTGGTTGCTAGATTGGAGCATTGCTATGTGTAAAATTTAGCTGATCTCTCTAGCTAGGATTGTAAAAATTGAAGTGAGGATTACTAAGGAAGATTATTGTCGTATAGGCTTAAGGTTGACAATCATTTTCTTATGATGTAGGGTAGGAATTAATGGGATGAGTGATAGTTGTTGAAGCCAATTAAAATTAAAATTTACTAATTTGATAAAAACTTGTAGTACTAGGCAACAAATTAGATCAAACCTCTAGTGATCCATTTAATAAATCCTATTACATTGATTTACTAACTATATTTATAGAATTATCTAAGCCTTTTTGTACAATAAAAGTAGAAAAAAATAAATGCAAGCAGTTATGAAAATTAAGAATACACAGTTAGGGTATCAATGCAAATAATACGTGTGAAGAATGTAGGAAATATAATAAAATTGAATTTGGAGGATTTTAATTTGAAACTAAATAAAATGTAAGATTGAAAATAGAATTAACATAAAATGATAGTACAAAAACACAATTGATCCAAAGAAATTAAGAACTACCTAGCAAATTAATCATAAATTGATTTAGATCTAATAATTACAATTGGTTTCTTAGCCTAAAAGCATCTTGAACCCTACAATGATTCACAATTTCCATGCTAAATTACCATCTAGGATTTAATCAATTCATATTAGTAGAATGAAGTAATCACTATTATCCATAGAGCTAGATGTAAATCAATTTGAATGTAGAATTTAATTAAGTTGAAGGATTAAACTAGAAAATTTTAATTTAATCATTCAATCATTTATCCTCATATAAAGAATAATGATTAACTAACCAAAATTCTACATAAAACTAGATAGAAATCATAGATCACATAAATGAACACATATTATGCCAAATCTATGTCTAATTCATGCAAATCTAGAAAATCAAAGAAGAAAATTAGAAAAAAAGAAAAATTAATTAACAAATCAACATTACAAATCAAGATTTTATAATCTAAAACAAGTTAAGCCTTAATTCCTTAGATTAATTAAAAAATTACCCTTCCATGAATGAAAAGAATAAACTTAGAGAAGACGAGAAAGTTTGATGTGAAATTGAGTTAGATAATCTCAAAATTTAGCAAATTCAAAAATAAAAATAAAAGGATATTCACACCACACTATAGAAGAGGAAGAATGGGAGCGATAAGTGATGATGAACATGCCACAAAGGATGTAAATCCTTCAATAAGTGAAGAAGAAAACATGTCATAAGGAAGAATCCTTGATTAGTGATGATTAATGCCATAAAGAATGAATCCGTTTGATAAGTCACAAGTTCATTTAAGAACTCAAGAGAGGCACTCAGCTAAATTCTCAAATCTTAAATCTTAAATCTGAATTGGTATAAGGAACATGCCTCCTTATATAGATTTTTAAAACTCTAATTGAAAATGGGCTTAAAAGATAGCAAACTAGCTTAAAACTAAGCTACTAACCTAAACCCATTTAAAAGGGCCTCTAAATAACTCTAAGTAACATGATAAATGTTTTAAAGTAAAGTGAGCCTAAATACATTCATCATTAACTAAAGCCCAAAATGCTTTAAAATGACCCAAAATAAAATAAACACAAATGGAAGGCCTAAATGCTAAATTAAAGCCTAAAATATCAAATAATTAAAAAAATGAGCTGAAGTGGCACAAATTAGGATAATGGTTGATGTGACATTAATGTGGCGCTATCTTCTTGATGATGTGACAGTGATATGGATTATGGTTGATATGGCGCCATCTGTTTGATGATGTGGCACTAACTTAGTGATGATGTGACATAATTTTAATGCACTTGATTAGGTTCTCCTCCTATCTCATTTCCTTATGATTGACTCCTCTTATATTCACATCAAAGTTATGTAGAACGTGTGCATTCTTGCCTTCAGAGGCATAAACCCTTAAATATTATTTACTATCCTACAAAACCTAATAAGACAAGTTAATATGTCTCCTAGGGATACAAAGAATGGGGTTTTGCTAATTTTAGAAGTCTAGAACCTAATATACAAAATAACACACTACAAGAGTTATTATAATAGGACCTCGTAGGTTTGCCTTCTAACTATTATAAGACCTTCAAAACTACATAGTTTTAGTAAAGTGAATATCAAATCATATTAGGCTGGGTCTTAGGCAACTTTGACACTAGTTTGAGCCAATTTGGACCTTTGAAGCTTCATATAAAGCTTGAAAAATGCAAATAGGTCAAGTTAAATAGCACCACTACTTCATCTTACAACCAAATTTGACATTCTAAGCATCTAAACTAGGTTCCACTTAAAAATAAAAGTTTTAAAGCTTTCTCTTATCTTTTCAATGATATAAAGATCACCTATTTTCAACATCCAGAACCTAAGTTATGGTAAAAAATCTAAAGTATTACGAAAATCCAACATTAATTGAATAATTTAAAAATATTGGAAAAATAATACCCATTCATATAATAAGGCCAATTTTATAAAACTAACAATATATAATACACTAGGAGGCATAAAATAAGAGGAACTAATATAGTCAATATTATACATATTAATAAGTTGGACATGAGCATATGCCATAAAGTTTAATAAGAGTAAGGATTTAGACTTATTGTTGTCTCATGGCCATTTGCCTTACTTAAGAAGTTAATTCATTTAGTTTACGCACCATTCTTTGTTGATGTATATGATAAAAGTTTATTTTATTCATACCTCTAGTTGTAATGCTCATTCTGATACTAAATTGTTGAAAGTTTGTAGCTATATCAGCTATTAAGTCCTTGATTGCTATAAAAGTTTTATCAACCAATGCTACACCACAAGTAACATCAATCATACTTTTGTACATTAGTCAATGCCCTTCATTGAAGTGTTGAATTAGGAGTTGCTCACTGACTTGGTGGTTTGGACAATTGGAGCATAGCTTCTTAAATATTTCACAATACTTATATTATGTCTCCCTAGTTATCTGCGTTATGCTATATGTATCCTTTCTAAATGTAGTAACTTTAGAGGTAAGGAAGAATTTCTCTATGAACAACCTCTGTATATCATTCTAGTTAGTCATAGACCCTGGTTAAAAGATAATATATCCAATCTTTGGCTACATTAGTAAGTGAGAATGGGAATTATTGCAATTTAATATGATCTTTTTATTAGTGTGTATCCTAGTAGCCAATCATAAAGATGATTGTAATAATGCAAAATGTATTATGTTTTATTTCAAGAAATGTAATTATTATGTTTTGTTTTCATTTTTTTATATATTTGCACAATTTATAACTTAATATAATAATTATCCCTAGAATAGTTTTATTATTCCTAAAATGCTTCTAGTCAAGTATTATTGCAAAAAGAATAGTAATAATACATCAAGATTAGTATGTATAGTGATTAATGATTATGAATCATGGGTATATGATATCAAGTCAATACATGAGTACATTGTTAGTGAATAAATGTACTGCACTGAACTGCAATAAGAAAAACTACATGGATTGTAAAATGTCATTAGTTATTCTTATGTGACCACAATGCACGTAGTCCTTTGACTTGAAGTCACCACGGTTCTCTACATGAGGAGTCACATACTTTGATGTCATTTCATATTACCTTTAACTGGAATGTGTTTTAGGATGTCGATTGGGTGTGTCATGAATCATGCAGAGGGATGTGAGCGATGTAGATGGGAATTTTGTTCCTATTATATAGTAGGAGTGATATCTTTTGGCCTCTCGATTAAGTGAGATTAAGAAATGCATGGTCATGCTCAAGTGGATCAACATGAGATATTGATCATTTATTTAAGTTAGTCTACTTATATTAAGAAACTCAAATTGAACATTAACAAGGATGACGCATTCCATGCCTCTAGTTCAACTTAGATATTGTTACAAAAGGGACTATGTTACAAAGTGTTATTCACACATTTAAGTAAATATTAAGTCAAACATTTTAACTACATAGGTGGCAGTGATTTATCGTTAGATACTACTCACTATCTATGGTTCACAAGTGGGCTATTACTAACATAGTAAGAATCTACAGGGTCACACAAAAGGAGTAGGAATGAGATAATAATTAATTGAGTTTTAATTGGACTAAAATCCAATTAATTGGACTTATTTTTGTACATATATTTTCACATAATAAATATGGTATATTATGTGATATTATTTGATATTAAAGTAATATTAGATAATTATATTATTAGATATTAGATAATTATATTGTGAGATAATATTATTTTCTAATAGAAAATAATTATATGCCATTTTAATATTAGATATTATATTATAAAATAATGGTATTATCTAATATTAGATAATTAATAGATAAGTTCTATCTCTCCTCACTCTCTCCATGATAAGGATAAGGTGATAGTTGTTAAGTGAGATAAGGATTTTTTTTGGAAGCACTATCCTAGTAGGACTAGGAATGTGGTTCGCCTTAATTCTATAAAAGAAACTTGAAAGCAGCACTTTAGGAACACACATTAGCTGCCATTAAACTCTAAATCACTTAAGAAAATACACTAATCCTAATCCTAGTGAGAGAGACGTATCCTAGCAAATTCATGGAAGATGAGAAGTCATTATTCACTCCGTGTGGATATCATAGAGACGTTGTACCTTTTGATCAGTGTTTGATTCATGACTCATCTCAATCTCTCAAATTTTTGGTCAAAAAGAACACAAGCACATAGAAGGTAAAACCCTAACATTGATTTATACCCTTTTACATGGATCCTTGGTAGGATTCGGATCAAAATTTTTATTTTTTCGCTGTATATGTTGATCTAAAACCTAACACTTTTCATATGCCATTAAGTTTCATGGTTGAGTTAAAAATCCTTCAAATGTTTATGAGGAACGTCAATGGTAAGACCATGAAAATTTGAAAGCAAGTGGATTAGGCTAGATTTAAGTACCAAATCAGCATTAAGATTCGAATACTACATCTCTAAAGGTTGGTAAGTGACATCAAGGCAATTAATTCCCTAAGTGGCCTATCACGAGCAATGTTTTCAAAATTATCAACAAAGTTAGAATAAGGGATATGGATAATATATTAACAATGATTATCAATAAAGTCCTTTCCAATTGATTTATTAACAATGATTACATAATTGTTTAAGCTCTTTATGCACTAAAAATAGAAAGAATGAATGCAAATAGAAGTAAAATAGAAAATATAGATAGAATGCATATAGAATGTAGACATATTTAGATAGTATGTAGAATGCAGAATGAAAAACAAAACTAAACTAGGGGTTTTAATTTGAAATTAAAATAATTGCACTAAACAAAGCAAAATACAAAAATAAAATAGTAAGAAAGAAAATCAATAAAGCAAAGTAGTTAATCTAAGGATTTGAGAGCTTGTAATATTGATTAATCATAGATCGCAAAATATTTAACTATTCTAATTGATTTTTCAACCTTGAATTATTTAGAACCTTTGTAATAATTCATGAATCCTATACTAGATAAGCATATAGGATTTAATCAATTAAGATGAGTATAATTAAGCAAAATTAATTTGAAGATTTTAGCTGCATAGAAGGATTAACCAAAAACCTTTATTTCATTCTCTCAACCTTTTATCACCACCTAAAAAATCATGATTAACTAACCATAATTTAACATAAAAAATAGACAAATAGTAGAAATCACAAGGTTGAACAACAATTACATCAAATCAACATTTAATAGATATAATTTCAAGTAATTAGCATAATAAGAGAAAGAGGAAAATCAATTAAAACAAGTCAACATTACAAATTAGGATCTCATAATCCAATAGAGACGAGCCTTAAAATCCTTAAATTAACTAGAAGTTTAGCCCTCCATGCTTGAAGAAAAGAGTGAAGTTGTCTTTGCAAAATTGCATAGCATGTTTATGTGTGTTGTGTTCTTACCTCCTATATCTAACTTGATAATCCATAAAATCAATAGACTTGAATCTTACACCTTTTAGAGTTATAAGGAATAGGGTCTCACTAATTTTAGAAGCCTAGAACCTATTTTACAATACAAGGAATTATAAGAGTTATTGTAGCGAAATCTCATAGGTCTTAATTCTACCTAATGTAAGACTACCAAAATTATATAGTTTCATTGAACTTTAAACATTAAAGTTATAGGCTTAAGCCTTAGGAAAATTTAAGTGTTAATTACATCTTAATTAGACCTCTAAAGCTCTAGATATGGCCTAAAAATTGAAATTAGCTTAACTAGGACAAAAATAGGGGTCCAAATTCTCAAGTAAATTAAACCTTCCAAAGGCTTGAATTGAGCTTTGACCAAAATATAAAAGTTGTATACCTTTCTTTAAGTTTTCCAATGATATAATGAACACTCCAATCCAAAATCCAAAACTCAACATAAAGCAAAGAATCTAAAATAGTGTAAAAAATCTAATATTAACTGAATAATTTCAAATCATTGTAAAGCTATTCCTAAATTACATAACAAGACTAATTCTATAAAATTAAGCATATATAACATACTAAGAGGCATAAAATGGAAGGAAATGATATAGATAAAATCATACATGTCAAATTCCCCTATACTTAGTCCTTACGTGACCTTAGGTAATACATAACTTTGTTCAAAACTAAGAAACAAAAGACATACTTTCCAAAAATTTTAAAATTATAAATCCACAAGAAATAAATAAATAAAACTAATAAGAAATAGAACACATCATGAAGAAAATTTTTAACAAAATTGAAACTAACCAACATATCTGTAATATCTCTAACTTAAATATAAAGTTATATAAATTTTGAGATTTATGAAAAATTATTTATTAATCGATTAATATTTGCATTTTAAACTTATTTTTTAAATTAAAGTTTTGGAAAATTAAAAAAAAATGATATTTATGGGAATTATTTATTTTTATGGTTATTATCAATGTAAGATTAGCTTAAAATCATTTTATAAGAAATTTCTTATAAGTTGAAAATAGTAATTATGAGTATAGATTTTTATCATTTAATTATTGGTATTTAATAAATTTATTTTATGGATTAAGGAACATAAAAATAAATTATTCTTAGATTTTTTTTATTTTGTTAAGTTATTACAAAATATATTTATATACTTGTTTAAAGTGAAAAAAGGGAGAATTGAAAATATATGAAATGAGATTTTAAATAAAAATTAGTTTTATGGGAAATGTTTAAAATAAATTAATGGTTAAGATTTTATTTAAAAGAGAACTTATCGTAAGGTGAGAAGTATGAGATTATATCCCTTGGCTTCTTTTATTTTTATTTTTCCTAAAATTTCCTTCATTTTCCCAATCCCTCTCTAGCCAACATACTCTAATTTTTTTTACTTCAATTTGCTTCTCTTTTATAGCAAATACATGGTACAACCTCTCTCTTCTCTCTCTTATTTATTTATTTTATTCTATTTAGCCAGTTTACCCCATAAGCTGGTTTTTCTTTTTCTTTTTCACTCTCAAACTCTCCCCATCACCATCTCTTTCTTCTATTTTAGTTCTCACTCTCATCGACTCTCCCCTATTTTTATATTTCTTGGTTCTTTCACTTCTCACCAACAGCAACTCTCTTTCTCATTTTTCTTTCTTCCTTATTTTTCTCTCGGTCAACCCCTATTTGTTGCTGCCTCATGCTAGATGGTGCTTCACAAGCATTGAATAGAAGTAACAAATAGCAATGGAGCAACTCATCTCTTTTCTACCTTAGGTTTCCTTTCTAGTAGTTACCATTGTAGCTCTTCGTGGAGTACTTTTTGGTTAGAGTAAACTGGAGCTTACTAAGTGAGGGGGGTTGTGGAGCTGTTATTGGTTTGATAGAGTGAGGAATTGTTGTTCCTCCTTAGCTCTGAAGATTTGTTATGGTTTTTAGCAATACTTTCACTACTGTTGAAGGTGTGATGAGCTATTTGGTGAATTATGAGTAGAACTATATTTTGAAGCTTCAACATCTCACTATCTTGAACTTAATCTAAAACTATTTTGGGGATGTTTTTAATATATATATTAATAATTTTGAAACATATATAGATGAGGTTTAAATTATAACCTAATGTTGAGAGATGATTATTAGAATATTGCATTTTAAATCTTGGATACTTAGAGAATTAGTTAGAAGATATCCATATTATATATATATATATATATATATATATATATATATATATATATATATATATATATATATATATATATATATATATTAGTATTTGATGTGTGAAAAATATAATTTTACAATATAAAATGTTAAAAGTTGATGATCAGGGCATATGAGAAATGAGATATTCTAAAATTTAGAATAAAGTGTATATGAAATGTAAATTGTTAAGTCTTAGATTGGAACTAAAGATGTTATCAAATGAGAGCATAGATAACCTAGAATCTTCAATCATGATTTAAGAATTCTTGCAAAAGTAATGAGCTTATTAAGGATATTTCTAAAAATATACATGGATTTTTAGATTATATAATAATATGATGATATAACTGGAGCCTACTTAAAGAATTATATTCTAATATTTTGATTAAATCAGACTTAAACGTGATTTGGGAAAATTTCTTGAGACAAAGTTAAAACATTAGAAATTAATTGTAGCATATCATATAATAAGATGATTCAAAGTTTTCCTAGAGTAGAAAGCTATGATATATTTTGGATTGTATATTATACTTGAATCATAACGCTTATTCTATACATATTTTAAACACTAAGTACAATTTCTAGAATTATTGGAAGTAAATATTAAAAATATAGTGATTGATTTCATAACTTTGTATTAAGAATTATAGGAAGTTGATAATAAAGGGCATTTTTACATTATGATTTGAGAATTGAATTTGTAATATTTGGAAAGAAAATAAGAAATATCTATTTATTTATAAATTATTCTTGCAAATTACAAAATAGGAAGAAGAGATGATGAGTGTAGGGGTATCGAAGCTTCCTAAAATGGATAAACAATTCCAAGTGAGTATATATATCTCACCACCAAGCTTTTATTTAAATATTATGAATTATACTTTTCTTATTGGTAGTACTAATTCTATATTCTAATTTATATATACTCATTTGTAAACTCAGTTCTATGTTATATTAAGGGAATATTATGGATTAGAGTGTGTAGCAGAAGTATGATAGTATTGTTTCTAACTATTGATAGATCGTATTTGAATTTAATGATAAATGCATGTTGTGGCTATATAGGAGAATATAATGGCAACATTGTATGTTTATGTCTATACTATTGTGTGCTTGATACTATCCAGTGATGAATTTTGATATTTAGCATTAAAACTCTATAGACAATTGTGATATGAGAGTTGAGTTCTCATGTAAATATTGTTTATGGAACTTACTATGGATGATATTGGAAAGTGTGAATTGTGGTAGAACAGTGACCTTGGAAATTATGAATTGTACTAGAGTAATGACATCGAATATCATGAACTATGATGAGGAAATGATAAAAAAGCTGAATGATAAATTCTCGACAAATCGTTATGAAGGATATAAGGTTGTTTTGAAAGCTAGATGGAAAATTTTCAGCAATAATTGTAAAGAATATGAGAATGATCTAAAAGCCAAATGGGAAATTCCTAGCAAACAATTGAGAAAAATTATAGCATCATTGTGGGAAATGTCTGTGATTAGGTGTTTCTATTTGACATGAATACATAGACTAGATGTGATTGTGATGATTTGTTTGCATTTAAGCCTTAATGGCTATTTGTAAATATGATGCTTATCCATGATGGGTAGTGTATGATATTAAGTACTATTGGATAGTTGAGACTCTTATGAATATGATGTGAGAAATAGAGTTTATGTGCAGGTGGACTTTCACTTCAGGATATGGCTTCACATATTTTAGAAATAAAGAAATTGGGATTGCTAATATTTTTTGATTTAATATATAGTTTATTTATTATTATATATATAACATTGATCACCTATAAAATACTAATAGATATATGCTCATTAAATTCTTATAACTTATTCATTAAATTTTCAATATTTTCAGGTTAAAATTTAAGCTTATTGAACTTATGGAGGATCAAGATTGCCTTCCCACTTTGAGTTGGGATTAGAAATAGATTTTAAAATAGGAAATTTGTTAGCCCATGAGATGCATGAAATGTTAATCTGTGCATAAGTTAATTTGTATAGTATTAGTGTGTGTATTGATGACACTATCTTATCTAAAAATAATATAGGTTTTGATATTATAGGGTATATAACCCTTAAGAAGTGTTAAAAAATAGGGGATACTTTGACCTTTTTGTGTAGAAATTTTAAAGTAAATTTTTAAGTTCCTTTAAAATTTGCAAACTTCCATTAAAGAATTAGGGTGAAAACTATTAAAGCTTGTGGAAATCGGTAATGGGATCCACACTGGTCATGATTAGAATGAGTTGTGACAATATTAACTTTATTCATAAAGAGTAGATCAACATAGTATATTTTGATGAAATTCACTCTTTTACTTTTAAGTGTTTGGGGAAAGAGTTTCACTAAATTTCATTCCATAAAATTGCTCTGTCATAAGCTTGCTAATCATCTAATCTCCATTACTCAAATCAACATGGATAATGTAAATTAAAAGGACTTTATTCAAGGTTGTAATGTGGCTAAGGAAAAGAAAAGAAAAAATAAAGTTATAAAAAGATTGAAACTAAAAAAATCAATAGAGCACTTGAACAAAAAACATATAGGCCAATCATGAATAATTATAACTTAACACAATAACCCAAGTCTAAATTTAAACACTTATCAACTTTTTCCTTTTTCCTTTCTTTCTTTTTCCCTTTTTTATCAATTTAATTTTTTCTTATTCTTTTTTTTTAACTTTTTTTACTCTCTTTTTTTATTTTTTGTTTCTTTCTTTTGTTTCTTTTTTAACCAACCTTTAAACTTGAAGTTGATAACCTTTCACAATACACAAACTCATATGCTCCTACACTTATTCAAGAGCCCATCTCATAAAAAAAATTAAGTGCTTTAGTAATGTCAAAGGCTAGGTAAAGATATTTATTTTTCAATGGAAAGATATTCATAGGTTAATCAACAAATAAAAGGTAATTTAGCTTAAAGGGGATCAATAAAAGATAAAAATTTAAGACTGGCTATTTGGCTCTAATTTGAATAATGAAAAAAATGCCTTTATTGTTTTTATGCATGCATAAGTAAAATGTAATCTTAAAAAAAATCAAAGCATATTCTGAAGAAACAAATCATGGAAAAGCATCATACAACAAAGAAAAAGAATAACACGAGTTTTCAACGTAAAGCTCAAAATCTTATAAGGAAAGTCATCTTACCAAGTTAAATCTATTAGTTCAAAATCCATCACTTCGTTAATCAAAGTCAAAGAGAAAAATCATTCATTCAATTATGTTATGAATCTTATCTAAATTCAATTGAATCCTATCACGAAAAATGTAAAATCTCTATTAATGAAAAGTAACCAAAATGAATAAAAAAGATTCAAAATCAAGTGAAAAACACATTTTTTAATTTTAAATTTTATGGCTTTTTTTACTTTAAAAGTATTAAATAAGACATAAAAAAAAATAAAATAAGACCAAGAAGTCTCCCCACATACTTAAAATTTTCATTGTCTTTAATGTAATGCATGTTAATATCATCAAGAAAGATAAAGGACAAGTGAAATAAAAGAGAAAGGTAAGAGAAAGTAAATATAAAAAAGCTTCGATTACCTCTCAAGAAGTGCTTTTCTTTAACATCTTTAGCTAGACATAGCTTTTGTCTTCAACTAGGATCCATAATACGATTGACTACCTCCTTTTCTTCCAAATTGCTAACCTTTAATTCATTTATCAAAGAGGTCCTTTGAAAAATTGGATCATCTAACACAATTTCTTCTAGTGCTATCCTCAAATCACTCTTGCTTGAATGTTCAAAATCATCTTGTATAATAAATTTAATATGATTAGTAAAATAACTAGAATGATTAATAAGAAAGTAGTCTTTTTCCTTTAAGGATTCAAATTTAATAAGATCAATGGAAGGTACTAAGTTAGTGGTAGGAACCACTCTTGCAAATTTCATTTCTCTACAATTTGTTTCACATTTTGAAACAACATTATTCTCATCACATATAAATGTTAAAATCTCCACACATATGACACATTTAATATCACTATCATAATAAGTACACTCATGGACATTCACATAATCCATAAATTCAGAAATTTTAGGAAATTCAACAAGCGTGTCATCAAGAGTAGTTTTAGTAAGTACATATGCCATTATAAGAATGTAATAAAATGCAAAAAAAAAATCATAAAATGGAAGGAAATATTAACAAATACAAATTGGATTAAACACTAACAAATGCATAAATTCAATATAATGCTTGAACAATTAAGCAAATCACAGTTAGTAAAAGATAAGAAGGGATAAATTCAAATGGTTCCCTAACAATGGAACTAAATTTTTGATGAGTTCATTGCAACACTCCAAAATTAATTTTTACTAGTTTGCTAAAAACTATGTAATATACAATGACAACCATGTTAAATCCTAGTGATCCCTTGATGTTTCCTTTCCAAATGACTTATTAACAATGATTACACAATTGTTTAAGCTCTTTATGCACTATAAACAGAAAGAATGAATGCAAACAAAAGTAAATTAAAAAATGTAGATAGAATGCACATAGAATGCAAACATATTTAGATAGTATGTAGAATAGGTTCTAATTTGAAATTAAAATAATTACACTAAAAAAAGAAAAATATAGAAGAAAAATAGCAAGAAAGAAAACTAATAAAGCAAAGTAGTCCATCCAATGATTTAAGAGCTTTTATTGTGTATTAATCATAAATCATAAAATATTTTACCATTCTAATTAATTTTTTAATCTTTAATTATTTGGAACCCCTACAATAATTCATAAATCCTATGCTAAACAATCACCTATGATTTGATCAATTAAGATTAGCAAAATTAAGCAATTGCTATAATCTGTTTAGAGTTAGATCGAACTTAATTTAAAAATATAATTCAACTGAATTGAGAAATTAAACTAGAAACCACTGATTCAATGTTTCAACACTCTATCCCTATATGAAAAACTATGATTAACCAATGACAATGTGACATAAAAAATAGATAAAGATTAGAAATCACAAGGTTGAATACCAATTATATTAAATCAACATTCAACATATGTAATTTCAAACAATCAAGACAAAGAATGAGAGAAAGAGGAAAATTAAGTAGAAGAAGTCAACATTACAAATTAGAATCTCATAATCCAATAGAGATTATCCTTAAAATCCTTTAATCAACTAGATGTTTAACCTTCCATGGCCGAAGAACAAAAAGCTTGAAGAGAGTAAAGTTGTCTTTGCTAAATTATGTAGTATGTTTAAGTATTTTGCACTCTTGCCTTCTATATCTAACCTAATGACCTTAAAACCTAATATACCTATATCCTATGCCTCTTAAGGTAAAAAAAAATAAGGTCCTGCTAATTTTTGAAGGCCAAAACCCATTTTACAACACAATGAACTATAAGAGTTACTATAGTAAAATCTTATAGGTTTGACTTCCACTTAGTGTAAGACCACCAAAACTATGTAGTTTCATTAAACTCTAAACATAAAACTTGTAAAGCCAAGTTTTAGAAAAATTTAAGTGTTAGTTTCATCCTAATTGGACTTCTAAGCCTCTAGAAATGGCCCAAAAACTCAAACTAGCTCAATTAGGATGAAAATAAGACTTCAACTTCTCAGCTAAATTAGGCCCTCAAGATGTCAAAACTAGGGTTTGATATAAACATAAAAGTTGTATAACTTTCTTTAACTTTCCAAAAATATAAATATCATCCTAATGTGATATCTAGAACTCAAGATGTAGCCAAAAACCTTAAATAGTGTAAAAATTTAATATTAACCAAATAATTTCAAATTATTGTAAAACTAATCTCAAGTTACATAACAAGGCTAATTCTATAAAATTAGGCATATGTAACACACTAAAAGGAATAAAATAAGAGAAAATAATATAGGTAAAATCTCACACATCATTCTACAAAGCAAATGAAATGTTCTACCAATTTCAAAATCAAAATCAAGCAGTTTGCCAAGTCATGCACTAAAGTGCACTATATAATACCATAGGGGCATAGAAACATCAAGATACAAATGGAATATTAAAAATCATTCAAAACAAATCTAATTAATATATCTACACATTTTTAAAAATCATGAAACGACCACACAATTCAAGTTGTAACCATGTAAAATCCAAAAATGCAATAAAAACTCTTTAAAGAATAAAAACTAGTTTAAATGATGGTATTTTGGCTAAAAAATGGGGAAAGGTATCATTAATTGTGTTTCCAATTTTGAGCTTCAATAAAAAAATTATGTTTAATCACCTTAAAAAAAATTCAACTAAATTAGAGATAGTGATTTCGAGTTAAGAAGTGGGAGCAACAATTTGTGTAGCTTGGAAAGATTAACCAAAAACTTCAACTAAGGTATAAAAGTAGGTAATATATGATATAAAAGGATGAATTCAAGTGGATGAATATGCACCAAATATGGAATGCAAAAAAATGCAAAAAAAATGATAGATAGTATAAAATGCTAGGAAATACTAACAGATGCAGAATTGAGTGGAATGCTTGAATAGTTATGTAAATAATAATAAGTGAATGTTGTTAAGGGATAAATTGAAATAGATCACTAGCAATGACACTAAAATTTTAACAATTATTGTAACCAATTAAAATTAAAATTTACTAATTTGAAGAAAACTTGCAATACAAGGCAACAAACTAGATCAAACCCCTAATGATCCATTTTGATAAATCCTATCACATTAATTTACTATGTTTACATGGTTTTTTATGCAAGGAAAATAAAAAGGTGAATGCATGTAGTTATGAAATTTAAGAATGCATATTAAAGCAATTATGCAAATAGTATATAGGTAGAAAAAGGAATTTAAACAAAATTAAATTAGGGGATTTAGTTTTGAAATTAAGAAAAATTTAATTTTAAAAAATAGAATATCATAGAAAAACAATGGGAATACATAACTAAAACAAGGAAATCAAGGACTTTTTAGCAAATTAATCATAGATTGATTCAAATTAAATAATAACAATTAATTTTTTAGCCAAGAACCATTCAAAACCCTTGCAATAATTCATGAATTTTATACTAAACCACTATATAGGATTTGATCAATTCAAATTAGTAGAATTAAGCATCTAAAATGATATATAAAGCCAAATTCGAATAAATTTAAAAGTAGAAGTCAATTGAATTGGATAGTTAAACTAGAAATATTTGATCTAATCATTCAATCCTTTACTCCCACATAAAGAATGATGATTAACTAACCAAAATTCAATATAAAACTAAAGTAAAATCATAAATCACAATATTGAACATAGATTGCACCAAATCTATATCCAATTCATCCAATATAGGGGTGACAATTTTTGACACGACACGAGTTAAACGGGTTCGGGTCAGGTTCGGGTTGGGCTTAATCGGGTTCAGGTTGGGCTTAATTGGGTTCAGGTCATAAACGGATTGACCCGTCTGACCCAAATAAATTTCGTGTTGGGTTTGGGTCAACCCGTTTAACCCATTTAAGTTGCACGGGTTATTAAATAGGTCAACATGACCCGTTAACTCGTTTAACCTGTTATATAATATATAAATATATTAATTATTAATTTATATAAAATAAAAAATTAATATAAACGGGTTGATAAACGGGTTCGGATCAAGTTAAATGGGTTGTGTTACTATTTTATAAGCATATTTTATATATTCAGGTTATACGGGTCGTGTCGGGTCAACCCGTTTGTTAAACGGATCGTGTTCGGGTTGAGCATAAACGGGTTCGGGTTATGCCCAACTCGACTCCAACCCGACCCGTGAACCCGAATTGCCACCCCTAATGCAATCCTAGAAAAATTAAAGTAGAGAATTTGAGAAAGAGAAAAACTAATTAATAATAATTAATATTATAGATTAATATCTCATAATTTAAATCGAGATGAGTCTTAAAGTCATTGAATCAATTTGAAAATTAGTTTTCCATGGATGGAAAGAAAAATAATTTGAAAAAATGGAGAAAACTATGTAGAATATGTGTGTTGTTTCCTTTGGAGGCACAAACCACAAATTAACTCAACATCTATAATAGCATATATCATCATATTCTTCACCTTTTATGAGAAAACTGAAAGGAAAAAGAGATAGTTATCACTCACATTAAATTCTTGATTCTCTAACTTTTCACAAACTTCTAAAAGTAATAACTTCACTAAAATAAATCAAATTTTATGAATTTTGAAAAGAAAATTTCCATATAAACCTGAAAGAGATGAAAGAAATCTTAATTACTTTACAAGAATTAGATGGAATTACTTAGAGATTCTCTTAGAAATTATTAGAGAATTGAAAATCCTACTAGTAAAACCCTAGGAAAGCATGGTTAGGTTGAAGAGAAAAAGCAAAATTTTGTGATAAAATGATCCTAAAAATCTTTTATAAAACCCTAGTCCAAAGCTTCCTTCATAAGCTACTCTTTTTATATTTTTTTGGTGAAAATTTGGTGATATTTTGGCATATGCTGCATGGTTTTGAAGGCTTGAGATTAGATGATAATCTGTCACGACCCACTCCTAATCATAACTGACGTGGATCTTGATAATCGATTTTCATAAACCTTAACAAGTTTTACTCTTCTTAGTTAACATGAATTTCCAAATTATCAAGGAACTTAAAATTTAATTATAAAAATTTTACAAAAAAATAAACAGAATCTCCTCTTATTTTGGACATTTCCCGAGGGCCACATGCCCTAAAAATACATCACCATAGTTATTTCTAGATACGATAGCATCAAACATGCATATAATACCATAAAATTAGATAAATGATTCAACACATTAATACTATTAAAACTCTATATCTATTTCTAATCTTAATCTAACTGTTAAAACTCTTTAACAAAGCAGTCTTGGATCTCTACGAATATAACAAGCTTGAATATTCTCACCGTAACCTGAAAACATTGAAGATAGAATGGAGTGAGTTACAAGAACTCAGTGAGCATATACCTACCACTATTTTGCAAGAAAGCAATTTCTATAATTAACATTCACAAGTTAAACTCGTACTATATTAAAATATTCACAATCCTATACTTCTTAGATTTTAGAAACATACATGAAACCATGCTCTAGAAATGGAAGTTCTCTTATACATAGCTTAACTCTATATCTCATATTAGAATTCATAAAAGACTTAATAATACATTATGTTACTATTATATCATGTATTACCCATTCCAAGTAAACTTCACATTCATAAATAGTTAATAAGGCTTAAATACAAATAAATTATCACAATCACATCGAGCCTTTGCAATCATATCAAATAGTGAGATCTAATTATAGACAATTTTCAACATCATATCATATCACATATCTAATTACAATAAACATTAAAATAATCACTTTTTGACTTCCAAGCCAACACTATATTTTCTCGACTACTCATAAGGAATTTCCCATTCAACTCTCAGATCAATCCTTTACCTTCCACAACTATTTGTCGAGAATTTACGATCCGGCTTTCATATCATTATCCTCGTCACATTTCCAATCTTAATGCCACTCATGACACAATTCACACTATAATACTTAGCATATAGGTAGCAAGAGAATTTAATCATAATCCATCAACAGTTAGAAATATTACTATCACACTTTTGCTACACACTCTAATCACTTGCTATTTGTACTTATTATATGAAATTGAATTTATGCATGAGAATAGATACATATGCATGAATTTAAAATTTAACTATTAATAAGGAGATACAATTCAAAATATATTAATCATCTTTTATTAAGATAAAAATTAGTGGTGAGATATATACTTATTTGGTAGTGTCGTCCAACAATTTTAAGGAGTCCCATCTACTTCGTTTTCACCTTCATTTCTTCTTATTTCAATAATTGTAAGGATAACTTGTAAATATATTGGATTTACTCACTTTATTTCTAAGTCATTATTTCGAGGTCTAAGCAAAATATTTTAATTTCCTTTAATACATTTTATTATTCTTTCTAACATTTCCTCACAAAACTAAAATATGATATTATATGGTAATTCAAAATCAAACTCATATAAGTGAAAATATTAGGATTCAAAGCTCTAGAATAACTCATTTGATGCTTCTTAATTATTCTGGACTATTACATTCCCTTAACTTCTTAAAAATTAAAATTTTATGTGTATGACAACTTTGCCGATCCAAAATATGAAATAATTAAAACACTAGATTCCAATTATATGAATATACTTTAAATATGCTAGCCAAATTATCTTGAGCATAAAGTCTACTAATGTTACACCAAATATCTAAATAATATAATAAAATAAGATTTCTTTGATCAAATTAAAATCTTTTAAAATACGAAAATATAATACTTCATAATCGCCAATCATAGTATTCTAGTGATATATATCATAAAATTTTTATTTTTTTTCAAAGCCCTCGTTAAATATTTACTCACAAATGGATTTTTACAAGTCTTCTAAAGTATATAACCATTTGTTTATCTCTTAACACGATTCCAATATTGTCACTCACAAATCATTCATCTTCAAATTTCAATGAATACAAATATAGACTTGTACGATCATGATAAAACTAAACTTAAATTATCTAGTAAACATAATCATGTACTATAGAAATTGAAGAGATTAAAGAAATATAATCATATACTATAGAAATTGAAGAGATTAAAGATTAAGGTGGATATACACTCATTTTACTTATTTTTTTGAAAACGTTACTAAAACCTATGTAATATATAGGTTTTCTAAATAACTTAAATCAATATAAAGGCTTCTTGCAATAAATCACTCACTCTTGCTGGAAGTTGTCGCTGGTGACGTCATTGTTCCCGGAGAAATGTTGGGCCCACCAAGAACCTCGAAGAATCTAGAAGCTTTGATGCTATTTTCACAAACTCTGGCAACTTCTCCTAGCGATAATAGTTCACTACAGTTGCCAATGGAGAAGAGGCATCGAAGGACCCATGGAAACTCGTTGAAAAGCCTTTTGTTGGTTTCGGTTTTGCTGCTCACAGAACTCCTTTATTCATGCCTCAAGATCCACGCATCCTGAGCTAGCTCGAAACAATAGCTAAGTGTAACGACGCGCTAGACCGACAGTGGCTGATAGCCTTTGCATGGTAGTGAGAATGACAGAGCAGCAAAGAAAAGAAGAAAAAGAAAAGAGAAGGAAGAGAAAGGGGAGAAAGAGAAGAAGAAATCAAGAGGGAGAGGGCGGAGGTACTGAAAGAGAGGGTCCCTTTCTAAGAAACAAGAAGGTTCAAGAAAATAAAAAATGAAATGAGAGGGGGCACCCGACATAAGGGCACATAAATTGAGGGAAGGAGTGCCGACTTTTCTTAACCAAAAAAAAGAGGTGAGAGAAACGCAGAAATAGTAAACTGTGAATTATGCTAAGGTGCTTTTCATCTAAAATAAACTTATTCTCCTTTAAGATATTAACTGTTTATTTTAAATAAAAATATTTTAATCATTAATTTATTTAAAACTCACTTTTATAAAGTTAATTTTTATTTAAAATTTCAATTCAATTATTTTTCAAGCTCCTTCCAATATATATATATATATATATTATTTTGGATGTCCTACAATAATTATTTTCAAATTTTTTCATAATTCCTAAAAGTAATTTTTTAGAGATAGATAATTTGTTTCACAAATTTTTATACCAATGATCATTAAAATTATGTCAACTAATTAGAAAATCTTTTAAGAACTTATATAAATACATCTCAAATTAATAATAATTATTTAAAATAAATTTATTTCAAACTTTTAATTTTAAAAATAATTTATCAAATACTAGTAAATTATTTCATAAATTCTTACACCTTAAAAATTATTTTAATTTAACCTTAAATCAATGATGGCCATACAAAAATAAATATTTTTTTGAATATCATCATTAACATTATTTTCAGTATTCCAAAACTATTAACATGAAAAATAATTTAAAATTAAATATTAATTAAATAAATATATATTTGTCCACAAGTTTCAAAAGTTATAAAACTTTAAAGTTAAACTTGGGATATTACATAATCTTCTTAAATGCAACAAAAATTTTCCAAATATATGATCTAGAAGAATTTACTAATAAATGCCCTTCATTTTCTACTTATTCATTTGATTGTTACTGGCTTCCTCCATAAGTTTGAGCTTTGTTTGAGTTTTTTTTTATTTTATTTTTAAGGTAAAATTTAGGCTCAAAGAATTTTAGCTCAAATAGCCTAAATGATCCAAGATAACTTATTTCAATTTTAGGCCTAAATCTTTAGGTTTTTAAGCTACCCCAGTCCTTAATTTCCTATTAGGCCTTTATATAAATTTCCTAAACATATAATAGTATCTAATATATTCTCTACAAAGATGTACACTCAAACTATCTTTATAATTCACCTGAATTTCATCCAATTAACTTATCGATTTTTTGTTAAAGAGTACTTTTTAGTGAAAATTTCTTCTTAAACTTTCTTACTTTATTTGGATAATTACAAGTTCTCCCCCTTCAAGAAAATTTATTCTCAAATTATCAAGGAATCATGTGGTGAAAAATAGAATTGTCAATAAGCTATGTACAAATTTTAAATAGAATCTTACCAAATAAAATTGGATACTTTTCCTTCATGTCTCTTTCTAGTTCCTATGTAACTTCTTGTGCTTCATGTTTTTCCTATATTACTTTCACTATAGGGATTTATTTGGATCGTAACTTCCTTACATGTTTATCAATTATTTGTGTGGGTTACTCTTCATAAACCAATTTTTGGTTTAATTCCATCAGTATTTCTTTTAGCATATAAGATTCATCTGCAACATATTTCCTCAATATCAACATATGGAAAATTGGATGAACCACTTTCATATTTTGTAGTAGTTCTAGTTGATAGACAACCTTTCTAATTCATTTGGTGATCACATAAGGACCCACATATCTTGGGATTAATTTCCCTTTCTTTCCAAATCTCATTACTCTTTTCATTGATGAAACTTTTAAGAATACATGATCGCTTTCTTGAAATTCCAATTCCCTCCACCTTTTATCTATATAGGATTTATGCTAGCTTTGAACTGCTTGTAATTTTACTTTAATGATTTAAACCTTGTTAATAACGTCCTCAACTAGGTTAGGACCAATCATTTTAACATCTATTAATTTAAACCATCCAATAGGTGACCTACACTTTCTACCATACAAAGCTTCAAATGAAGCCATCTATGCACTAGTATGGTAGTTGTTATTATATGTAAACTCCATCAATGGCAAATGTTTATCCTAATTTCCCTCAAATTTGATTGTAGGCTCTAAGCATATCTTTTAAAGTTTAAGTTGTTCTTTTTGACTATCTATCACTTTATGCATGAAATGTTGGACTAAATCATATTTGAGTACCTAATAACTCCTAAAATGACTGCCAGAATCAAGAGATAAATTGTGACCCTAGATTAGAAATGATCGTGAGAGGTATATCATGCAATGAAATAATTTTGTCCATGTAAAGCTAAGCATATTGCAATGCAATATATGTCATATTTACTAGTAGGAAATGCCTAATCTTTGTGAGATGATCTACGATTAACCATATGGAATCAAATCCCTCACCTATTTATGGTAACCTAACTTAAAATCCATCATAATACTTTCCTACTTCCATTTAGGGATGTAAATATTTTAACAAAGTCCTACTGAATATTAGTGTTCTATTTTTACTTATTGACAAGTCAAACATTTGACCACACACTCTTACACATCTTTTTTCATACCATATTACCAATACACATTCTTTAAATCTTGATACATCTTTGTTGCACCACAATGCATTATATTGGATGATTCATAGGCCTTTGTCAATACTTCCTTCCTTAGAACTATAAGCACCTGATGTGAATAATATTCTATTAATATTTTTTCTTATATTCAGGTCCCTGAGGAGGTGATGATATTTAATTGGATTAATTTTACATTAATTTAAGACTAATTGCATTAATTTGGGCTTAATTGAATTTTGAGTTTAATGCTGAATTTTTTATACTATTTTAGTATTCTGATTATAACTTGAGCTTCGGATGTCGGATTTGGACAATCTATATACCTTGGAAAGCTAAGAAAAAGAGCTACAATTTTTATGTTGACCAAAGGACCCAATTCTGCCATCTTGGAGGTCAAATATTAGCTTAAAGTCAAAGTAGAGTTGCTGTCCAAGCCCAGACCTGACCCAGTTACAATGATTAATTCATATCTTGAGCTCCAAGTGTCTAATTGATGTAAGGCCAAGTTCAATTACTCCCTAAAATCCATATCTAATCATTCCTAAAGCTCTTTTGAAGAAAATGAGTCATTTTGAAGGTTAAGGAAGATAGATTGATGGCTCATTATTTCATCTTGGACTGGATTGAACTATTTGTAGTATTTTAGCTATAACTTGAGCTAGGAATGTCTGATTGGGCTGAAATTTTGTGGGTAGCTTCCTAAGATATTAGGCTACAATTTTGTAGTTCAGGTCCAGTCCTAATTATGCTTATAGGGTTGTAAATAAATAGAGGATAGAATCAAAACGTGAAAAAGGAGATCAAAGTTTAGCAGAGTTCTTCTTTTTTTTTCTTCTTATTTTCAAGCCATGGAAGGCTAATTCTCTAGGTTGATTCAAGGATTGTGAAGCTATTCTTCAAGGATTATGAGATTTTGATTAGTAATGTTGATTTCTTCCTATTAATTTTCCTTTTTCTTAATTATTTATGCTGAATTATTGAGATTACTTGTGTTTAATGCTAATTTGATATAATTGGTGCCTAATCTTGTGATTTATATTATTTTGCTATTTTGATGTGAAATTATGATTGATTAATCATGGTTTTACATGTTGGGGCAGAGGGTTAAGGGGTTATTTCAATGATATTTGATTTATTTCCTAAATCAACTGAATTTTATCTATAAGTCAATTTCGATGTAGTTTTGAGATTACGGCGATTGCTTAATTCATCTTCTAATCTTAATTGACCAAACTCTAGGTGATTGTCTAGTGCAGGATTCATAGCTTATTACAAGGATTCTAGATAATCCAAGGTTAGAAAATCAATTGAAACAATCAAATGTTTAGTGATCTAGGATTAATCCACAATAAGAGCTATCATATCCTTGAATCAACTACTTCTGTGTATTGAATTCCTCCTGTTTTATTTTTATTTTTGCTTTATTATTTGATTGCTTCTACTTTAATTTTGTGCAACCAAACCCCCCAATTCTGCATAATTTTCATTCTGCATTCTATTTCATATAGCATTTAGTACATTGAATTTTGTTTCTGCACAGCATTCTATTTTATTGTATTATCATTTTGTTTGAATTAATTTTATTTATTTTTATTGCATAAATAATTCAACAATTGTGTATATATTGTTAGGAAATCATTTAGGAAGGATAAAATCAAGGGATCACTAGGAGTACAACCTAGTTGTGCCACTATATTACATTATTTTTAGCACACTAGTTCTTAATTAATTTTAGTGCATTGCAGCGTGCACGTCAAAATTTTAGCCCTATTACTGGGGATCCTCTTGAATTTATCCTTTTGCTACATATTACTAGTAATATATTACATAATTATTCAAGCATTCTAGTTATTAGTTGCATATTTTAGTGCCTCACTTTGATCATTGCTATTTCTGCTATTTTTAATTTTGCTATTACTATTTTTGCTATTTCTATTCTACTGTTTTTGTTGTTTCTATTTTGCTGTTACTATTTTTATTATTGCTATTTTTAATATTGTTGTTGCTATTTTTACTATTTTTAATTTTGCTGTTACTGTTTCTGTTATTTTTTATTTTGCTATTGCTGTTTCTGACATTTTTATGTTAATTCTGCTATTTTTAATTCTGTCATGTTTGATTTTGCTATTTCCAAGTTTGTTAATTTTGATTTACATGTTAAAAATATCTATGATGAATACTTGCTGAATTTCCTAAAATTTCTCAATTTATAGATTGTGTTGATGACCATGAATGCACTTGTAGACATAGTGGTGTTAAGTGTGATATTTGTGCTGAAACTTCTGCATTTTTAGGTGTTGAAAACAACAATGGTATTTCAAAAATCGTGGAAAAACAAGATGATGAGGACATCCCATCTTTTGAGGAAAAATACTACTTTCATATTGACCATTCTAACTATTTTTTTGCGTATATTATGTTTGTCATCCAGGAGGATTTTGAACATTCAAGAAAAAATAATTCAAGCATAGCATTTCAAGAATTTATGGTGGATAATCCTAATTTCCAAATTACCTCTTCAATGGATGACTTAAAGTTTAGCAATTCAGAAGCAATAGAGGTAGTCAATCCTTATATAGATCCTAGTTGAAGAAATTAAAGCCATGGTCTAGGCAAAGATATTAAAGAAAGACATTTCTTGGGATACAATCCAAGTAATTTAGATTTGCTTTCTCTTATCCTTCTCTTTTATTTTTCATCTCCTTTATCTTTCTTGATGATTATTCTTTTTTATGATATTGATATGCTTTACATTTAGGGCAATGCAAAATTTAAGTGTGGAGGGAGACTTTAGGATTTACTTTATATTTTGTATCTTCTTTCTTATGCTTTTCAATTTATGTCTTCAAAAAAAAATTTTTAATTTTATGCTTTCAAGAAAAAAAATAAAATATTTTTTTTACTTGTTTTTAAGTCACTTTGAGTCTTTTCCTTTTTAATTGCTTTCTATTAATGGAGATTTTGTACTTTCATAAGTAGGATTCAATTAGAGTTAGATAGGATTCATAACGTAATTGAATGAATAATTTAGCATCTTGAAATTAATTGATATAGTGATGGATTTTGAATTAGTAGATTGAATTTAGTAATGTGACTTACCTTGTGAGATTTTGAGCTTTTTGTTGAAAATCAATATCATGATATTGTCTTTCCTTCTTGTGTTGATGTTCTTCCATGATTTATTTCTCTAGAACTTGCTTTAAATCTTTTTGAGATTACATTTTTACATATGCATGCACAAACATGATTAAGACATTCTTTCTTTCTTTTAGCTAAAGCTATAAAGCTAACCAACCTTGATGTTTTTACCTTTGTTAAGCCCCATTGAGTTTTTATTGCCTTTTCTTTATTAATTAACCCATGAGCATATTATTCTAATAAAAAAAATATCTTTACCTAACCTTAGGGATTAGTAGAGCATTTGAATTTTTATGAGATAGGCTCTTGAATGAGTGTGGGGGTGTGTGAGTTTATGTATTATGAAAAGTTATCATCAAAGGTTAGTTGAAAAAAAAATTCAATCAAAGTTCAAAAAAAAAAGAGAAAGAAAAGTAAAAAAAAAGGAAAAGAGAATAAAAAAAAGAGAAAGAAATTGAAAAGAAAAAAAAAAGAAAGGGAATAAAAAAGTAAAAAAAATATAAAGAAGTTGATGAGTATTTGAATTTAAATTTGAATTAATATGTTAAGTTATAATTGTTTATGATTTACCCATATATTTTTAGTTCAAGTGCTCTATTAATTTCTTTGGTTTCTAACCTTCTTTCATCCTTATTTTTCCTTCCTTTTCCCCTAGCCCTATTACAACCATGAATAAAGTCCTTTTGATTTGTGTTGTACATGTGATTTGAGTAGTGGAGATTAGATGATTAGCAAGCTTATGGTAGAATAATTTCATGGAATAAACTTGAGTGAACCACTAGCCTAAACACTTGAGAGAGTTGGAGAGTGAATTTTGTGAGAAATCTATCAGTTCAATCTACTCTTTTTGAATGAAGTTGTTATGTTAGTTAGTTTCAAGTTTGTCAAAGTTTTTCTTTATGATGTGTTATGTTTCTTGCTGCCTTTGGTTGATTCTTACTTATGGATTTGTGAATTTGAAGTTTTTGGAAAGTAAAGTCTTTTGTGTTTTAGTTTTAGATAAAGTTTGTCTTGCCCGAGGACAAGCAAGGGATAAGTGTGCGGGAATTTAATGTGAACAATATTCTATTAATATTTTATCTTATATTTATGTCCCTTAGGAGGTGATGATACTTAATTGGATTAATTTTACATTAATTTGAGACTAATTACATTATTTGGGCTTAATTGAATTTTGGGTTTAATGTTGGATTTTTTATACTGTTTTAGTATTTTGATCATAACTTGAGCTTTGGATGTCGGATTTGGACGATCTATATACCTTGGAAAGTTAAGAAAAAGAGCTACAATTTTTATGTTGACCAGAGGACCTAATTCTACCATCTTGGAGGTCAAATATTAGCTTAAAGTCGAAGCAGAATTGCTATCCAAGCCCAGACCCAACCCAGTTGCAATGATTAATTCATATCTTGAGCTCCAAGTGTCTAATTGATGCAAGGCTAAGTCCAATTACTCCCTAAAATCCATATCTAATCATTCCTGAAGCCCTTTTGAAGAAACTAAGTCATTTTGAAGGCTAAGGAAGACAGATTGATGGCTTATTATTTCATCTCGAACTGGATTGAACTACTTGTAGTATTTTGGCTATAACTTTGGCTAGGAATGTCTGATTGGGCTAAAATTTTGTGGTAGCTTCCTAAGATATTAGGCTACAATTTTGTAGTTCAGGTCCATTCCTAATTATGCTTCTAGGGTTGTAAATAAATAAAGGGAAAAATCAGAATGTGAAAAAGGAGGACAGAGTTCAGCAGAGTTCTTCTTTTCTTTCTTTTCTTATTTTCAAGCCATGGAAAGCTAATTCTCTAGGTTGATTCAAGGATTGTGAAGCTATTCTTCAAGGATTATGAGATTTTGACTAGTAATGTTAATTTCTTTCTATTAATTTTTCTCTTTCTCAATTGTTTATGTTGAATTATTGAGATTGCTTGTGTTTAGTGCTAATTTGATATAATTGGTGCCTAATCTTGTGATTTCTATTATTTTGCCATTTTGATGTGAAATTATGATTAATTAATCTTGGTTTTACATGTTGGGGCAGAAGGTTAGGGGGTTACTTAAATGATATTTGATTTATTTCCTAAATCAACTGAATTTTATCTATAAGTTAATTTCGATCTAGTTTCAAGATTGTAGTGATTGCTTAATTCATTTTCTAATCTTAATTGACCAAACTCTAGGCGATTGTCTAGTGCAGGATTCATAGATTATTACAGGAATTCCAGATAATCCAAGGTTGAAGAATCAATTGGAATAATCAAATATTTAGTGATCTAGGATTAATCCATAATAAGAGCTATCATATCCTTGAATCGACTACTTCCGTGTATTGAATTCCTTCTATTTTATTTCTATTTTTGCTTTATTATTTGATTGCTTCTAATTTAATTTCGTGCAACTAAACCCCCCCAATTCTGCATAATTTTCATTTTGCATTCTATTTCACATAGCATTTAGTACATTGAATTCTGTTTCTGCACAACATTCTATTTTATTGCATTATCATTTTGTTTGCATTAATTTTCTTTGTTTTCATTGCATAAATAATTCAACAATTGTGTATGTATTGTTAGGAAATCATTTAGGAAGGATAAAATCAAGGGATCACTAGGGGTATGATCTAGTTATGCCACTATATTACATTATTTTTAGCACACTAGATTTTAATTAATTTTGGTGCATTGTGGCATGCATGTCAACACCCATAATTGACTTTTGTTCTTTATTACTCCTTCTTCATTCACTACTAGGTTGGTCTCCTCTTCACTTATAACTTTATTCTTTAATTGTTTATATTGAAGGTCTTCTTTTTAGACTATTTTGATTTGATCTTGTCACTACCCAATTCTTAGGTACTATGATTGGCATAAAGATACCTGGCTAGTATTAATATACTAACTAGTTGTCCATACAAGCCTTTAAGATACACCTGACTCATCTTTTTTAATAATTCTACTAAAGATATAGATAATCACTTATAGAAAATAATTTTTACTAGCATGCATATATAGAAGCTCAAAACACAAGTTACATATACCAAATAATATTTATAAATGAGCGTAAAATTTTTGAAATATATAACTTTGTACATGGTACCATTAGATGATAAAACTTTTAATTGGGATACCATGGAAATATTACAAAGAAGGTTCCTAAAAGTGAAAGGAAAGTTCACACATAGATGTCAATCTTTTTTGTAGGATCCATATTCCATATCTATAAATAAAAATTTAATAAAAGGAGAGTGAGTATTGAAATACTTAATGAATGGTTACTCTTTCCCTTTTTCTAGAGTCTTCACCATAATAGATTAGATATAAATAGTAGTGTAAAATAAAATTTAATTGAAGCTCTTATGTATAATGTTTTCAAAGTTCATTAAAGAGAATGGTAATGGTTAGTACATATGTTTCTCCTTATATTTTCGGCTTAGCCTCATCCCCTGCCTCTTTAGGTACAAAACTGATAACCTTATTCCTCTAACCCTTACCACTCCTCTCTTCTACGAAGGATAAATATCTTCCCCCTCCCCATACAAATCAAATTCAAGGTGAGTAATATCAAGATGTTGGCCATAGTAATAATTACTCATTTCATTTATCTCATTCATTTCATAAAGTATGGTCAAAATACCAACTAGGCCATAAAATTTTGCCATTCTTATACATGTTCATATTTTATCATCACATGACATTATATCCAATGAAAGCATGTAATCTTTCCATTTAAGATAATGGCAATACTTAATTCTTTTGAATGGCTAGCAGTTTATGACTAAAGCATCATCAAATGTATCACAATTACTTGTAACATTTTTCAATAATATGTGTTAACATTAAACGTGCTAGATAGTATGAATACTCTCATGGTTTGGTGCCTTTTAGGACCTTAAATCAATTCAACTTTTTTATTAAAATTTTATCTAATACTTCTAATACTTTAACAAACATCAAACATCAATTTTCTTACAATTTTCTAACCCTTGGGTACTGTTCATATAGTACTAAGACAAGAAATTTTAAAATAGGATAGCATATGAGTAATTGAAATAAAAGCCTCTTTTCAATATCCAAATCACTTCTAATTATCACTAAATTTTGATACAACATCCTTAACATGTTAAATGATGAAAAAATTCCATGTGGATACCATTCATACAGAACCAAAAACTCAGAATTGCTAATTTTGGGCAATTTTGTAGTTATTATAAAAAAAAAACACCTTCTTGGCATCCAAATCAATCCTAATTGCCACAAAATTTTTTATGCACAATTATTAACATGTTGATAATCAATAATGTTAATAAATTTAATTTTTATCAATCAAATTATAGTGCAAACAACACAAAACTTCAACATATAGAATCCAAAATTCTATTTTAAGTTATTGTAACCAAAGTTCATATAGATTCACTTTTCATAACTCTAAAAATTTTCAATTTTCTCCATATCTATCCTAACATTATTTGTAACATTAAATCACTAAAAATTGATATTTTAATAATTCCTAATCCCTTGTCACCAATGAATAATAGAATCATATTATCAAACTATTAGATAATTTTGTTCCTAATCATAACATGATTTTTATTGTCATCTTTTAAAGGAAACTTTAATAAATCTTCTTCTATCAATCTTGCCACTAAAATACCAACATTATATCATTATATTACCATTTACATAATACCAAAACCAAACCATATAGCACCATAACTCAGTAAGTACTTATAATAGCATGTACTACCCTGTTATTCATTTTTTATGGAAAAACTCAAAGAGAAACGAATAGTTATCATTCACCTTAAATCTTTGATTCTTTAACCTTTCAAATACTTCCCAAAGTAATAACTTCACTTAAATAAACTAAATTTTAGGAATTTTGAAGAGAAGATTTCTACAAAACTTAAAGAAGATGATAAAAAATCAAGTTTACTTTGTAAGAATTTAATAAAACCACTTGGAGAACCTTTTAGGAACTATTAGAAAATTGAAGACCCTAGTAGAAAACCCTAGTAAAGCACTCAATTTTGGTTAAATAAGAGAAAAATAAATTGTGCAAAATTGAGCCAAAATGCTTTTATATAAAGCCCTAATTCTAAAACTTCCTTCATAAGTTTCCTATTTTATTATTTTTGTGTAAAAATTTAATGATAAATGAGGAACATGGGGCTACATAGTTTAAGATAAAAATTAGAAGATTATTTCCTTAAAATCATTTCAATTTAGCCAAATATCATATGTAGAAAGGAGCACTAGCAATTGCCCCTAGTTTTCCACTTTTCACTAAATTTACCATTGGCTTCCTTCATAAGTTTAAGCTTTTTTTAGGTATTTTTTTTTTGTTTTCTAAGATCAAAATTGCACCTAAAAAGTTGAACTAACTTAGCCCAAATGAACTAAGGTGATTTATTTTAAATTTGGGCTCAATCTTTAGGTTTTTAGGCTATCTAACCCTTAATTTCCTATTTAGCTTTTGTATAACTTTTCTAGACTTAGTGTTAGGTTTTTAATTATATTTTAACTCATACTAATGCCTAATATGTTTTTTTATAAAAATTATAGCTATACACACATCCAAACTATCTTTATAATTTACCCAAACTTCACTTAATTACCTTATCAGGTTTCTGTTTAAGAGGTTTCTAGTTAAAGTTCCTTCTTGAACTTTCTTACTTTACTTAAGGTATTACAAATATATTATGGTAGAAAGAAACATTATGCAAACCAAATCTACAATTTTGTTTCCTTTTAACTCCCTCTTTTTACTTTTGGGACCTTTTCAACTTAAGGCATTAGTAACTACATTGGCCTTGCTTAGATGATAGTGAATAGAACAATTATAATCTTTCATAAACTCCATACACCTTTTCTATCTCATATTAAGTTCCTTTTGTTCAAAAATATACTTAAGGCTCTTATCATTTGTATAGATTTCACAAGTAGCCTTATATAACTAATGTCTCTATATCTTCAAGGAAAACATTACAACTGTCATTTCTAAGTCATGAGTAGGATAATTCATCTCATACTTCTTTAATTAGTGAGATGCTAGGCTATCACCCTACCATATTGCATTAACATGCATCCCAATCCCACTCTAGATGCATCACAATATACTATATATACTTTTGCATTGTTAGGTAATGTAAACATTAGAGCAGAAGTTGGACATTCTTTCAATCTTTGAAAACTCTTCTTGCAATCATCATTCCATATAAACTTGAATCCTTTACAAGTCAACTTCATCAGTGGTGCAACTATTTTTGAGAAGTATTTTACAAACCTTTTACAATATCCAAATAACTTAAGAAAAATACATATCTCCATCACTAAGGATGATTATAGCCATTTAAGCATAGCTTTAACCTTTTGAATATCTACTTGTATTCTTTTCTATGTTACTATATGGCCTAAAAAATGCACTTTCTTCATCCAAAATTCAATTTGAAAATTTAGCATGCAACTTATGCTCCCTCAACATTTATAATGTGATTTTTAGATGTTATGCATGCTTTTCTTCACTCTTAGAATATACCAAGATATTATCAGTGAATATAACACTAAATTTATCTAAGAAAGGTTTGAAAATATGATTTATCAAATCCATAAATGCTGTAAGAGTGTTGATCAATCCAAACTACATTACCAAGAACTCATAATGACTATAGCCAGTTCAAAATGTCATTTTTGGAATATTATCCTTCTAAATTTTCAATTAATGGTAACCTGACCATAAGTCAATTTTTAAAAAATACTAAGATCCTTGCAATTGATCAAATAAATCATCTATCCTCAGCAAGGGATACTTATTCTTAATGGTGACTTTATTCAACTACTAATAATTAATACATAACCATAATGTTCCATCCTTCTTCTTTTATTAAAGCTATCTACACAATACATCCTTTATTCACCAATTTTTGAACTTTTATACATGACATAAAAGTAGGCATTCCTACTTTCTTTTCACCTTGAAAAACTTAAAATTTTCTCCCTTCTAATTAATAAGTTATAGTCTTATGATAACAATCAACACAAACATGATGTCTTGATAACTAGTCCATCCCTAGAATTATATCACAATCTACCATTTCTAACACACTTAAGTTAATCAAAGTTGGATGCTTATCTATCTATATCATACACCCCTTAGCATTATGGATTGCAAGAATGACTTCTCCCATTAGTGTATTTACCATTAAGGGTTTATCTAATTTATTTAACGATTTTAAGAGTTTAATTGCTAAATTTTTAAACACAAATGAATGCTTAGCACTAGGATCAAATAACAATTTTATGGGAAAAATTTTAACTAAAATAGTACCTATCACCACTACATTAAAAGTTAGAGCCCTTTGGCTCATCATGGCAAACACTCTTGCTTAGGTCCTAACTAACTCCCTTCTTTTATTCTTTATATTTCATGTCATTGATAGTTTCACCGAAGCTATATTTTAAATAGGTCACACATTAAAAGTTATAACATTGCTCCTTTGTTGAGTAGTCTAGCACTCATAAGCTCGATGCAACATCTATCCACATATAAAATAGGATTCACACTATACAAAATAACTAAGGTTACATTAAGGACAATGAAGAGGCTTATTAGGCAGATTTGGAAATGAACAAGTCCTATTAGAAACATTAAGACCAATTTTAGATTTGTTATTAGAAGCCCTTCTCTAGAAACTTGCTCAATCTCAAAATCTATTTGTAATGTCCCGAATTTTCAATTCTATTATTTGAATCTTTAATTTCTGAGGCTGTAGAAACGAAGAGCATGTTTGAATTAGCCTGGTGGGTGAATCTCAAGTTGAAAGGAATTAAGTGTAAGGGTAAATGAAATTTTGAAGGAAAAGGATAGTAGGGAAAGAATTAATTTTCCTAAATAGTATGAATGATCAGAGGAGGTTGGAAAACCCTAAAAGGGGAGGTTGTCTAAGTCTGATAGTGTAAGGAATTTTAAATAGACAGAAACCCTATGGACTAATTTGCAAAAGTGTAGAATCGGGTGTGGTTAAAGTGAAAATAATTAAGGATTTGGGATCTAATGTGAATAACCAAGAGTTTGGGGTGCAATATATGATTTTAATTAGTGTGACCAATGGATTTATGACAAGTGTCATTATTAGAAAAATAATGGCAAGAATACCCTTCTTAATTAGTGAAAAAGGACTAAAATACCCTTGAAAATATCAAAAATGACCAATATACCCCTAGAGCTTCATGAAAACTCTACCACCTTCTCCATTCTCCAAAAAGCTGCAGCAAACCCTCCATGAAAGCAAGCTTAACGTGTGAGAGAGAAGGAAGAGAGAGAAAGTTTCTTTTGAGTTTTTCACCCCAAAATACTAAGATTCAAGCTAAGGTGTAGAAGGAAAAATTGCTCCTCTCATCAAGCTCTATCCATTAATGTCCCTAGATTGAGGAAAAGCCTAAGTTTGATCAAGTTTAGGGAGCTCCAAGTGAGGGTTCTCAAGTTGCACCAAGAGGTAAAAATGATCTCCTCTAAGAGCTTTTTAATGTACTCTTCTTAGTTTCTTGAAATCTTGAAGTTGATAAAGTCAAGGGTGATTGAACATGGAGTTTAGGAGGATTTGAACATGTTTGATGATGTTTTAGATGTTGCAGTGTTGATTTATGGCTTTGATTTGGTGTAAAAACAACAAGAAACCATGGTTACACACCTGGGTTTTTAGGGTATAATGATGCATGTGTAGTATGGGTATAATATGTTTGCAATTTAGCTAAAAATGATGAAGTTAGAATAATTTCTATGAAGCTTAAAGCCTATGAAAGGTGAAACTTTGATTGTGGAAGTGTTTGTGTGCATTTTCCTTTTTTTGAGAAGCCAAAACTATGGATGAGAAAAGAAGGGAGGAAAGAGTTTTAGCTGTTTAGTGTGTTTTCGGAGGATCAGCAAGGTACACGGGGTGGAACACGGCCCGTGTTGTACCCCGTGTTTCTCGTCGAAGTTGATCAGTGTTGTACACGGGGTGCAACACTCCCCCGTGTTTACCTCAGGACTGAAGGGCAGTAATGTACACGGGGTAGAACATGACCCGTGTTCACCCCCGTGTTCTTCTCTGATTAAGCCAATGAAGCCTCGAAGCCATCCAGTGAGAAACACGGCCCTGAACACGGGGTATGGGACCCCCGTGTTCTTTGCTAAGTGAACTTTTAGGCTTGATTTCTTCATGTTTTGCATAGCTTTGCCCTTGGATCCTTTTCTAATGTTCTTATGTGTTAGTTCAAGGTTGGAAAGTGAAGTATAGAGCATCTAAATATGCATTTAATTAGGTGGAGAAAGTAAAGAATACATGAGGATTAGGGAAAGTGATAATGTTCTAATATAAGCTATGATGTGTATTTGTATAGACTGAGGAGTGCCATCTTGCAAAGGCAAGAGAAAGTGTAAAGGAGTTATTGGTGAGAGCAAAAAGGGACATCACATTGGAAGCTTGTGAAAGGTAGCTAGCTTTATCCTTAAGCTTTGTTTTCTATTTACATAATTTTATGTGTTTTATCCATTGTATGGAATGAGAATGATATTGCAAGTGTTGTGGCACAACCCGAGAAGACAGTAGAATACTGTGATTGGCCTATGGCTCGGGACCCTCGGGGATAATAGTGCATTGTTGTGTGTGGTATCTATGGCCAGGGACCTCAGGAAGACAGTGTGATACTGTGTTAGGCCTTTTGGCACGGGAACCCCGGGAAGACAGCGTGATGCTGTATGAGGCCTGAGTACGATTGTTTGTGATGGCCATCTAGACATTGTGATAAATCCTTGAATGGGACTGATGATTGTTGTGAATTGCTGTGTGTGTGATGCGTGTTTCCTACAATAGTAAAATATTGAATATGTTGATGAATGATTATCGAATTTCAAAACGTATGTCTTAATTGCTTAAGGATCTGGAATGGCTTGAAATGTTTTTATGGTAATAGCTAGCTACTGGGAAACTTTGTTTCTTATGTTTTCTGTTTGGTGACTAACCATTCTAGGTGATGCTTCCAAGGGCTCTCATGAGAAAGGGCAATAGTATTTGAAGTTGTAAATACTTGTATAGTTGATGACATTGTATATGATGGATGTACAATTTGTAAAGTTGAACTTGTGAGTAATTATATGGCTTTTGAGCTTATGTATGAAGTATAGAAATTTGAGATATTCCGAGTAATTTGGAGTAAATGACATTTTAGTATGCGTTAATTATCTATTAAATGAGGAATAAGGCGTTATTAAGTAAGGGAGTTACACTATTCCTTCTAATTGGTACATTCTAAATAGTTACCTCTTTCCCTGTATCCTTACTCATACATCCCTGGAATTTTATCTTTCTCTTTCTCAAGCTTACCTCTCTATTTTATCTCTCTTTAGTACATAATTCTATTTTAATTGCTTAATGCAAGGCTTGTTTATACATTGTCCCACTAAAAACATCCACCTAATCATGAAAATAGCCCTAAAGACCAGATGCAAATTAATTCACTCTACCTTTTTTATGGGTATCAAATGTTTTATCTATTAGGATAACCGAGTACACTACATATCATATTAGGCTATTATCATGGATTCTTAAGTTAACCTTTCAAATTCATAGCCTTTTTCTTCTTAGACACTTGGTGGTAAAAACCTATCTATTTGCTCAACTTGAAACTGCCTCCAGGTAATTGGTTCATTAGCAATAATAGAGGTTCAATATTATGAACATATCAAAAATAGGCTACATCTTCTAATTGATAACTCATCAATTCTACCATCACATTTTTGCTACACTATAATAGTCTACAATTTTTTTATTTGGCCCATGAATTGATAGCGATCCACTATTAGATTCATACCATTATGCTTTGAGGGCTTTAATTTTTAAAATTCATGCACTATCTATATTCACTCTCTTGGAGGTGAATGGACAAACTTGTTTTCTTAGTTTTAAGAAGGCTAAAGGTGGAGTGGAAAGATGCTAACTATTTTAGTGTTTGAGCAAGCTTTCTTTTTATTACTCGAGCTTTTCAAGTTGCCCTTTATTTGTTAAGGTTTCTTCATGCTATCTTGTGATGAACAACTAGTGGATATCTTACTTTTCAAACATAGGTATGGGTCCTTATTTAGTCTTCTCATTGTCTATTACCATAAAGCTAAATAGATCGACTATCTAACTAACTACTGATGAACTAATCAACAACCAAGCAAGATTAAATTTGGGTGAGTGAATGAATGAATGAATCAAGGGTTAGTAAAGAGTAAAAGACATTAAAAAAAGGACTAAGTGGAATACTTGTATTAGCTAGTTTAAGCTAGTTGCCAATTCAAAAAAAGAAAAAGGGGGAAAAAGCTTACTACTCCCCCTTACCTTAAAAAGGTTATACGTTTCTCATTCCATTGCCATTTCTTTAGTCTTTTCTTAGAGTTAAGCTAGCCATTTTAGGCTAAGACTCTTTCTAGAGTCTACTGTAATATTGTAGCCCAAGCTAAAGCTTTTTTATTGTTCTTATTCTACTATATGAGGATTTTATAGAGGTATGTTTACAAAGGCTTCATGCTTTACCACTTTTAAATATGCTTTTATGCATCTTTAAAGCATTCTAGCTTGTTTTTGCTTTCTCCTAACCATAATTCTATAAAATAGATTTAATTAGCAAATATTACTTTTCTAAAAATAGAAATAAGTAAACATACCTATTAGGCTTTATGGATCCATCATGATTGAAATCTATTCTTCCTTTAACCTTCTATAGTCTTCAAGGCTTAATTGGGTCCCTTTTTTAATTCTACTATAAAAGGTTATCCAAGATTATGCTCTAATATTAACTCTTTCCAAACCTAATTGTTGGATACCATGATCAGGGTAAAGACATCTAATTAGTATTAATCTACTAACTAGCTTTCCTTAAAAGCCTTTAAGATATTTCTGACTTATCTTTTTTCTTACTCTATTAAGAATATAAATAAGTATTTATAGAAAATAATACTACTTACATATGTATTAGGAAGTTCAAAACATAATTTACATAAAAATATTTATATAAGAGTACAAAATTTTTGAAAAATAACTTTATACACAAATTCTTTCAAAAGGAAGAACCTTTAACTAGGACTAATCTATTTCCATTCACTATCTTCCTTAAGGTCTAATTTTATGGATGAGAAAAAAGGATAAGTTGACATATTCATAGAGCTAAAGTTACTAGCTACGCCCTATAACGAATGGATTTGTTGAACAATATTAGCTTAGAAAAGGTTAAACTCAAAATTCATTTTCCTAAGCTTTACAATATAATCTACACGAGAACCTATTGTAGAAATATGGAGACTATAACAAAATAATATCTATAAGGTTCCCCAGGTAAAGAGGAAGGTTCTCACATAGGGTTTAATCATCTTTGTGGGATCCATGTTCTAAATCTACAAATAAAATACAACAAAAAAGTATGTGTATTGAAATACTCAGCAAGTGGCTACTCTTCTCCTTTTTCTAAAGAGTTTTTGTCATAGTAAAGCTGATATATATAATAGTGTGTGATGATTGATTTAAAGTCTTAAGTTTGTAATTCTTAAAGTCTGTTATAGCGAATGGCTATAATTGGTATGTAGATTCTATCTTATATCTTCGATCCAACCTTATCCCTTGCCACCTTAAGCACAAGGCCACCACCTTATCCTTCTAACCCTTATAACATGTCTCATTCTCTACAAAGGATGCATATTTACCCCTATATATCATATTTAGGAATAGCAATAATAAGATGTTAGTTGTATGCATTAATTGCTTATTTCATTAGGTATGATCAAAATACCAACTATGCATGATAGTTTTATTAACATAAATTACCATTCTCATGTATTTAGTTTCATCATCATATATCCATTCAAGATAATAACAACACTTAAATCTTTTGAATGGCTATCAATTATAGCTTATACATCATCAAATGGATCATAAATTTTAATTACTTGTAACATTTCTCAATAAGAAGTATCAAACATTTAACTTGTTGGGTAGTATAAATACTCCCATAGTTTAGTGCTTTTTGGGCTCCTAAATCAATTTAAATTTTTACTAAAATTTTATTTTAATGTTTCTAACATACTACAAATCATTAAACATCAATTTTATTACAATTTTCTCATTTTTGGGTACTATTCACATAGTGCTAAGATGATGAATTTCAAAATAGAATAATACATGAGTAATTGTAATAAAAGTCCCTTTTCAACATTCAAATCACTTACAATCATCACCAAATTTTTATACAATACCTCTAACATGTTAAATGATGGAAAACTTCATTTACAAAAACATCGTACTGGTATTATTCATACAAAATCAAAAATATAATTGCCAAATTTAGGCAATTTTGGAGTTGTTATAATAAATAAGCATTTTTGGCATTTAAATCAATTCCAATTACCACCAAATTTTTATACAAGCCTGCTAACATATTAATAATTAAAGAATATTAATTCCTTTAATTTTTCTTGAGCAAATTATTTCATAAACAATATTAAACTTCAAAACATAAAATCTAGAACTCTATTTTGAACTTCTGTACTAAAATTCATAAAAGTTCACTTTTCATATTTTTAAAAATTTCTAATTCTTTTACATCTATCCTAACACTATTTGGAAAATTAAAATGCAAAAAATTAAAATTTTAGCAATTCTTAATCCTTGATCCTAAAAAGTAACAAAAAACATACTATGGTCTTTCCTTGAAAGTTTTGTCTCTAACTCAACAAAAATCCTATTATCAACTTTTATGGAAACTTATTGGATCCTCTCCAACCAATCTTGGCACTAAAATAACACTATCATATCATCATATCAACATTTATATAATGCCAAAATAGAACCATATAGCACCATAAATTAACTCAATATATATAATAGCATATATTATTTTAATCTTCACCTTTCATGAGAAAACTTAAAGAATCAAGGGATAGTTGCTACTCACCTTAAATTCTTAATTTTCTAACTTTTCAAAGACTTTTAAAGTAGTAACTTATTAGGTTAAGAGAATGATTTCTTTCTTAACTTAAAAAAGGCTTACTTTCTTAATCGACTAAAGGCATGAGGGCAACCACTAAAAGGAAGATTTCATTTCTTCCCTTACTACTATATGAGCTACTTTGTTAGCAGTAATAGCTTTGAGTGGGGAATAGCTTCTATTGTACTAGTCTCCTAGTAAAGGTAGATACCAAACTAATAACAAGAGCAAAAGACTTATAGGATCCAACTTTTATGTGAAAGAGATACACACTACATACATAATTTGTGCAGTGAGAAGCTTAACTAATTTTTGTAGTAAGGTATAGTAGTGAGGTGTGGTATTACCATTTCCAGTTCTTCTCTAGCACCTATGGTGACTTTTATAGCTCCTTCAACTGCTTAGAAAGTCCTTGCATCCTCTTTCTTTCATTCTTTGTTGGCTTACGGTGAGGGATATCTATTAAGGGGTAGGATTCTTCCTACTTCACCATTTAAATGGTTGTTTTCATTCATTTGATAAATCCAAGAGGATACAATTACTATTGCTATTTTAGGTGTGACAATAGCTTTGATTTCCAATGTCTCATGTGGATCGAATTATAATTTAAATTTGGACCACTGATGTCACAGCTTTGGTGTTATGAAAGACTTGAGATGAGAAAGGTAGCTTTTAATGAATCTTAAAAAATAAAGCTACATGCTTAAATGAGAACCTACTTTGCCTCAACTAATAAGTAAAGCAAAGTGAAAGAATAAAAGTAGGTTTGCTTTAATTATACATTATACAATGTCACTATTAGGATTTAATCCAACTAGAGCTACTAGAACAAAAAAAGTGACTAGTTAGCTTGTGTAAGTAGTAGTGTACTAATAACACAATGCTAATAGAATATAAAAATAATAGTCTAACTTTAGATTTATAAGTCTAGCTAGTTAACTTACATACTAATAGCTAGAAAGAATCCCCTTTCAAACAAGAGACTAATTTCAAGACTTAGGGATAAGGACTCTAAAAGTGCTACTAGGCGAGGAAGGTATCAAATAAATGGAAGAAAATGAAGGGGAAGCTTGAATGAGCTAAGAAAGAAAAGCAATCAAGGAAAGAAAAGAAAGTGAAAGAAGCTAAGACACAATTAGTTACTAGTTTGAAACTACTACCCCCCACTGCTTTCATTACTGAACTTTGGCTATGCCTTTCTAGCTTCATCAACTAATCCTGTGTTGTATTAGCTTCAGTGGCACCCACTACCTTTGTTCCTTCTTTAGTAGTGTCTTTTCTTTTAGCTCTTATTGGGCTTCATTCACCTTCTCAATTGGCTAATTTGCTACCTTAATCTTAAAGAGAAAATTTTCATAAAAACTTAAAAGAAATGAAGGAAACTTAGGTTACCTTGCAAGAACTAGATGGAATTACTTGGAGATCCTCTTAAGAATTGTTAAAGAATTGAAAACCCTATTATTAAAGCCTAGGAAAGCATAGTTGAGCTAAAGAGAAAGAGCAAAAATTTATGATAAAATGACCCTAAAAGCCTTTTATAAAACCTTAGTCTAAAGCTTCCTTTATAAGCTACTTATTTTATATATTTTTTTGTAAAAATTTAGTGATATTTTGGCACATGCTACATAGTTCTCAAATCCAATAAAAATCTTCCAAATGTATGGTCTAGAATAATTCACTAACAAATGCCCCTTGTTTTCCACTTATTCACCTAATTACCATTGGCTTCTTTTACAAGCTTGGGATTTATTTAGTTTTTGTTTTTTTCTAATGTCTAATGTTAGATTTAGGCCTAAAGAATTCAAGCTAAAAGAGCCTAGATGATTTGAGATAATTTATTTTAATTTTAGGCCTAAATCTTTAGGTTTTAGTGCTATCCGAGTCCTTAATTTCCTATTGGGCCTTTATACAAATTTCCTAAACTTTGTATTAGGTTTTTAATTGGATCTTGACCCATACTAGTATCTAGAAAAATTATAGTTAGATGTACACTTAAACTATCTTTATAATTCACCTAAATTTCATGTGATTACCTTAATGATTTTCTATTAGAGTGTGCTTTCTGGTGAAAATCTCTTGTTAAACTTTCTTGGTTCATTTGGGTGTTATACAATTCTCCATCTTCGATCAAGTAATCAAGGTAAGAAACCCCCATCTTCCTTAATCTTGAAAGGTTTTCTTATTGAATCTCTTTATTTCCTTTAGATATTTTGAAGAATTTGGTTGAGGAGAAAACTTAGGAATATCCTATATCCTAACTTAAGATTTCTTTTCCCTAAAAGGTAGCTATTTAATTCATAGACTAATTTCATTTCAAACATTCTTCCTCTAACTTATGAGTTTCATTCTACCTAAACTTTTCTTGATTCCATTAAGTTTATTTTTTGAAATTTGGAAAATATAGAGTTTTAAGGAATTTTGAATGATTTTGTGTTGTGAACCTTGAAATTAGCATTTTATGATGGATATTTTGCTTTGGAATGTTAATCATGAGTTTTAAATGTTTAATTATGAGATTGTATGTTAGGAATAAGATTTGGAGGGATATTTATGGTGGATGAATAGTAATTTTATAGAAAAATTTATGAATCACAAAATTATTATCAATTATGTTCAACAAAGTTATTTTCTAAGCTGATATAATGAACTACGTGGTGGGTTATGCCTTATTTGGACTATACCTTGGCATAATGGACTATGTAATAGGCTATGTCTTGTTAAAATTACTTTCTATGCTGATATAGTAGACTATACAGTCAATTAGACCTTGAGATAGTGGGCTACTACACATTCAATGAATTTGAATGACAATATGGTATCATATTGATGTGTGATGATAATAGATAGCTTTAATATGATTAATAAAGAATAAAGTGAGTGAGTAAACATACTTGTGGTTACAAACTAAAGGAAATTAGGTAAATCAATTATGTTATGTTATGAAACTATGAAACTTATATTCAAAATATTATTTCAATTGATAAGCCACTCATGGCATTGTTCATATATTCATATATGAATGTATATTATGGAATTAGAATTAAAGTGTTGAGTAAGGTAAAATTGTTAATATGATTTATTTACTTATTTAATCATTATTTAGTGTTAGATGTTGTATCCATATAATGTAGAGATTTAATTAAATTATTTAAAGTGATATGTTGGTTAAACCATTTGCACTATGTGAATGTATTGATGTTTTTAATGATGTGGCAAAGTGATTAAATGTTAGTTAATCCACAGGTGTTTATTATGATAAATCATGTAAAGAATAAGTTTTGATGATGATAAAGATGATGAAATACATATTATGTGTTTATGCATTGGATTTGTGTGTCTATTTATGACGTGATAAGGTTAACCCTAAAAGGATAAGGTTAAAGGGATTTACATCATATTGATGTGTGATGATAATAGATAGCTTTAATATGATTAATAAAGAATAAAGTGAGTGAGTAAACATACTTGTGGTTACAAACTAAAGGAAATTAGGTGAATCAATTATGTTATGTTATAAAACTATGAAACTTAGATTCAAAATATTATTTCAATTGATAAGCCATTCATGGCATTGTTCATATATTCATATATGAATGTATATTATGGAATTAGAATTAAAGTGTTGAGTAAGGTAAAATTGTTAATATGATTTATTTACTTGTTTAATCATTATTTAGTGTTAGATGTTGTATCCATATAATGTAGAGATTTAATTAAATTATTTAAAGTGATATGTTGGTTAAGCCATTTGCACTATGTGAATGTATTGATGTTTTTAATGATGTGGCAAAGTGATTAAGTGTTAGTTAATCCACAAGTGTTTATTATGATAAATCATGTAAAGAATAAGTTTTGATGATGATAAAGATGATGAAATACATATTATGTGTTTATGCATTGGATTTGTGTGTCTATTTATGATGTGATAAGGTTAACTCTAAAGGGATAAGGTTAAAGGGATTTACAAGGAGGTTTACTTGATTATTTTGTTTGCAATTATTTTGATTGCTTAAGTATGCTTATTATTGGTATGCACAACCAAAGGTATAGCTTATGGCATACAAATAAAATTTAAATTGGTATAATTATAATGGCATTGAGTGCGGAGATTCTTACTATAAACATGGATACTCATACTCTTGACATCTTTAAAAGACTAAAGGGCAAAGTTGAGCTCATTTTATGGAACATCAATCCATTTCCTCGTTAAGGTATGGAACTTTTCTTCTCTCTTATGGAAGAGATTATTAGTTAATTTTCCTTTATAATAGAAATAATGAGCTCTTGAGATTTCAAATTTAAATTGTAAGTTACAGTTGAATGATTACTTACTAAGTTTCATGTAAACTCATTATATCTCTTTCTATTTTCCATTGGGACTTTCTCCCTTTAGATATCAAGCTGTTACTTGGATTAGTAAAAGATAGGCCTACATTGAAAGTTCTTAATGCATATTAGTAAGTAGCAAAATAGTTGGATGTAATATCCTAGGTTAATATTTAAGGTTTTATTAGTTTAAAAATATTTAAAGTTTTATAAATTTTAGTGCTTGAGGATATTTATTTAGTTAGTCAGTCAGTTAATATTGGTTTTAAATTTTTTCCTTTTTAAAAAGTTTTAGAATATTAAAATAATACTGATAATAATATTTGAAGTATATTATTTTTATTTTTATACGGCCATTATTGATTCAAGACTAATTTTAAAATGATTTTTACAAGGAATTACTTACAAGTTGAAAATAATTTCAATGAGTATAGGTGTAAGGATTTATAAAATAATTTATTTATAATTGATAAATTATGTTTTTGAAAGTTGTAAAAATTTTGAATAATTATTTTAGAACTTTCAAATATTTATATATGTTGATGGAATATTGAAAATAAGGGATTTGAGATTATAAAATTAGTTTTTATAGAAAAATAAGTTGTTAAAATAAATTAATGGCTAGGATAACTTTAAGTCTAAAATGAAGGGTTAAGATTTTATGATAGAAATGAGCTTGAATAGTGCAAAACGCAAAGGATTAATGCTCATAGCTTCATTTTTAGTATTTTCTCTTTTCCCTTTTATTTTTTTATAGCTATTGTCTCTCTCATCTCATTGACTTTCCTTTTATTTATGTTGGTACTCTTCTTTTTCCTGATTTTAGACATAGCTTTTTTCCTCTCTTTTGGGATTTTGCGTAATATCTTAAGTTAAAAATATAAAATTTTATAAATTATGATGCTTAAGGATAATTATTTATTTATTTAGTTAATATGTGATTTTAAATTTATTTTTCATGTTAATGGTTCTAGAATATTAAAATGATATTTGTGATAATATTTGAAATTTATTTATTTATTTATATACATGGCCATTATTAATTTAAGATTTATTTAAATATTTTATAAGAATTTTCTCATGAGATGGAAATAGTAAATATTGGTATAAAATGTTATGAATTAATTGTAGGTAATTGATAAAATATTCTAAAATTTGAAATATTTAGTTTTGAAATTTCAGCTTTATCAAAATATACATATATATATTTATATGTATATATTAGTAAAAGATTACAAATACATGAAATAGTATTTTAAATAAATAAGATTTATGATTTGAGTAATTAGGATTTAATAAGGGGGAGGCTAGGTAATTAAAATAAATAGCTGGGATTTTGGGTGTAAGATAAGTTGTGTACCCTAGCTATATTAAATAAAAGCCTGAAGCTACTATCTTTTTATTTATTTCCTCTTTTCCCATTCTGGAAAGCTCTCTCTCACTCAATTTTCAAATTTCTCTCTTCTCTCTAGATTATCGCCCAATGTTCCTCTCTTTTATCTTTTTTCTTCTCAGCTTCTTCTTCGTGTGCATCCACTAGAGCCAAGCCACCGTTTCCTGCTGGTTCTATCTTGTTGTCATCGTATGTGTGGCTTCCTCTATGGCATTGTCATCCAACTGCAATGGAGTTGTGTATGGCAGCAAGACTGAAACAGCTTCATTAGTAGTATATAGTTTTGACCACCATTTACCGTCCCAATAACCAACATTCTTCTTGCAGTTGCAGTGAGCCTAAGAAATAGTGGGAGGTTTTAGTTTGCAAGCACGGTAGTAGCAAGGCTTTGAAATAGGGTGCTATTTTTTCAAACAAGCTCACCCATTTTTTGACACCGGTGAGTTGTTGGTGACCTTTCTAGATAACAATGAGAAAATTAGTGAATTGGAATGTCTAAGTAAAATGGATATTATTGGAAGAAGATAGGTAATATTTATATAATTGTAATTTATCTCTGTAAATGGTAATATCAAGAGGAAAATATGAAAAGATGATTATGAATCCTTCAAAACCTCCAAGTGAATGTAGACCATTAAGTGAGTATATATCTCACCACTATTTTTATTTTAATAAAAAAATCATTTAGATATTGTGAATTGGTATAGATTTCATATTCACATTCATGTTTATATATTTATATATAAACCTAGTTTCTTAGTATAAGAGTAGTTAGCTATTAGGTGATTGCTAGTTGATCAAAGTGCACAACGGAAGTATGATGATGTTATTAATAATTGCCAAATGTTTATGGTTGAATTGCTTATCACTTGTATACTAGAAATGATAGTGTGAAATGTGATTTGAGAGTTAAACTTTCATGTATATACTATCTCAGCATTCTATCATAGATGGCATTAAAAATTATGAACTGTGTTAGAATAATGATATTAGGATTTGCAATGAAGAAATAATTTGAGAGTTGGATAGGAAATCCCCGACTAATAATTGAGATTAATATAAGATTGATTGGAGAGCCAAATGTGAAGTTTATGGCTAACAGTTAAGAGAAGTATGGAAATGACCTTGGTATCAAAAAGTAGCTATATGTATGATCACTATATTTGAATATGTGACAACATATAACTGTTTATGATTGAATACTACTGATGATGTGATTAAGATGATTTATTTATACTTAAGCTTTTATTAGTTATTTGTGAATGTGCTAACTATCGAGAATGCGTAGTGTGAGATATGATATGGATGATATGTATTAATGGATAGTTAAGACTTTTCAAATTATAATATGGGATACAAAGTTTAAGTCATATGCAGGTGAATCCCCATCTTAGGATATGGTTTCACATATTTTAGAAATCCAGGAAATAGTTTACTATTACTTTTTTGTTTGATACCTGAATAGTTTATGATTGTTATATATATATATAATGTATCACTTGTAAGATAGTGGCAGTTATATGCTCCTTAGGTTCTCGTAACTCATTCATTGAATTTCCAATGCTTTCAGGTTAAGACTTAAACTTATTGCATCTATGGAGAAACAACACTGTCTTATTAAAAGATTTGACAATTGGGAATGCAATCAACATTTAAATAGAGAATTTATTAAATTACATGATGTGATAAATTGATTGTATATGTATAAGTGTGAAATTGTATTATTCTATTTGTATGTTGATTCTATCGTATTTAGATAAAAATAGGTTTTGTATTATAAACATATGGCCCTTAGGAAGTGTCTAAAAAAAGGGGAGATTCTATCCTTTTTTTGTAAAATTATAAAAGAAAATTTCAAGTCCCTTTGAGATTTAGAAACTTCCTTTGGATAGAAAGAGTGAAAAATTATTAAGGTTTGTGGAAATTAGTAATGGGATCCATACCGGTCATGACCAAGATAGGTGATGACATTTTGCTTTCTCTTTTTCTCCTTTCTCCCCTATTTCTCCTTCTGAAGTCTGTCTACACCCTCCCTCACCTAGTCTTCATTTCACATGTGTCACTGCTTCACGTCCATGGTGTAAAGGTCGCCATCTAATAGTAGTAGATTGTTAGTGAGGAAAGCTACTTGTGAGCTGAGAATGAACAGACCGGAAGGGAACTTGTAAGCAAAAGCAATGGTAGTGATCCACACACCACATCACTAGAATTGCTCCTTGGGTACCGTCATTTACTATTGCTAAAGGTACTGTGTAGTATGGCTCATGGTAGTGGTAGTTGACTAGAAATTTGGTGCCACAATCTTTAGCAACCCTAGCATTTTTTAGTGCCGGTGAGCTACCGTCCACCTCTATAGATGATGGTAAGCAAGTCAATATTATAAAATTTTAATATTTATGTTCATTTAAAGCTGAATCTAAGAAAAAAACCTCATTTTTGTATGTTTAACAAAAATGATGATGCATATAAAAATATGACTTTTCTATTATAAAATGCTAAAATAGAATGATTAAAATATAAATAGAATGTTTTATTTTATTATCATGTCAAATTTGTACATGATTCAAAGAAACCCCCTTTTGTGCTTTGTTGTATATGATAATACATGAGGAAACTATGCTTTTATGTTGAAAATTGCTAAGATAATATGATTTAAATGAATATTGTGTATTATGTCTTGATATTTTGAAATGGTTCAAGCTTGATTTAGAAACATCTATTTATGTGTGTTTGAAATATATGATAAGGACTTTGGAAATTAAAATTTTTATGATATAGATTATTAGAACAATATGATTTAAAGTATTCATAAAGCATTACATTGTAATATTTTAAGGATTTAAGCATGAATAAAAAAAAACCCCTTTTTGTCATCCTATTTTGGATAGCCAATATAATGTGAATAAAAATTAGAATTCTATGCTCAAAATTATTAGACTAGCATATTTAAAGTATATTCATGTCATTAGAATTTAATATTTTAATTATTTTATACTTTGGATTTGAAAAGTTATCATATATGAGAACTTCAAACTTTTCAATGCTAAATTTGAAAAATAAAGGGCATGATGGTCTAAGATAAATAAATAACATCAAATAAGCTTTTTTAAAGCTTTGAACTGTAATATTTTCATATATGTAGGTTTGATTCCAAATTACCATGAAATAACATATTTCTAGTTTCCAATGATTAACTCGAGAAAGAGATAATAAAATTGTAATATGGGATATTGAAATATTTTAATTAGCTTCCATGATTGTGATTTGAAAAGAAAATAGATGAATCTAATTTGTGAAAATTGTAATATTAGGAAGAAAATATGAAGAGATGAATATAGATGCTTTGGAACTTCCAAGGGTAAATTACCATTATCAAGTGTGTATATATTTCACCATAGATTAATATCTTAATAAAAAATAGTTTAAATGTTATGAATTTTATTCTTCTTATTGATAGTACATATTTCATATTCATATTCATGTATACATATTCATATGTAAACTTAGTTTTGTTGTATAAGTGTAATCAATTGTTAAGTGAATATTAATTAATCAGAGTGTGCAGCAGAAGCATAATGGTGATGTTTCTAACTAACGATAGATTGTGATTGAGTCTCAATGATATATGTATGTTATGGCCATGTAGGAGAATATGACAACATTGTTATATATATATATATATATATATATATATATATATATATATATATATATATATATATATATATGTTGTGTGCTAGATATTGCCCTATGATGGGTTAGCATTTTGCATTAAAGTTTTTATAAACAATTATAAAATGAGAGCTAAGTTCTTATGCATATATTATCTACGAATCATGCCAAGAGTGACATTGGAAATTATGAACTGTGATAAGGCGACAAGGTGAAAGTTGGATGGAAATTTCTATTAAACAATTATGAAGGATATAAGATTGACTTGGAAAGCAAAGGACAACTGTATATATGTTCATTATGACTAGTTATGTGATATTAGAACCTTGTTTGTGATTGGATTTTATCGTTTAATATGATAGCAAAAACTTAATTTGGTTGTATTGATTTGATTATGGCTAAGCCTTAATGGCTAATTGTGAATATGTTAAGTACCAAAATGGGTGGCGTGTGATATGATTTGATATTAGGTACCAATGAATAGTTAAGTTTACTATGATATATGAGGTGAAATATACAATCTAAGTTATATGTAGGTGAACACTTAACTTGAGATTTAGCTTTATACATTTCAAAAACTTAGGAAGTTTGAATTTCATTTATTCTTCTTATCAAATACTTAGGCAGCATGTGATTACTTAATATATTTGATTTGGCAATTAGTAGTGGTTGATATATGCTTACTGGGTCCTCACAACTCACTTTATTTTAGTTTTAATATTTTTAGGTTAAGATAAATGCCTCTGAGCCTTATTGCATCATGACCACCTTGTTAAAGTATTTGATAGTTGGAATTAGAATTAACATTAAAGATAGAAATTTGTTGATTCATATGATGTGTTGAATTATTTGTATATGTACATATACTTTGAAATTATTATGTTAATGTTACTATCATATTTAAGGACATATACATGTTTTGTATTTTAGGCCATGTGGCCCTTAGGAAGTATCCAAAAATAGAGAAGACTTTATTTATTTTTCTGCAAAAATTTAAAGTGAATTCAACTTCCCCTAGAAATATAGAGACTTCCATTGAATAGGTTAAAGGGATCAATGTTAAGGCTAGTGGAAACCGATTTTGAGATCCACATCGATCATGATCAAGATTAGATTGTGACATTAGATTAAGTATTTAAATTTCTTACATGAGGTCAAGCTTATATTGAAATTTAAAGGTCTTTAGCATTCATTGTAATAGCATAATAAGTTAAGCATGTCATGGTATATTAGTAAGGTTAGTAAGTGGTCTTGACAAAAGTGATCTTATAGCACCTTTTAGGGTTTAAAAGTTCATTTTTGTTTAAAAGCATGTTATAGAAGTCTTCTGTAAAGTGTGAGGCCTCCAAATGTTTTCTTAAATATTGCTTAAAATAAGTTTTAGTGATGATAAATTAAATTAATGCCTTTTTATTTGCAGAGATGGAACATTTATGTTAAAAGAGTATAATCACTGTGATAAGATTGTTACTTTGTCCAATTGCTCTTTAGCTTGTTAGATGCATATGCCTTAATCATTCTAAATTGTTTTTTTGAATAAGTAAATACCTTATTTAGAATGAATATGATTAGTATATGTAACTTCTTTCCAAATATGTCAAAAGGTCATAATATATATTATCATAATTCATATTTAAGCAACTTTAGTTAGGTTGCTTTTCCACCTTATTAATGTGAACCCAATATGAACCCATCATAAAGAACCCATAAATAATTTCAAAATGTTGAGGATTGTTTCAAAATCTAGAAACAAAGATAGAAGAATCATGCCACACTTCGATAGACATGATAAGTGCTGAGATTAAATGCCACAAAGGAAGAATCCTTTGATAAGTTAAGAAGTTCTTGCTAGAACCTTAGAGAGAAATCCATCTCACAAAACATTCAGATCTCAAATTAATTTACTAAAATGTCAAAATTCATAATAATAAGGAACAAACCTCTTTATATTGCTAGAAACTAACTAAGCTAATTGGGCTTAATTAGACATAAATGGATCTAACTTAGAACCTAATTAAAACCTTATAACATGTCCAAAATCAAGTACTAAAATTAATGGGCCAAGCATGCATGATTAACATTAGGCCCAAATGGCTTAACCCATAAGTAAACAAAGTTAAATAGTTAAAATAACAAATTTGGCATGGGTCACTATTTGACTAACCTATTCAAATACTAGCTTACAAAACAAGTAGGTATTCAACTACTATAGTTGACTACTTGTAGGTAGAGACAAACCCTGGATATGGTAGTCAATTATGCTAGTTAACTACTAGTTTGTACCTATTGAGGTTGAAATACAAGTAGCCCATGCTTCTAGACCTTTTAAGTCTTCATTCCTATACTCTCAAGCTATTTGAATGAGTCCATTGAGGCCTTCCTTCAATCCTTTAGATTGACTCCTTGTGATTGGCCCTTTTAGCAAGTGCAAGAATTCCTCTATGCTCCTTATGTTCGCATCAATCCTTTTTTCTTGACAAGGATTTTTCCTCAAATTCGAGCCTACATCAAAAGGAGAGAAATAAAAAAATTAAAGGTAACACTAACACCATGCTCACCAAGAAGTTCTAGCATGTAGGCATTATCATTAATCTTATTAAAAGCTTGGAAAGGACCATCTCCTCTTAGTTGTAGCTTAAATTTCCTTTGTGTTAGAAACCTTCCCTTCCTCAAGTGCACCTAAACCAAATTACTTGGTTGAAACACAATTTTCTTTTTTCCTTTAGAAGCCTATTCGGCGTATTGGGTGGTCTTTTTCTTAATGTTTTCTTTCACTCGCTCATGTAATTTCTTAATCAATTATGCTTTTCTTTTTCCATCTAAGCTAGTTCTCTCATTAATAGGCAATGGAAATAAATCCAAAGAATTTAGGGGATTAAAACCATAGACATTTTCAAATGGAGAAAACTAAGTAGTAATGCACATTGCAACATACTAAAATTAAATATTACTAGTTTTCCAAAATATTTTGCTATAAAGGGTGACAAACCAAGTTTATCCTTAGTGATCCACTTGATATATCTTTTTTAAATGATTTAATAACATTGATTATACAATTGTTTAAGCCTTTTATGCACCAAAAATAAAAAGAAGAAATGCAAACAAAAGTGAAATAGAAATTTAGACAAAATGCACATAAAATGCAAACAAAATTTAGTAGAATATAGAACAAAATAAGTAGAAAACCAAATTCTGAGGGTTTTAATTTGAAATTAAAATAAATACACCAAACAAAACAAAATATAAAAGTAAAATAGAAAGAAATTCAATATAAAAAATAGTTGATCCAAAGATTTGAGAGCTCTTAGTATATATTAATCATATATCACAAAATATTTAGCCATTCTAATTGGTTTTTTTAATTTTGAATTATTTTGAACCCTTAAAATAATTTATGAATCCTACACTAGATGATTATCTAGAATTTGATTAATTATGATTTGCATAATTAAGTAACTATTGTAATACATAAAGCCAGATCAAAATTGATTTGAAAATAAAATTCAATAAAATTGAGGGATTAACTAAGAAACCTTTAGTTTAATCTCTCAACCTTCTACCCCTGCATGAAAAATCATGATTAACTAACCACAATTCAATAAAAAATAGATAAAGATAAAAAACATATGGTTAAACACAAATTATACCAAATCAACATTTAACATATGCAATTTTAAGCAATCAGTGCAAATAATTAGGAAAAGAAGAAAATTAATTAGAAGAAGTCAACATTATAACTTAAGATCTTATAATCTAGATGGAGATAAGCCTCAAAATCTTTAAATCAACAAAAAATTTAGTCTTCTGTGGCTGAAGAAGAAGAAACTTGAATAAGAGAGAAAAGTTATCTTTGTTGAATTGTGTAAGAATAAAAGTTCTCTTGCCTTTAGAGGCATAAGACCTTATATTTGACTTGCTAACCTCTAAAAATCTAATGGACTTGAATCACATGCCTTCGAAGGTTAAAAAAAATAGTGTCTTACTAATTTTAGAAGCCCATACTTATTTTACAAGTTAATGTACTACAAGAGTTACATCAATAAAATTTTATATGTATAATTTTTACCTAATATAAGACCACTAAAACTATGTAGTTTTATAAAACTCCTCATAAAAAAGTTATAGAGTTGAATTTTAGGAAACTTTAGGCACTCCTTTCACCTTGATTAGACCTTTGGATCGAAACCAATAGAGCTAAGATAGAAATAGGGATTTAACTTCCTAACTAAATTAGGCCTTCCATACATTTGAATTAGACTTTAACCAAAATATAAAAGTTGTAGCATTTTCTTTAATCAACAATACAAAAATAAATTAAATCTAATATACAAAACTCAAGATGTAGCCAAAAATTGAAATAATATAAAAAATTTAGCATTAACTAAGTAATTTCAAATTATTGTAAAATCAACCCCAAATTATATAATAAGGCCAATTCTATGAAATTAAGCATATTTAACTGATGAGAAAAATATTTTATATTTTATTTTCTTCTATTTTATATCTCTTAGTAGATTATATGTGCTTAATTCACAGAATCAACTTTGTTTCATAATTTAGAGTTGGCTTTACAATATTTTGAATTTATTTGGTTAATGCTGGATTTTGACATTGTTTTGGTTTTTCAGTTATATTTTGAGTTCTGAATATTAGATTGATGGAATCTTAATATTCTTAGAAATCTTAAAAAGATAACTATAACTTTTATATTTTGATCTAAGCCCAGTTCATATGTTTTAGAGATCATATGTGGCTAAAAAGTTGAAGTCCTATCTTTATTCTAGCTAAACTTGCCTCGGTTAGTAGGTGATATTTGGAGCTATAAAAGTCAAATTAACATAGAACCAATGCCCAAATTACCTTGTTTGATGTATGGATTATCCAAATTATCTTGTTTTAGTGGTCTTAGACTAGTTAGAAGTTAGACTTGAGAGAATTCATTGATGTATCTATTAAAGTTAAATGCCTTATAAAAAATAGTTCTAAGCTTCTAAAAATTAAAAAGGCCCTATTAGTGTAAGATATACAATCCATGTCTAGTAGGGTTTTAGGTTAATTAGGTCAAATAAAAGGAGATAACTTATTAAACTTTAGAGATTATTTTGACTATACAACATTTAATAATATAGATTTTCCCTTTTTCTTCCTATTTCTTTTTTGTTCTTCATCAATGAAAGCTTAAATTCAAAGTTGAATTGTGGTGTTTAAGACTCTCCTTTTATGGATTATGATATTATGACTTGTAATGTTGTCTTTCTTTAATTATTTTTCCTTTTTTCTTAATTACTTATGCTCATTTCTTGAAATTACGTGTGTTAGATGTTGATTTGGTATAATTAGTGTTCATTCTTGTTATTTATGATATTATGCTATTTTGATGTTGAATTATGGTTGGAAAATCATGATTTTATACATAAGGGGTAGAGGATTAAGGGATTAATTTAAAGGTTTCTAAATTGATTTCTTAATTAAACTAAATTCTATTTTTAAGTCAATTTCAATCTAGCTAATGGATTATAGCGATTGCTTAATCTAGCTAATCTTAATGGGTTAAACTATAGATGGTTATTTAATGTAGGATTAACAAATTGTTATAGGGTTTCTAGACAATTTAAGGTTGAAAAGTTAATTAGAAAAATCAAATATCTAATAATCTATGGTTAATTCCAATTAGAGCTTTAAATTCCTTGAATCGACTGCTTTATTACATTGAGTTCCTTTTTGTTTACTTTTTATTTTTCTTTTATTTTGTATTTGTTTAGTTTATTTCTATTATTTTAATTTTGTGCAAACAACCCATTAATTCTACATTCTGCATTAATACAGCATATTATGTTCATTCTATTGCATTTTGTTTAGTTTGTTTTTGCATTCTATTTTCATATCAAATTATGCATTCCATTTTTGCATTCTACTAGTAAATTATAGTAAAGGATAATATCAAGAGATCACTAAGGGTATGGCCTAGTTTGTACCACTTTACTCCATTATATTTTTAGCAAATCAATTTTAAATCTAATTTTAGTGCATTATAGCATTGTAATCAAAATTTTGGCACTATTGTTGGGGATCCACTTGATATCATCCTTTGCCATTTTTTACTAGTTATTTTCTACATAATTAATCCAGCTTTCTAATTAGTAGTTGCATATTTTATTGCCTCCCTTTGATCATGGTTGGTTTTGCTATTTTTGATTTTGCTATTGCTATTTTTGCAGTTTTTTATTCTGTTATTGTTGTTTCTACTATTGCCATTTCTACTATTTCTAATTTTGCTATTGTTATTTTTGCTATTTTCTAATTCTGCTATTGTTGTTTTTAATGTTTTTATTTTTTATTTTGCTATTTTTAATTATGATGTGTCTAATTTTGTTGTTTCTTTTTTTTTATATTGTTGATTTTAAACTTATCAATTTTAATTTACATGTTGATAATATCGATAATGACACACTTGTTGAATTTCTTGAAATTTCTCAATTTATGGATTATGTAGATGACCATGAATGCATTTTTCGACATAGTGGTGTTAAATGTGATATATGTGCTGAGATTTTTGCATTTTTAGGTGAAGAAAACAATGTTATTTCAAAAATTTCAGAAAAAAATTATGTTGAAGAGATTTCACTCCTAAAAGAACAAGAATGCTTTCTTCTTGGTCATTCTAATTTTTTTACTAACCATGTCAAATTTGTCATGCAAGATAATTTTGAGCATTCAAGAACTAAGAGTGAGTTAGGAATAGAACTTGGAGTATTTATGGTGGATGATTCTAATTTCCAAGTTACCTCCTTGATGGATAACATAAAGTTTAGCAAGGTGGAACCAATAGAGGTAGTTATTCTCATATAAATCCTGGTCGAAGAAATTGAAGTCATGTTTAGCTAAAGATATTATACAATGGCATTTCTTAGGAGGCAAGACAAGCTACTTAAAATATTTGCTTTCTCCTACCCTCCTCTTTTATTTTCCATGTCATTTATCTTTCTTGATGTTATTCTTGATGATATTGATATACTTTATATTAAGGACAATGTAAAATTTAAGTGTAGGGGGAGACTTTTAGGATTTATTTTGAGTTTTATGTTTCTATACTTTTAAGATTCTTCAAAAAAATAAAAAAAAATAAAAAAGCCTTATTTTTTACTAATTTTTTAGTCCTTTTTTATTCATTCTAGTTACTTTCCATAGATGAAGATTTTACATTTTCATGAGTAGGGTTCAATTGAAATTAAATAGGATTCATAACATGATTGAATAAATAATTTTGCTTCTTGAAATTAATTGATGTAGTGATGGATTTTGAATTGATAGATTGAGCTTGGTACCATGACTTTATAAGATTTTAAGCTTTATGTTGAAAATTCATGCTATCCTCTTTCCTTCTTGTGTGATGTTCTTCCATGATTTATTTCTTTAGAACTTGGTTTGAATCTTTTTTAGATTAAATTTTGCATATGCATGCACAAAAATGATTAAGGCATTCTTTCTTTATTTAAACTAGAGTTAAATAACCTAGCCTTGAATTTTTATCTTTGATAAAGCCTTGTTGAGCTTAATTGTGTTATCTTTGTTAATTAACCCATGAGCATATCTTTCTAATGAAAAATAAATGTCTTTACCTAACCTTAGGAATTAATAAATCATTTGAATTTTTATGAGATGGACTTTTTGATAAATGCAAGAGTGTATGAGATTATGTGTTGTAAAAAGTTATCAACTTCAAGTTCAAAGGTTGGTTGAAAGAAAAAGAAAAAAATTAAAAAAAAAGAAAAATAAAAAGGAAAAATAAAAAGGAAAAATAAAAAATTGATTAAAAAAAGAAGAAGAAGGCAAAAAGAAATTGAAAAAGAAAGAAAGAAAGAAAGGAAAAATAAAGAAGTTAATGAGTGTTTGAATTTGAATTATTTTTTAGTTATAATTGTTTATGATTAGCCCACATGTTTTTTATTCAAGTGCTTTATTGATTTCTTTAGTTTCTAATCTTTCATATCCTTATTTTTCCTTCATTTTTTCCATAACCCCATTACAATCTTCAATAAAGTCTTTTTAATTTGTCTTATGTATATGATTTGAGTAGTGAAAATTAGATGAATAGTAAGCTTATGGTAAAGAAATTTCATGAAAAGAACTTAAGTGAAATACTTGCCTTAAACATTAAAGAGATGGAGAATGAATCTTGTGAAAATCTACCATCTTGATCCACTATTTTTGAATGATGTTACTGTTGGTGTGTATCCTAGGAACCAATCATATAGATGATTGAAGTAATACACAATGTATTATATTTTATTTTAAGCAATTTAATTATTATATTTTATTTTTATAATTTTATTATTATTCTGCGCGATTTTTAACTTAATATAATAATTATCCTTGAAATAGCTTTGCTATTCCTAAAATGCCCCTAGTTAAGTATTATTACGAAAAGGATAGTAATAATACATCGAGACTAGCATGTATAATGATTGAGGATTACAAATCATGGATATGTGATATCAAGTCAACACATGAGTACATTATTAGTGAACAATGCACTGGACTGACCCACTATGAGAATATTGCATGGATAGATGTGTCATAAGTTATTCTCATATGATCACAAATACACATAAACCTTTGACCTGAAGTCGCTACGGTTTCCTACATGAGGAATTACTCACTTTAATATTGTCTAATGTCACCTTTAATCAGGATGACAAATAGGGCATTGATTAGGTGTGTCATGAATCGTGCAGAGGGAAGTGAGTGATGTAGATGGGATTTTATTACTCTTGTATAAAAGAAAAATATCCTTGGGTCCCTTGATTGAGTGAGACTTAGAAATGCATGGCCATGCTCAATTGGATTAATATGTGATATTAATCATTTATTTTAAGTTTGCTTAGTATCAAGAAATATAAATTGAACATTGATGAGGATGACACATTCCATGCCTCCAGTTCAATTTGGATATTATTACAAAAGGGTTATGATGCAAAACGTTAATCATGTATTAGGTGAATGTCGAATCATAGACATTCTTACTACTTGAGTGGCAGTGATGTATTGCTAGATACCGCTCACTATCTATGGCTCAATAATGAGTTATTGTCAACATAGTAAGAACCTACAGGGTCACACAAAAGGAGTAGGAATAAGACAATAATTAATTGGACTTTAATTATATTAATATCCAATTAATTGGACTTATTTTCATGCATATATATATTATTATTAAGAATAATAATTTGTTATTCACGTAATATATATATATATATATTATGTGATATTATTTGATATTAAAGTAATATCAAATAATTACGTTATCAGATATTAGATAAATATATTATGAGATAATATTATTTTGATATTTGATAACTATATGTAATTATCTAATATTAAGATATTTATATTATGAGATAATATTATCTAATATTAGATAATTAATAGATAAATCCTATCTCTCTTTATTATCTCTAGGATAAGGATAAAATGAGTTGTTAAGTGTGATTAGGATTTTGGAAGCATTATCCTAGTAGGACTAGGATTGTGGCTTACCTAAGTTCTATAAAAAAGGGGCTTGAGGGCAGCACATTAAACACATGCTCAGAAGCCTCCTAAAATCCTAAATCACTCAGAAAACATTAAGTCCCAATTCCTAGAGAGAGAAACGCATCCTAACAGATTCGTAGAGGGCAAGAGGTCATTGTTCACTTCGTGTGGATACCGTAAAGACGCTGTACCTTTCGACCGGCATTTGATTCATCCACTCTCAAGTTTTGATCAGTAGAAACACGAGTGCCTAATAGGTAAAACCCTAATCATTGATTTATGCTTTTTGCATGGATCCTAGGTAGAATTTAGATCAAAATTTTAAAATTTTGCTGTATGTAATAATCCGAATTCCCAATAGTTACTATATTAGTTACTTCCAAGTTTGTTAAAATTTTTCTTCATGATGTGTTATGTTTATTTCTGGCTTTTATTTGTCTCTTGCTTGTAGATTTTTTATTTTGAAATTTTAGAAAGTAAAGTCTTTTATTTTTAGTTTTTAATAAAGTTATGTCTTGTTTGAGGACATGCAAAAGCTAAATATAGAGAAATTTGATGAGAAACATATTTACTATTTTATTTTTTCCTATTTTATGTCTTTTAGTGGGTTATACATGCTTAATCTTATAAATTTGGCCTTATTTTATAATTTAAGTTTGGTTTTATAATATTTTGAGTTTATTTAGTTAATGTTGGATTTTAATACTATTTTTATTTTTAACTATATTTTGAGCTCCAGATATTGGATTAATGGAATCTTTATATAGTTAGAAAGCTTAAAGAGAGATCTACAATGTTTATATTTTAGCCTAAGCACAATTCAGATGTTTTACAAGTCGTATGTGGCTGAGAAGTTGAAGTTGTGTCTTTGTCCTAGTTCAGCTTGCCTCGATTTTTAAGCCATATCTGAAGCTATAGAGGTCAAATTAACATAGATCTAGTGTCTCAATTTTCACAAGACATAAGCTTACTACTTGAGTGTTTATGGATTACCCAAATTACCTTGTTTTAGTGATTTTAAATTAGTTATATATTAGACCTATAGGAATTTACTAATGTAATTGGTGGAGTTAATTGCCTTGTAAAAAATAGGTCTAGGTTTCTAAAAATTAAAAAGGTTGCATTAGTGTAATCCTAAGAGACATACAATCCAATCTAGTAGGATTTTAGGTTAATTAGGTCAAATAAAAGGAAAGAACTTATTAGACTTTAGCAAATATTTAAATTACACAGCATTCAGCAGCATAACTTTTCTCTCACAATATTGGTGCAGTTTGAATAGTACTTGAGGGTAAGGAATTTGTAAGAAAATTAATGTTTAATGTATGATAATGTATTAAAAGCATTAGACAAAATTTTGGTAAAAAATTGAATTGATTTGGGAGCCTAACATGTACTAAACCAAGGAAGTAAAGAAAGTTTAAAGAGGAAAAAGTTCAAGAAGCAATTTTGATTGAAAACCTCTCAAATAGAAACCCAATATGTTAATGGAGTGAAGTTTGGGTAAACTATAAAAAATAGTTTGGAGATATGTTTTGCTAGAAATTTTTCAAAAAATATATTAGACATTTGTATGTATCAAATATAATTGAAAACCTAACATTAAGTTTAGGAAAAAAAAATAAAGGTCTGATAGGAAATCAGAGGCCTAGGTAGCCTAAAAACCTAAAGATTAGGCTTAAAATTGAAATAAACCATCTTAGTTCATTTGGACTGAATTGGTTCAACTTTCTTATACCTAAATTTGATTTTAGAAAATAAAAAAAAGGCTCAAATAAAGTCCAAGATTATGGAGGAAGCTAATTGTAACTTGGTGAATAAGTGAAAAATTAAGAGTAATTGTTAGTGAACTTTTCTAGAGCTTTATATTTAGATGATTTTTATTGAATTTGAGGAAATAATATTTTTATTTTTAGCCTTAAGAAACCATGCAAGCATGTGCCTTTTATCATCAAAATTTTTATAAAAATATACAAAAAGGGTAGCTTATGAAGGAAGCCTTAAAATAGGGTTTTATATAAGGCTTTTAGGGGTATTTTTATACAAAATTTTTTGGTTCTTATTCAACAAAAATTGAGTGCTCTCCTAAGGTTTTCTACTAGAGTTTTCAGTTTTTCAATAGTTCCTAAGAGGTTCTCCAAGTGGTTCCACATAATTCTTGCAAGGTAACCTAAGTTTTCCTTCTTTTTCTTTAAGTTTTCATGGAATCTTATCTTCAAAATTTCCAAAACTCAATTTATTTTAGTAAAGTTGCTACTTGAAGATATTTTAAAAATTTAAAGGATCAAGAATTTAAGGTGAGTAGCAACTATCCCTTGTTCTTATGAAAGATGAAGAATTTGATGATATTTGCCATTATGGAAGTTAAAATGACTTATGGTGTTGTATGGCTTGGTGTTGATGTTGTATAAATGTTAATATATTGATATGATATTTTTATTTTGGTGTCAAGGTTGGTAAGATAAGATTCATCAATTTTTTCCATAAGAGATGACAAAAGAATTATGTTGAATTTAGAAACAAAACTATTAAGGGAGGAAATATTATGTTTTCTGTTACTCATTGAAATCAAGAGTTAAAAATTGCTAAAATTTAAATTTTTAGTATTTTAATGTTATAAATATTGTTAGGATTGGTGTGTAAAGAATTGGAAATTTTTAAAGAATTGGAAATTTTTAAAAAATTTTAGAGTTATGGAAAGTGAATTTGCATGACTTTGGTTATAAGAACTCAAAATAGAATTTTGAATTTTGTGTTTTGAAGTTTGATGCTATTTGGACAAGAATTGGACTAAAAAAAATTAAATTAATTAATATTTTATTATTATTAACATATTAGTAAGCTTACATAAAAATTTGGTGGTAATTAAAATTGATTTGTATGCTAAAAAGCCTTTTATTCCACAATAACTCTAAAAACTGCCCAGATTTGACAATTATGAGTTTTTGGTTCGATATGAACAATACCATTATGTTGCTTTTATTAAATAATTGAAGTTCTTTATCATTTAACATATTAAGGATATTGAGTAAAAATTTTGTTATGAATGGAAACAATTTGAATGGTGAAAAAGGGTTCTTATTGCAATTGCTTATATCCTATCCTATTTTGAAATTCATGATTTTGGTATTACATGAACAATACTCGAGGGGTGATGAAATTGTAGGAAAATTCATATTTTATGTTTATTAATGTGTTAAAATTTTTGGATAAAATTTTGAAATAACTTTGAGATGATTTGAAAGCCTAAAAAGCACTAAACCTTGAAAGTATTCATAATACCCACATATATTTAATGTTTGATACTTCTTATAGAAAAATTATACAAGTTATTGAGAATTGTGATCCATTTGATGATATTTAAGTTATCAATTAATTATACAAGTTATTGAGAATTAAGTGTTATCATTATCTTGAATAGAAAGATTATGTATCACCCTTAGATATGATGTTATGGGATGATGAAATGTGAATACACATGATAATGGTAAGATTTAATGTCATAGTTAGTATTTTGATCATATTCAATGAATTTGAAATGAGTAATTGATGCTATGACTAGCATCCTTTTATTGGTCATCCTATACATAATTGTAGAAGGAGATTTACATCCTTTGCAAAGAAAGAGTGGCATGGTAAAGGTTAGAGGGATAAGTTTTGTGGCCTTGTGCCTAGGGTGGTGAGGGATAAAGCTGAACCATAGATATAAGGAGAAATTTATATACTAACTATTATCATTCCCTTTAAGAAACTATGTAAACATGATACATAAAAGCTTTAATTAATTAATATTTTATTCTATTATATATTTAACTTATTATGGTGAAAACTCTTTAGAAAAAGAAGAAGAGTAACTATTCATTCAGTATTTCAATACTCACTCTCTTTCTATTAAATTTTTATTTAGAGATATGGAACATGGATCTTACAAAGAAGACTAACATCTATGCATGAACCTTCCTTTCATTTTTAGGAACCTTCCTCATAATATCTCCATGGTATCTGATCGCAACTGTCGAACCGGTCAAATTAAATTTTCTAATTCCTAAAAATATTTACAGCAAAATTAATGGGAACCAGGTTAAACCTCTAAAGATCCTTTTCAATAATTCTCTATGATTATTTACTAATTATGTTATCAAATTCAAAATGCTACCTAAACAGAATGCAATTTATCAATAAACAGAATACTATCTACTTATGTAATCTATTAAACATAAAACGTGCAGACTGAAGACTATAATGAAACAGAATTAAAAATAATGTTGTATGCTGTGTGGAATTAGAAACTATACAGATCAAAATGAAGAATTGGAGGGGGTTGGTTGCATGAAATAAATGATTAATTAGCACAAAATTAAGCTTGAAAAAAATAGAAGTAAAATAGAGGGAAATCAATGAAATCAAGCAACCAATTCAAGGAATTCAAGGTTTCTTCGAAAAATTAATCACAGATCATTATAAATTGGATTTTAAAATTGATTATTTAGCTTGGAATTATTTAGAATCCCTGCAACAATTCATGAATTCTACACAAGATAATCACCTAGGATTTGATTGATTAAGATTAGCTAAGTTAGACAATCGCCATAACCCCTAAGTTAGATCAAAACCAATTTAAAAATAGAATTCAGCCAAATTAAATGAATTAATTTAGAATCCTAAATTAATCATTCATCCCCTTTTCTCTCACAAAAAAATCTAATTAATCAACCAGAATTTACTACCAATTCAAATCAAAAACATAACTTACAGAATTGAACAAAGATTATATCAAACCAATATCCAAGTCAATAGATCATGCAAATCAGAAAAGATAGATGAGAAAAAAGGAAAATCAATTATAGTTACCACCATACAAACCAAGATCTTATAATTCCAGGGAAGAAAAACCTCAAATTTCCTTGAATCAACTCAGAGAATTAGCCTTCCATTAGAGAAAAACTCAAGAACAATAGAGAAAAAGGAAACTGTCTAGCTGCCTCCCTCACGTTCTGATTCTGTAACCTCTTTGTTTACAACCCTAGAGGCCTAATTAGGACTGGATCTGAACTAAAAACTTGTATCCTAATATCTTAGGAAACTACCCACAAAATTTCAGCCCAATCAAACATTCCTAGCTCAAGTTATAGCCAAAATACTGAAAGTAGTTCAATCCTGTCCGAGATGAAATAATGAGCCACAATCCGTCTTCCTTGGCCTTCAAAACGACTCAATTTCTTCAAAATGGCTGCAGGAATGTTTAGATATGGATTTCATGGAGTAATTGGACTTGGTCTTGCATCAATTATGCCCTTGGAGCTCAAGATATGAATTAATCATTGCAACTGGATCGGGTCTGGGCTTGGACAGCAACTATGCTTCAGTTTTGAGCTAATCTTTGACCTCCAAGATGGCAGAACTGGATTTTATGGTCAACATGAAAATTGTATATATTTTTCTTAGCTTTCCAACGGTGTATAGATTGTCCAAATCTGACATCTGATGCTCAAGTTATGACTAAAATACTGAAATAGCATAAAAAATCCAACATTAAACCCGAAATTCAATTAAGCCCAAATTAATGCAATTAGTCTCAAATTAATGCAGAATAGATCCAATCAAGTATCATCACCTCCTAAGGGACCTAAACATAAGGGAAAATATTAATATAATACTATTCACATCAAATTTCCCCACACTTATACCTTATTCGTCCTCGAGCAAGATAAAAAATTTATTTAAAACTAAAACACAAAAGACTTTACTTTCCAAAAACTTCAAATTCACAAATCCATAAGCAAAAACTAACCAAAGGCAGAAAGAAACATAACATATCGTGAAGAAAATCCTTGAAAAACTTGAAACTTAATTAACACAACAACTTCATTCAAAAAGAGTAGATTGAATTGGTAGATTTCTCATAAAATTCACTCTCTAAGTCTTTCAAGTGTTTAGGCTAGTGTTTCACTTAAGTTCATTCCATGAAATTGCTCTTCCATAAGCTTGCTAATCTTCTAATCTCCACTACTCAAATCACATGCACAACACAAATCAAAAGAACTTTTATTTATGGTTGTAATGTGGCTGAGGTAAGGGTAGGAAAAACAAGGATATGGAAGGTTGAAAACCAAAGAAATTAATAGAGCACTCGAATTTTATATTATATAGGCAATTCATAAACAATTACACTCAATCACAACAAACCAAATTCAAAATTCAAACACTCATTAACTTCTTTGTGTTTTTTTCTTTTTCTTTTCTTTTTCAATTCAAAATTTTTTCTTTTTCATCATTCATTTTATTTATTTATTTATTCTTTCTCTTTCTCTTCTTTTTTTTTCAATTTTTTTTGAACCAACCTTTGATGACAATTTTTCACAACACATAAACTCACACGCCCCCATACTTATTCAAGAGCCCATCTCATAAATTTTCAAATGCTTTACTAATCCCTAAAGTTAGGCAAAGACATTTGTTTTTAATTGGAAAAAATATGCTCATAAATTAATTAACAAAGAAAAGGCAATAAAAGCTCAAGGGGGCTTAATAAAGATAAAAACATCAAGGTTGGCTTTATGACTCTAGGTTAAAAGAAAGAAAGGATGCCTTAATTATGTTTATGCGTGCATGTGCAAAATGTAATCTCAAAAAGATTCAAAGCAAGTTGTAATGTCCCGAATTTTCAATTCTATTATTTGAATCTTTAATTTCTGAGGCTGTAGAAACGAAGAGCATGTTTAAATTAGCCTGGTGGGTGAATCTCAAGTTGAAAGGAATTAAGTGTAAGGGTAAATGAAATTTTGAAGGAAAAGGATAGTAGGGAAAGAATTAATTTCCCTAAATAGTATGAATGATCAGAGGAGGTTGGAAAACCCTAAAAGGGGAGGTTGTCTAAGTCTGATAGTGTAAGGAATTTTAAATAGACAGAAACCCTATGGACTAATTTGCAAAAGTGTAGAATCGGGTGTGGTTAAAGTGAAAATAATTAAGGATTTGGGATCTAATGTGAATAACCAAGAGTTTGGGGTGCAATATATGATTTTAATTAGTGTGACCAATGGATTTATGACAAGTGTCATTATTAGAAAAATAATGGCAAGAATACCCTTCTTAATTAGTGAAAAAGGACTAAAATACCCTTGAAAATCTCAAAAATGACCAATATACCCCTAGAGCTTCATGAAAACTCTACCACCTCCATTCTCCAAAAAGCTGCAGCAAACCCTCCATGAAAGCAAGCTTAACGTGTGAGAGAGAAGGAAGAGAGAGAAAGTTTCTTTTGAGTTTTTCACCCCAAAATACTAAGATTCAAGCTAAGGTGTAGAAGGGAAAATTGCTCCTCTCATCAAGCTCTATCCATTGATGTCCCTAGATTGAGGAAAAGCCCAAGTTTGATCAAGTTTAGGGAGCTCCAAGTGAGGGTTCTCAAGTTGCACCAAGAGGTAAAAATGATCTCCTCTAAGAGCTTTTTAATGTACTCTTCTTAATTTCTTGAAATCTTGAAGTTGATAAAGTCAAGGGTGATTGAACATGGAGTTTAGGAGGATTTGAACATGTTTGATGATGTTTTAGATGTTGTAGTGTTGATTTATGGCTTTGGTTTGGTGTAAAAACAACAAGAAACCATGGTTACACACCTGGGTTTTTAGGGTATAATGATGCATGTGTAGTATGGGTATAATATGTTTGCAATTTAGCTAAAAATGATGAAGTTAGAATAATTTCTATGAAGCCTAAAGCCTATGAAATGTGAAACTTTGATTGTGGAAGTGTTTGTGTGCATTTTCCTTTTTTTGAGAAGCCAAAACTATGGATGAGAAAAGAAGGGAGGAAGGAGTTTTAGCTGTTTAGTGTGTTTTCGGAGGATCAGCAAGGTACACGGGGTGGAACACGGCCCGTGTTGTATCTCGTGTTCCTCGTCGAAGCTGATCAGTGTTGTACACGGGGTGCAACACTCCCCCGTGTTTACCTCAGGACTGAAGGGCAGTAATGTACACGGGGTAGAACACGACCCGTGTTCACCCCTGTGTTCTTCTCTGATTAAGCCAATGAAGCCTCGAAGCCATCCAGTGAGAAACACGGCCCTGAACACGGGGTATGGGACCCCCGTGTTCTTTGCTAAGTGAACTTTTAGGCTTGATTTCTTCATGTTTTGCATAGCTTTGCCCTTGGATCCTTTTCTAATGTTCTTATGTGTTAGTTCAAGGTTGGAAAGTGAAGTATAGAGCATCTAAATATGCATTTAATTAGGTGGAGAAAGTAAAGAATACATGAGGATTAGGGAAAGTGATAATGTTCTAATATAAGCTATGATGTGTATTTGTATAGACTGAGGAGTGCCATCTTGCAAAGGCAAGAGAAAGTGTAAAGGAGTTATTGGTGAGAGCAAAAAGGGACATCACATTGGAAGCTTGTGAAAGGTAGCTAGCTTTATCCTTAAGCTTTGTTTTCTATTTACATGATTTTATGTGTTTTATCCATTGTATGGAATGAGAATGATATTGCAAGTGTTGTGGCACAACCCGAGAAGACAGTAGAATACTGTGATTGGCCTATGGCTCGGGACCCTCGGGGATAATAGTGCATTGTTGTGTGTGGTATCTATGGCCAGGGACCTCGGGAAGACAGTGTGATACTGTGTTAGGCCTTTTGGCACGGGAACCCCGGGAAGACAGCGTGATGCTGTATAAGGCCTGAGTACGATTGTTTGTGATGGCCATCTAGACATTGTGATAAATCCTTGAATGGGACTGATGATTGTTGTGAATTGCTGTGTGTGTGATGCGTGTTTCCTACAATAGTAAAATATTGAATATGTTGATGAATGATTATCGAATTTCAAAACGTATGTCTTAATTGCTTAAGGATCTGGAATGGCTTGAAATGTTTTTATGGTAATAGCTAGCTACTGGGAAACTTTGTTTCTTATGTTTTCTGTTTGGTGACTAACCATTCCAGGTGATGCTTCCAAGGGCTTTCATGAGAAAGGGCAATAGTATTTGAAGTTGTAAATACTTGTATAGTTGATGACATTGTATATGATGGATGTACAATTTGTAAAGTTGAACTTGTGAGTAATTATATGGCTTTTGAGCTTATGTATGAAGTATAGAAATTTGAGATATTCCGAGTAATTTGGAGTAAATGACATTTTAGTATGCGTTAATTATCTATTAAATGAGGAATAAGGCGTTATTAAGTAAGGGAGTTACACAAGTTCTAGAGAAACAAATCATGGAAAAACATCACAAAAGAAGGAAAAAATATAGCATAAATTTTCAATAAAAGATTCAAAATCTCATAAGGTGGATTATGCTACGAAATTCAATCTACCAATTCAAAATCCATCACTATATCAATTTATTTCAAGAAGCAAATATTATTCATTCAATCATGTTATGAATCTTATTTATCTTCAATTAAATCCTACTCATGAATGTGCAAAATCTTCATCAATGGAAAGTGATTGAAAATAACTCAAAATCATTCAAAAAAAATGAAGAATAAAATGATTATATATATATATATATATATATATATATATATATATATATATATATATTATTTTGTTTTGTTTTCTTTTTAAGGAAATAGAAACAGTAATGAAAACATCATAATTAAAAATAGGAACAGCAAAAATAGAAAACAAAAACATTAAAAACAGAAGTAGAAACAAAAAAACTAAAATAGTAGTAGAATTAAAAATAGAGACAGCAAAAATAAAAACTGCAGAATTAAAACTAAAAATAGTAGAAATAGTAATGAAACAGTAACAGAACAGTGACGAAACAGTAATAAAATAGTAAAAATAAAGCAGTAGAAATAGAAACAACGACATTAAAATAGAGATAGCAACATGAAAAATAATAGAAATAGAAACAGAAACAAAAATAGTAGAAATAGCAACAGAAACATAAATTCCCCCCCACACTTAAATTTTATGTTGTCCTTAATCTAAAACACATCAACATCAAGAAAAATTATCAAGAAAAGATAAAAGACATGTAAATAAAAGAGAACGGTAAGAGAAACAAATCCAAAGTAGCTTGGGTTGCCTCCTAAGAAGCTGGCCTTCTTTAATGTCTTTGGCTAGGCATACTCCTCATCATTCTTCATAGATTGGGGTTGCTAACTTCAATTGTTCCACCACCATTTGGTCTTGCACTCCTTCATGAAAAAGCTTAAGCTTATGGCCATTCACCTTAAACAATTTGTTGGATGTCATGTCTCTAACTTTAACTGCACCATGAGGCAAAACATTAATAACAACAAATGGTCCATCCCAACAGGAACGGAGTTTGCCCGGCATCAATTTAAGCTTTGAATTAAACAATAAATCTTTTTGGCCAATTTCAAAATTTTTCCTAAGAATGGACTTGTCATGGAATGCCTTTGTTTTCTCTTTGTAAAGCCTAGAACTCTCATAGGCTTTAAGTCTAAGCTCTTCTAATTCTTGCAATTGTAATTTCCTTTCCTCTCCACATGCCTTCAAATCCATGTTATATCTTTTTATGGCCCAAAATGCTCTATGCTCCAACTCAACCGGAAGGTGACAAGCTTTTCCAAAAATAATTCGATAAGGAGACATCCCAATAGGAGTTTTGTATGCGGTCCTATAAGCCCAAAGTGCATCATCCAATCTAAGGCTCCAATCTTTTCTATTAGGCTTCATAGTTTTCTCCAAAATTAACTTCACTTCTCTATTGGAAATTTCTTCTGGTCCATTTGTTTGAGGATGGTATGGAGTGGAAATTCTATGACAAACCCCATATTTCTTCAACAATGCCTTAAGTGTTTTATTGCAAAAATGAGTACCTTGGTCACTAATCAAAGCACGTGGAATGCCAAACCTGCTGAAAATGTGAGATCTAACAAAATTCACAACAACTTTAGAATCATCAGTTTTTGTGGCTTTAGCTTCCACCCACTTAGAAACATAATCAACAGTAAGAAGAATGTAAACAAAGCTAAAAGATAAGGGAAAAGGACCCATAAAATTAATGCCCCATACATAAAAAACTTCACAAAAAAGCATAGGAGATTGAGGCATCTCATGTCTATGAGTTAAATTCCCTATCTTTTGACATTGTTCACAATTTTTACAAAATATGTAAGCATCATGGAATAAAGTAGGCCAATAAAAACCACAATCTAAAACTTTTCTTGTTGTTCTCTTAGGTCCAAAGTGACCTCCATAAACTTGAGCATGACAAAATGCAAGTATAGAATGAAACTCAGAATCATGTACACATCTCTTAATTATTTGATCAGCACAAAATCTCCACAAATAAGGATCATCCCACACATAATACTTGGCTTCACTCTTGAACTTATCAATTTGAGCTTTAGTGTAATAAGCAAGCAATTCATTACTAACCAAATAATTCACTAAATTAGCATACCAAGGATCCTTACCTAGCAGCTGAAAAAGCTACTCATCTAGAAAGGTGTCATGGATAGGAAGACTGTCTACATCTCTTGAAATTCTGCTCAAATGGTCAGCTACCAAATTTTCAGTACCACTTCTATCTCTAATCCCAATATCAAACTCTTATAAGAGTAACATCCGTCTAATCAAATGGGGTTTTGCCTCCGATTTCTTTAAAAGGAACTTCAAAGTTACATAATCAAAAAACACAATTACCTTAGAACCAAGCAAATATGATCTAAACTTATCTAAAGTAAAAATAATGGCTAAAAGTTCTTTTTCAGTTGTGGTGTAATTTGCTTGGGCAGCATCCAAAGTCCTTGAAGCATAGTAAATCACATGAGGTTGTTTGCCTACTTCTTAGAAACTTGCATGACCAAGAAAAGAATGCACTTCCTGTACACAAGTGGGGTAAGGTAAAGTAGAAATTATATCAATCTTAGCAGGATCTACTTCAATGCTTTTGTTACTCACTATGTGTCCTAGAACTATGCCATGCTTTACTATGAAATAACATTTTTCAAAATTCAGTACAAAGTTTGTTTCAATGCATTTATCTAACACCCTAGAAAGATTATGTAAGCATGCATCAAAGGAAGAACCATAAATAGAAAAGTCATCCATAAAAACTTCAATTCAATCTTCTAAAAATTCAGAAAAGATACTCACCATACACCTTTGGAATGTACTAGGAGCATTGCATAAGTCAAAGGGCATCCTCCTATAAGCAAAAGTGCTAAAAGGACATGTGAATGTTGTCTTCTCTTGATCTTTTGGTGCAATGTGAATTTGAAAATAACCAGTGTAGCCATCCAAGAAACAATAATGTGATTTTCCAGCCAATCTCTCAAGCATTTGATTAATAAAAGGTAGAGGAAAGTGGTCTTTTCTGGTTGCTTGATTGAGTTTCCTATAATCAATGCACACTCTCCAACTATTCTGCACTTTAGTGGGCAGCAAGTTATTGTTTTGATTTTTTATGACTGTCAACCCACTTTACTTAGGAACAACTTGGAATGGACTCACCCACTTGCTGTATGAAATTGGATATATAATTCCTGCTTCCAAAAGCTTAGTAATTTCCTTCTTTACCATGTCCAAAATCAGGGGATTAAGTCTTCTTTGTGGTTATCTCACTAGCTTGGCTTTTTCTTCTAGCAAAATTCTTTGTATACATGTTGAAGGATTAATTCCATGAAGGTCTGCAAGTGTCCATCCTATTGCTTGTTTGTGAGCTCTTAAAATATGCAATAATCTCTTTTCTTGGTCAAGTTGCAATTTCCTTGCTACAATTACTAGCAACTTGTCATCCTCTTCTAAGAATGCATATTTTAAATGATTTGGGAGAGGTTTGAGCTCTAAATTTGGTGGCTGGATGATAGAGGGAAGTAATTTCGTGATGGTCATTCCAACAAGGTGAAATTCTTCTTGGTTATAGAATTCTGCTTCTGTTACTTCTTCTTTTGCTTCTGATTTCTCTAGTTTTTTTGCTTTTGCTGCTTCTTCTAGTGTTTCTGGTATAATACTGGTTTCTTCACTTAAAAATGTAGAAATCTCTCTACATATAGTACATTGGTTATCATCATCATAGCAAATACATCCAGAAATGTGGAAAAATTCAGCAGCAAGTATGTCTTCAAGAGCATTTGCAGTAAGTTCATCAATCACCTCAATTTGGAATACAGAATGGTCCTCAGCAGGAAATCTTATAGCTTCAAAGATATTAAAAGACACTACTGTATCTCTAACTTTCATAGAAAGAATGCTTGCATCAACATCAATTTTTGTCTTTGCTGTTTTAAAGAAAGGTCTTCCTAAAATCAAAGGTGCAGGGCTATTGACAGACTCATCCTCCATTGGTAGAATGTAGAAATCCACTGGGAAGATTAATTCCTTTACTTGAACTAGCACATCTTCAATAACTCCAACAGGTTGTGTAGTGCTTCTATTTGCTAACTAGATAATCACTCCTGTCTGCTTCAAAGGATCGAGCTGTAAGAAGGAGAATACAGACATTGGCATGACATTTATGAATGCTCCAGGTCAATTAATGCATGCTCAAACCTATTGTTGCCTATGACATAGGGAATGTCAAATGTCCCTGGTTCCTTACACTTCTGTGGCAGGTTTGGTTGGAGAATGGCTGACACATTTTGACCCAAGCTTACTTTTTCATTGCCAAGCAATTTTCTTTTACGTGTGCACAATTCTTTGAGAAATTTGGCATATTTTGGAATTTGGCTGATTGCATCTAGTAGTGGAATGTTGACTTCTACCTTCCTAAATGTTTCTAGGATCTCCTTATCTTTGTCAATTTCTTCTCTTCTCTTGGATTGTGTAATTCAATTAGGGAAAGGAAGAGGTCTCTTATAATTTTCTAAGTTCTGCTCAACTGGTTTCTGCATGATTGGTTTCTTCACAGTCTAACTAGATTCAAAGGTGTTCTCTGCAGAATGGTCAGTAGCCATTGGTTACTTTGTCTTATTTTTTTGGATTGTTGGTTCTGGATAACTTGGGGAATGAATTTCCTTGCCATTTCTCAGCATGATGGCAGACATATTGCCTCTAGGATTAGGAACTATTTGGGAAGGCAATTTATCAGAACCTTGCATCTTTAGCTCATTTATAGTGGAAGCAAGCTGACCAATTTGTGTTTGGAGGTCCTGCATTGTAGCATTTGCCCCCTGTTGGAACTGCAAACTACTGGTGGCCATTTGCTTGACCAAGTCCTCCAATGATGGCTGCTGAGAAGATAAAGATGCTGCCGCTTGCTAGATTGGCTTGGTAGGCTACTGGAATGGAGCTCTATTCTGATATGGTGTTGGTTTGGTTTGCTGCACTGGTGCATTGCCATATCTAAAATTAGGATGGTCTTTCCAGCCAGGATTATAGAAGTTAGAGTAGGGATCATATTTTGGTTTTTGCTACTGATACTGATTTTGTTATGGCTGTTACTGGTAGAGTGGTTTCCCAGGGAAAGCTGCTATAGCATATGCTTGGCATTGGCTATCATCTTTTTGTAAGGTAGGACATGCATCCATAGGATGGCTTGAGCAAGAACAAATTCCATAAATTCTGGTAGGTGGAGGGTTTTGCAATTACTGTTGTTGCACCACAGCCAGTTATTTTACTAAGGAGATTAATTCATCAATCCTATACTCTATTCTCTGTTGGTCTGCATATGGTGGAAGGCTTATTTCATTAACATTTCTAGTTGCAGTAGCCATGTTCCTTGTTCCAAACTGCTGAGAATTTGCTGCCATGTTTGCAATCAAATCTCTTACAGCCATAGGAGTCTTGTCCACTAAAGCTCCACCACTTACGGCATCAACCATGCTTCTATCCATTGGAAGAAGGCCTTCATAAAAATACTGGATCAACAGCTGCTCACTGATTTGATGGTGAGGACAGCTTGCACATAACTTCTTGAATCTTTCCCAGTACTCATGCAGTGTCTTTCCATTCATTTGTCTGATGCCATATATCTCCTCCCTAATTGCAGTTGCTTTGGATGCAGGGAAGAACTTTTCAAGGAACTGCTGCTTCATGTCATTCCAGCAGGTCATGGATCTAGGATGCAGGTAGTAAAACCAATCTTTGGCAGCATCAGCAAGGGAGAATGGGAAAGCTCTCAACTTGATGTGATCCTCAAATATGCCTTGTAGCTTCATAGTTAAGCACACTACATGGAACTCCTTGAGATGTTTGTGTGGATCCTCACCTGTAAAACTATGAAATCTTGGAAGCAAGTGTATCAATCCAGATTTAAGCTCAAAGTCAGCATCTAAGGCAGGATATTGGTGCCTAAAGGTTGGTATGTAACATCAGGGGCAGCCAATTCCTTTAGGGTCCTATTGTTTACCATGTTTTCTGAATGAGAAGGAAGGTTATCACTATCTATATTTTTGTTCCTACGAAGTGAATGAAATGTTTTATCAATTTCAGAATCAAAATTAACCAATTTAGTAGGATTTCTTCTTGTCATGCACAATAAATAAACAGTAAAAACAATGGCAGCACTAAACAAAAATGTTAAAACACTAAAACACTCAAATGCATGCATATATGCAACTTTAATTAACCTATTTAATTTTTTTTTAATTTTCAAACCACCTCTATTTAACTAATTTGACCCTAAGGAACCCAAAAATGCAATGAAGTTTTTTTTTAATTCAAAAAAATAGAAAATAGTAAAATTTAGCTAAAAAATGGGGTACCTCATCATCACTTAATGACTATTGTTCCTAGGGGTGGGTTTTACCTTGACACCAAGTTTCAAGTGATTCTAACACTTTAATTTCTCTTCGAAAAAATTTTGAGGGGGGTTGGGTGACTGACCAAAAGGGATCAAATGATGCAACTAGGGCCTGGTGTCCAACCTATGTGGTGTGGAAGGATGGGGCAAAAAGGGTGTTTGCAAAAAAAAATGCAAGAATCTATAAGCTATAGTTCAAATGATAATGAAAAATACAGGTTAGAATGACCAAATGGTAATGAAATGCTGCCAAATTTGGTGTGCAGCTCCTATTCTACTATATCTAGTACCATGTAAAATTTCAGAACAATCTAAAATGGAATAATGCAAAATCTTGCAAGATGAAACTAGGAGGCAGTGAAATAGGGGTCAATAGCTCAAGTGATGATGTGTGCTACTTAAAATGCATTAAAATGCAATGACATGTTAAGGTAGATGCATGACATGTTTGAATATGATGTATATGTGATGTTAGAGAGGATTGAAAGGTTGGAATGCAGAGCTATGTGAGTTATGAACCACAATGCAAAATCAGGCAAAACTGCTTCAGTCCGTACAATTCGATTAATGCAGGATGTAATACGATTGATTATGACATGTAAATCTAAATGCAGAATGAAGTTTAATATGCTGGATGAGGATGGAATGCAATGGCAAAATGATCAAGATAGGAGAAATGCAAAAGGAATGAAGGAAAGCACAAGTATAACCAAATGAATAGTGTAACTAAGGAACTAGAAAATGGCAGAAAATGGAAACAAGGAAAAGTAATTTATGAATTCACAGAATATGATGTAAATAAGTGAAGTTCCAGAATGTGACGATATAATACGAGATGAAAATTCAACAAAAACATATTAAAATTAATTGAAAGGGTAAAACACAGAAACACAGAATATGTTGTAATAAGATGCACTAACAGTGGACAAGAATGCAGAAAGAGATGCAACAAGAATAAATGTAATATGCAAGGAGTCTAATATGATATAAAAAAGAATTAGTAAACAATAGAAGAGAGTATATTAAAAAGAGATCCCTGACAATGGCACCAAAATTTGATCGCAGCTGTTGAACCAATCAAATTAAATTTTCAGATTCCTAAAAATGTTTGCAGCAAAATTAGTAGGAACCAGGTCGAACCTCTACAGATCCTTTTCAATAATTCTCTATGATTATTTACTAATTATATTATTAAATACAGAATGCTACCTAAACAGAATGCAATTTATCAATAAATAGAGTATTATCTATTTATGTAATCTATCAAACACAAAACGTGCAAACTGAAGACTATAATGAAACAGAATTAAAAACAATGTTGTATGCTGTGTGTAATTAGAAATTATGTAGATCAAAATGCAGAATTAAGGGGGTTGGTTGCATGAATTAAGTGATTAATTGGCACAAAATTAAGCTTGAAAAAAACAGAAGTAAAACAGAGGGAAATCAATGAAATCAAGCAGCCAATTCAAGGAATTCAAGGTTTCTTCAAAAAATTAATCATATATAATTATAAATTGGATTTTACAATTGATTATTTAGCTTTGAATTATTCGGAATTCCTGTAACAATTCATGAATTCTATGAAAGACAATCACCTAGGATTTGATTGATTAAGATTAGCTAAGTTAGACAATCGCCATTACCCTTAAGCTAGATTAAAACCAATTTAAAAATAGAATTCAGCCAAATTAAATGAATTAACTCAGAATCCTAAATTAATCATTCATCCCTTTTCCTCTCATGAAAAACTCTAATTAATTAACCAGAATTTACTACCAATTCAGATTAAAAACATAACTTACAAAATTGAACAAAGATTATATCAAACCAATATCCAAGTCAATAGATCATGCAAATAAGAAAAGATAGATAAGGAAAAAGGAAAATTAATTATAGTTACCACCATATAAACTAAGATCTTATAATTCTAGTGCAGAAGAACCTCAAATTTCCTTGAATCAACTTAGAGAATTAGCCTTCCATTAGAGAAAAACTCAAGAACAATAGAGAAAAAGGAAACTATCTGGTTGCCTCCCTCACTTTCTGATTATGTAACCTATTTATTTACAATCATAGAGGCCTAATTAGGATTGGACTTGAACTAAAAAATTGTAGCCTAATATCTTAGGAAACTACCCACAAAATTTCAGCCCAATCAAACATTCCTAGCTCAAGTTATAGCTAAAATATTGAAAGTAGTTCAATCCAGTCCGAGATGAAATAATGAGCCACAATACGTCTTCCTTGGCCTTCAAAATGACTCAATTTCTTCAAAATGGCTTCAGGAATGTTTAGATATGGATTTCATGGAGTAATTGGACTTGTCCTTGCATCAATTAAGCCCCTGGAGCTCAAGATATGAATTAATCATTGCAACTGGGTCTGGCCTGGGCAACAACTATGCTTTGGCTTTGAGATAATCTTTGACCCCCAAGATGGCGGAACAGGATTTTATGATCAGCATGAAAATTGTATATCTTTTTCTTAGCTTTCCAACGGTGTATAGATTGTCCAAATCTGACATCCGACACTCAAGTTATGACTAAAATACTGAAATAGCATAAAAAATCCAACATTAAGCCCGAAATTCAATTAAGCCCAAATTAATGCAATTAGTCTCAAATTAATGCAAAATAGATCCAATCAAGTATCATAACCTCCTAAGGGACCTAAATATAAGGGAAAATATTAATATAATACTGTTCACATCTAGTTTGAAGTTTTATCTTCTGATAGTACTATGTATAAATTTATGTTTTTCAAAAAAAACTATACACTCTTGTATAAATATTATTTGGTATATATAACTTATGTTTTGAATTTCTTTATGCACATGTAAGTAAAAATTATTTTCCATAGGTGGTTATCTATACTATCAGTAAAGTTTAAAAGTAGATGAGTTAGGTTTGTCTTAAAGACTTGTAAAGATAGCTGGTTAGTATGTTAATACTAGTCAAGTGTCTTTTTACTAGTCATAGTACCCTAAAATCGAATTATAACATAGTTGATATCAGAGAATGGTCTTGGATAATCATTTATAATAGAGTCAAAAAAGGGACCTAATTAAACTATGGAAACTTTAGAAGTTGAAGGAAGAATAGATGTTAGTTACAGTAGATTCATAAAGCTTAATAGGTATTGTTTTCATTTATTACTTTTTTAGATAAGTAGTTATTATTAATTAAAGTTGTTTCATAGAATTATGGTTAGGAGAAAGCAAGTTCAAGCTAGAATGCCTTATAAATGTATTAGAGCACATCCTAAAGTGTTGAAGCATGAAGCCTCTGCAAATATACCACCAGAAAATCCTTATAGAGTAGAAAGAGAATAGTTTAAAGCTCTAACATGGGCTACGATGCTACAACAAACTCTAGAAAGAGTTTTAGCTCAAAACCAACAACCTCCTACTCCACCTCCAGGCCCGCCAACACCAAGGCAATAAGTTCAAAAACTAAACCCCCTAAAGTATGATGGCATGGATTCAATGGTGGATCTCTATCAATTTGTAAATTGATAGAAAGAACTTGCAGATTGTTAGGGTGTAATGACAATATTATTGCTATGACATACTAGATAGCCTAAGTTTCTAACATGATCGTAATAAGTACTATATCAGATGAAACTTTTCTAGTAGAAGTGTTATTTGATCCTACTACTACACATTCATTTATCTAGAAATTTAGTCGTTAAACTCTCAAAACTATTGAGTGAACCCTTAATGGTGAATACATTAGTAGGGGAAGTCTTCCTTATAACTCATAGTGTTAAAGGTTATATGATATGAATAAATAAACATTTAACCTTAATTGATTTAATTGTGTTAAATATGGTGGATTATAATATAATTTTTGGAATGGATTGACTATTGAAATATCATGCTTGTATTGATTGTTATCACAAGATAATGACTTATCGATAGAAAAGGGATAAGTTCAAATTTTTAAAGATAAAAAAAGGTAGGAATGCCCACTTTCATCTCATGTGTGAAAGTTTGGAAGTCGTATCACAATCCAATTCTCAAATACTATGATCAGTGCAAAGATACTTAATTTTTATTAATATACTAATAAGTTATCCTTAAAAGCCTTTAAAACATGCCTAACTCATATATTTTCATAACTCTACTAAAAATATAGACAACCATTTATGGAAAGTAATTTTTACTTGCGCATACACAAAGAAATCCAAAGCATAAGTTAAACACATTAAAAAGATATTTATACAAGAATGTACAATTTTTTTGAAAAAGATAACTCTATACATAGTACTATCAGAGGATAAAACTTCTAACTAGGACATCATGAAAATATTATAAGGAAGGCTCCCAAAAGTGAGAAGGTTCACCTATAAATGTCAATCTTCTTTATGGGATCTATGTTCTATGTTTATAAATAAAAATTAAATACAATAAGAGTGAGTATTGAAAATTTTAGTAAATGGCTACTTTTCTCATTTTTTAAAGAGTTTTAAACAATTATAAATCAGATATATAAATGTGTAAAATAATATTTGTTTAAAGTTCTTATGTATCATGTTCATAAAATTTACTAAAGTTAATACTAGTAGTTGGTATGCATGTTTCTCCTTATATTTTCAATCTTACCTTATCTTTGTCACCCTAAACATAAGGCCACCAACTATATCCCTCCAACCCTTGCCACACCACTCTTCCCCTATGAAAGACGTAAATCTCCCTCCACAAATTATGTACATAATGAGCAATAATAAGATGTCAACCTTAGCTTCAATTACTTATTTCAAATTCATTGGGTATGGTCAGAATACTAACTATGTCATAAAATCTTGCTATTCTCATTTGTATTCACATTTCATCATTACATGACATTATATCCAAGGTTAATATACAACCTTTCCTTTCAAGATACAACACTTAATTCCTTTGAATGGCTAGCAATTTATAACTTAAGCATTTATCAAGTGTGTCAAAAATTTTCAATCAATTGCAACATTATTCAATAAAAAGTATTAAACACTAACATGTTGGGTAGTGTAAATACTTCTATGCTTTAATCCTTTTTAGGCTTCCAAATTAATTCAATTTTTTATCAAAATTTTGTCAAATGCTTCTAATACATTACTTTGCATCAAACATTAACTTTCTTACATATTCCTTGACTTCGGGTGTTGTTCACACAGTGCCAAAATTGTGGAATTAAAATAAGATAGCACAAAAGTAATTATAATAAAAACCTCTTTTCAATATTTATATTGCTTCCAATCATCACCAAATTTTTGAACATGCCTAACATGTTAAATGATGAAGATCTTCAATTATTTCACAAAAATACCACATTAGTACTGTTCATATAGAACTAAAAACATAGAATTATCAATTTTGGGCAATTTCAAAGTTGTTGTGGAAAAGAAGTCTTCTTAGTATCTAAATTAATTCCAATTACCACCTAATTTTTATGTAAGTTTACTAACATATTACTAATCAAAGAACATTAATCACTTTAATTTTTCTCAATCAAATTCTTGTCCAAATAGCACAAAACTTGCGAATGTAGGATCTAGAATTCTATTTTGAGTTCTTATAACCAAAGCTCATATAACTTCACTTTTCATAACCTTAAAATTTTTCAAAAATTCCCAATTATTTCCACAACTATGCAAACACTATTTGTAATACTAATATATTAAAAATTAAAATTTTAATAATTTCCAACCCTTGATTCCAAAGAGAAATAAAAACATACCATTAATTGTCTTTGATATTTTTGTTTCTAATCTCAACATAGACTTATTATCATCTTTTTAAGATTTAATGAATCTTATCCAACCTATCTTTACACTAAAATACCAACACCATATTATCATTTAACATTTATATAGTACCAAAATCAAAACATATAGCATCATAACTTAGTTTAACATTCATAATTGCAAACATCATCAAAATTTTCACCTTTCATGAGAAAACTCAATGGAACAAGGGATAATTACCACTCACCTTGAATTCTTGATCATCTAACTTTTCATAACCTCTTAGAGCAATAACTTCACCAAAATAAACCAAATTTTAAAAATTTTGAAGAAAAAGTTACCAAGAAAACTAGAAGAAGATGAAAGAAAATCTAGGTTACCTTACAAGAATTAGGAGGAACAACTTAGTGAACCTCTTGGAAACTATTAGGAAATTGAAAATCCTAGGAGATCACTCGATTTTGGATGAAAAGGAGTAAAAAAATTTATGCAAAAATGCCCTTAAAAATCTTATATAAAAACCTTGTTCTAAACTTTCCTTTATAAGCCACATTTTTTTATAAAAATTTTAATGATAAAAGGCATATGCTTGCATGGCTTCTTAAAGCTAAAAATTAGAAGATTACTTCCTCAAATACAATAAAAATCATCCAAATATAAAGCTATAGAAAATTTCTCAAATAATTATCTTCAGTTTTCCACTTATTTACTAAATTATCATTAGTTTCCTCCATAAGCTTGGACTTTGTTTGGGCTTTATTTTGCTGGTTTTTGAAAGCAAATTCAGGACTAAAAATTTTGAACTAATTTAGTCAAATAAACCAAGATGATTTATTTAAAATTTGGACCCAATTTCTAAGTTTTTAAGTTACCCAGGCTCCTAATTTTCTATTAGGCCATTATGTATTCTTTTTAAAACTTAGTGTTGGGTTTATAATTATATTTGACTTATACTAGTGTCTAATATATTTTTTTACAAAATTTCTAACTAGATGTACTGACAAACTATGTAATATCTCTTATTTAACTATAAAGTTGTATAAATTTCTGGACTTATGGATAAATTATTTATGATAATATTTGAAATTTATTCATTTTTGTATATTGCCATTAATAACTCAAGATTTGTTTAAAATGATTTTTAAAAAGAGATTTCCTATAAGTTGACGATATTGTAATAATTGTGGGAGTAAGAATTTATGAAATAAATTATTGTATTTCATAAATTATCTTTAAAAATTATTGAAGTTTGAAATAAATTTATTTTTAAATAACTAAAATTTAACCAAGTTAATTGGAAGGATGGGATTTAGTGTCCCATCCTTTTATTTTCAGATAATTTTTCTTCTATTTTTGTGCTGCTCTTTCCTATTTTTTTTATATATTAGCTGCTGCCTCCTCTCTCATTTTCGGACTTCTCCCTCTCTCCACATTTTTTTAGTAGTTTCTTCCTTTTTCTTAAGACCTCCATTGCCCCTCTCTCATTCATTGGACTGGTTCTCTCTATCTCTATATTTCTCACTGTCTTTATTTTTTTTATAGTTCTGGTTGCTTCTCTTGCACGCATCTTTCTCCTCACTTTTTATTTTCTCTCACCAACTCGCTGGATGTTTGATTGAAGTCGATTTTTCTCTCTCGAGGGTTCAAGCAGTTTTTCCATATCTTTTCCTCTTTTCTTTTTGTTATTCCTTCTTCGGTGAAACTTTTTTTTAAGTCACCGCCGCGGTCTTTCTTGTTTGGCATTACCTGCTGTTTCGCCAAATAGCAGCTTCAGGCGACAAGGAAATCCAGTTCGACAATTGCAGTGGGGCTGGTAGAAACCATTCTTAGCTCGTGGCTGGCAGCTGTTCATGGAGAATCGATGTCATCTGGTCGAAGCTAGTCTCCTTCACGCCATCTTCCATTCGTGATAAGCAAAGCCATAGCTTGAGCTGTAGACCGCAGTTGAACAGCAGCAAATGAGAAGCTCCCTCTCTTCCCCAATGTCTGGTGTTCTGCTGGCAATTCCAACATTCCAGTGAACTTCTACCGCTGACAAGTTAGCGGTAACATTTTTGAGTTATGGTGAGTGATTTTGAATGAAAAAGCCCCTGTTTTCATGAGAGTCAGATTGATGTAGGGAAAATATCTTTTAAAAAATACAATTTTTATATAAAAAAATGCTTATCTAGCATGAGTATGATTATTTTAGAGTATTTGAAATACTTGATAATGTATAAGAATAATATAATTTTATGCTATAGAAATGTAAACTTTTATGCTATGAATTGATAAGGTAGAATGATTAACATATGAAAAGAATATTTGTTTCTAGTATTGTGGTGGTTTCATACAAGGATCAAACAAAACCTTGTTTTATCATATCATTTGGGTACTTGGTATAACATGGATAAAATGAGGATATCATGCTCAAGATTATTAGAGTAGTCATTGGAATCTAATATTTTTATTTATTTTATACTTTGAATTGGAAAAATTGTTATATACATAAATTTTGATATTTCAATAATAATTTTGAAAGATGGAAAAAAAGAATGAGAAACTAAGATGATCAAGTGGTATGTTTTGGATTATTAGTTAATAAATGAGAATATTAGATTTTGGTACTTTCTAAGATTTCAATTTGATTCAAGAAACTCTTGATTATAATATTATTTGCTTGCTTGATATAGTAACGATAAAATAAGGAAAGTTAATAATTTGGAAAGGTCAAACAACATGGAATGAGTTTTAGAATGTCTATTTCTAATATTTTATCTATATGGTTCGATTTAAGATCTCCACATTATGATATAATCTAAAAGTTAAGATGAGATCCTAGGATAGTAATTTGAGAAAAAAAAGAAATAATTTTGGATATTTATAGATTGTTCTTATGAATTGTAATATTAGGAGGGAAATGTAAAAAAATTATTATAGATACTTTGGAACCTTCAAAGTGGATCAATGTTGTCAAGTGAGTATATATTTCACTATTGACTTTATCTTAATATAAGGTAACATAATTGTATTCTTTGTTGATGGATGATACTTGATCAAAGTGCACGACAAAAGCATAATTATGTCATTATTAGTTATTGACTGATTATTTGTGATAGGATTGCAATAGAGCGTACTATGACTATGCCATATGCTTGGATTGCCAATAATTGTTAAATTGTTATCTATGCGGGCTTATATTAAAACTTGTGATGTGAGTACATTAAAGCTCTAACAAATTTACTATGTTGTGAATTAAGTCTCATATGGCATTGAAAAGTTATGAACTATACTAGAGAAATGACATTGAATATTATGATTTGTGATGAATAAATGATATGAACATCAGATGAAGAATTCCCGATAAATTATATGAGAAGGATATGAGATTGTTTCGAAAGCCGAATAGGAAATTCTTGGTGAATAGTTGAGAAGAGTACAGAATTGACATTGATACCAAGGAACAACTATATGCATGTTTACTATATTTAAATGTATGACAATGTCATTGTTTGTGATTGAATACTACTGATAATTTGATTATGATTAAGCTTTAAAGGCTATTTGTGAATATAATAACCATCTGGAATGGGTGGTGAGTGATATGGATCGAAATTATTATATTTTGTGATGCAAAATATAGAATGGAAGTTATTTGCAAAGGAATTCCTAGTATGGGGCTGAATTGTATATATTGTAGAAATATAAGAATTTAGTTTGTTAATATTTCCTAAATCAATATATAGTTAATTTGTGATAATATTTATAAAGTTTATCGCCTATAAGATAGTGGTAGATATGTGCTCATTGAGTTCTTGTAGTTCACTCTATTGTATCTTCAATGTTTTCAGGGAATGGTAAGCATATTTAAGCTTGATGCATCTACGAAGATTTAGAGACCGCCTAAAATGAAAGATTTGACAGTTGAAGTTTCTTTTAAATTAAGATCAACATGTGAAATGGATATGTTATTGATGCACTAATCGATGTGTTGAATTGTTCATCTATATATCAATTTGAAATTGTGAAGAACTACGTGTATTTATGTGATTGCTGTTGTATCCAAAAATTCACAAGTTTTGAATTATAGGGCATGTGACCCTTGGAAAGTGTTTAAAAACAGGGGAGATTCTATTCATTTTTCAATAAAATTTTGAAAGAAAATTTTTACTCCCCTTGAGATTTAGAAACTTCTATTAGGTAAAGAGAGTAAAAATTGTTAAGGCTTGTGGAAACTATTAATGAGATCCACATCAATTACGATCAAAAGAGGGACGTGACAAACTATCTTTAAGATTTATCCAAACTTTACCCAATTACCTTACTAAATTTCTATTTAAGAGATTTCTAGTCAAAATTCCTCCTTAAGCTTTCTTTCCTTTTTAAAATTTCTTACTCTATTTAGGATATTACAAGTTCTTCCTCCTCAAGAAAATTCATACTTGAATTTTCTTGTAACTAAATGATAATAAATAAAATTCTCAACAGTCTGTGTACAAATTTTTAGTTAAAATTTTATCTAATAAGGTTGGATACTTTTCTTTCATATTTTTTTCTAATTCCCACGTAACTTTCTATGCTCCCTATTTTTCCTATATTACTACCATCAGGATCTCTTTAAAGTGAAACTTCTTCACTTGTTTGTTAATAATTTGTATGGTTGCTCTTCATAAATTAGCTTCTGATTTAATTCTACCAATACTTCTTTCTAGGATTCATCTAGAATATATTTCCTCAACATTGACACATGGATAATATACAAACTAACTCTCCTTACAAGCCTATAGGACATATTTTATTCATTTACTTTCATAACTTTATTAAAACTATAGATAACCACTTATGAAAAATAATTTTTACTAATGCACATATAACAAAGTTCAAAATATAAATTACATATAATAAATAATAGTTATATAAGAGTGTGCAATTTTTTTTTGAAAATCATGACTCTATACAAAGTTCTATTAAAAGATAAAACTTCTAACTAAGACAACATGGCAATATTGCAAGGAAAGTTCCCAAAAGTAAGAGGAAGGTTCATGCATAAATGTAAGTCCTCTTTGTGGGTTTCATGTTCTGTATCTATAAATAAAAATTTAATAGAAAGAGGGTAGGTATTGAAATATTTAGTGAATGGCTACTCTTTTTCTTTTTTTAGAGAGTTTTCACCATAATCAATCAGACATATAACATTATAAAATATTAATTGGTTAAAACACTTATGTGTCATATTTACATAGTTTGCTAAAGAAAATAGCAATACTTGGTATACATGTTTTTTTTTATATCTTCAATCTAACATTATCCTTAACCACTCAAGGCATAAAGCCACCAACGCTATCTCTCTAACCTTCACCATGCCTCTCCTTCTCTAAGAAGGAAGTAAATCTTCCCTCACAAATCATGTATAGGATAAGCAATAATAAGATGTCGGCTGTAGTATCAATTATTGATTTCAAATTCATTGGGCATGGTCAGAATATGATTTATGCCACAAAATCTTGCCATCCTCATGTGTATTCGCATTTCATCATCCCATAACATTAAATCCAAGGTTAACATACACCCTTTTCATTTAAGATATTGATAATACTTAATTCTTTTTAATGACTTACAATTTATAACTCAAATATCATCAAATGTATCATAATTCTCAATTACTTGCAACATTTTTCTATAAAAAGCATCAAACATTAAACATGCTAGGTAATATGAATACCTCCAAGGTTTAGTGTCTTTTAAACTTCCAAATCATGTTAAATTTTAACCAAAATTTTATCTAAAGCTTCTAACACATTAATAAACATTAAACATGAATTTTTGTATAATTTCATGACCCTCAATATTGCTTACACAATACCAAAACAATGAATTTTAAAACAAGATAGCATATAAGCAATTGCAATAAGAGCCTTTTTTCAACATTCCAATCATTTCCAACAATCACCAAATTTCTACACAACAGCCCTAACATGTTAAATGATAAAAAAACTTCAATTATTTCACAAAAAGAACATGATAGTACTATTTATACTGAACCAAAAACTCAAAATTATCAAATCTAGGTAGTTTTGGAGTTCTTATGGAATAAAAGCCTTCTTAGCATCAAAATTAATTCCAATTGTCACCAAATTTTTATGTAAGGTTATTAACATGTTAATAATCAAAGAATATTAATTAATTTAATATTTTTTATCTAATTCGTCCAAAAAGCACTAAACTTTAGAACATAGATTCCAAAATTTTGTTTTGAGTTCTTATAATCAAAGTCTATATAAATTCACTTTTCATAACTCTAAAATTTTCTAAAAATTTTCAATTATTTTCACACCTATCCTAACATTATTTTTAATGTTTAAATCCTAAAAATTGAAATTTTAGCAATTTCTAATCTTTGATTCCAAAGAGTAATAAAAAATATAATATTTCCTCCCTTAATAATTTTATTTTTAAATTCAACATAATTCTATTATCATCTTCTAAGGAAAAAATTAATGAATCATCACCTAAAAAAATTAATACTAAAATGCCAACATCATATCATTATATTAATATTTATACAACATCAAAACTAGATCATATAGCACTATAACTCAACTTAACATCCATAATAACATATATTTTCAAATTCTTCATCTTTTACAAGAAAATTGAAGGGAATAATAAATAGTTGCCACTCTCCTTAATTTCTTAATTCTCTTAATTTTCAAAACCTTTTAAGGTAGAAAATTTATCAAAATAAACCAAGTTTTTGGAAATTTTGAACAAGGAATTTCAATAGAAACTTGAAGGAGATAAAGGAAAACCAAAATTATCTTGCATGAATTTGGAAAACCATTTGAAAATCCTTTCAAGAACTATTGGAGAATTGAGACCCAGTAGAAAACCTAGAAGATTACTTAGTTTTGGTTGAAGAGGAGTAGGAAAATTTTGTACAAGAATGCCCCGAAAAGCCTTATATAAAACCTTATTCTAAGAATTGCTTCATAAGCCACCTTTTTGTATTTTTTTATAAAATTTTTATTAATAAAAGGCACATTCTTGCATGGTTTCTTAAGGGTAAAAATATGAAGATTATTTCCTCAAATCCAATAAAAATTTTCCAAATATAAAGCTCTAGAAAATTTCACTAACAGTTGCCCTAAGTTTTCCACTTATTCTTTAAATTGCCTTTAGCTTCCTTCATAAGTTTGGGCTTTATTTAGGCCTTTTTGTATTATTTCTAAAATCAATTTTAGGCCTATAAAAGTTGAACTAACTAAGCCCAGATGAACCAAGGTGAATATTTCAAATTTGGGGCCTAATCTCTAGGTTTTTGGGCTACTTAGGCCTTTGATCTCTTATCATGCCTTTATATATATATTTTCCAAATTTAGTATTAGATTTTTAATTATATTTGACCTATACTAGTGTCTAATATATTTTTTTTATAAAATTTCTAGTTATGCAGCTTCAAACTATCTTTATAATTTACCAAAACTTCATTTGATTTCCTTACCAAGTTTCTATTTGGGAGGTTTCTAGTTAAAATTCTTCTTTGAACTTTCTTACTTTTTTTTGGTGGGGAGGAGAGAGGTATTACATGTTCCCCTCCCTTTCAATAAAATTCATTCTCAAATTTTCAATGAATTAAATGGTAATAAATAAAATTGTCAATAGCTTATGTAATAATTTTAGATAGAATCCTATTGAATAAGGTTAGATACTTATCTTTCATATCCTTTTTAGATTCCTATGTAGCCCCTTGTGCTCCATGTTTTTCTATATCACTTTCACCATTAGGATTTCTTTAGATTGTAGCTTCCTCACTTGTTTATTAATGATTTGCATGAGTTACTTTTCATAAACTAATTTTGAATATAGTTACACCAGTATTTCGTTCAACATATAGGATTTATTTAGAATATATTTCCTTAACATCATCGTGTGAAAAATCATATGAATCCCTTTCATATTTTTTGGTAGTTCTAGCTAATAGGCTACCTTTCTAATTCATTTGGTGATTATATAAGGACCCACATACCTTAGGGTTAATTTACCAAAACTTCATTTGATTTCCTTACCAAGTTTCTATTTGGGAGGTTTCTAGTTAAAATTCTTCTTTGAACTTTCTTACTTTTTTTTGGTGGGGAGGAGAGAGGTATTACATGTTCCCCTCCCTTTCAATAAAATTCATTCTCAAATTTTCAATGAATTAAATGGTAATAAATAAAATTGTCAATAGCTTATGTAATAATTTTAGATAGAATCCTATTGAATAAGGTTAGATACTTATCTTTCATATCCTTTTTAGATTCCTATGTAGCCCCTTGTGCTCCATGTTTTTCTATATCACTTTCACCATTAGGATTTCTTTAGATTGTAGCTTCCTCACTTGTTTATTAATGATTTGCATGAGTTACTTTTCATAAACTAATTTTGAATATAGTTACACCAGTATTTCGTTCAACATATAGGATTTATTTAGAATATATTTCCTTAACATCATCGTGTGAAAAATCATATGAATCCCTTTCATATTTTTTGGTAGTTCTAGCTAATAGGCTACCTTTCTAATTCATTTGGTGATTATATAAGGACCCACATACCTTAGGGTTAATTTACCAAAACTTCATTTGATTTCCTTACCAAGTTTCTATTTGGGAGGTTTCTAGTTAAAATTCTTCTTTGAACTTTCTTACTTTTTTTTGGTGGGGAGGAGAGAGGTATTACATGTTCCCCTCCCTTTCAATAAAATTCATTCTCAAATTTTCAATGAATTAAATGGTAATAAATAAAATTGTCAATAGCTTATGTAATAATTTTAGATAGAATCCTATTGAATAAGGTTAGATACTTATCTTTCATATCCTTTTTAGATTCCTATGTAGCCCCTTGTGCTCCATGTTTTTCTATATCACTTTCACCATTAGGATTTCTTTAGATTGTAGCTTCCTCACTTGTTTATTAATGATTTGCATGAGTTACTTTTCATAAACTAATTTTGAATATAGTTACACCAGTATTTCGTTCAACATATAGGATTTATTTAGAATATATTTCCTTAACATCATCGTGTGAAAAATCATATGAATCCCTTTCATATTTTTTGGTAGTTCTAGCTAATAGGCTACCTTTCTAATTCATTTGGTGATTATATAAGGACCCACATACCTTAGGGTTAATTTCCTTTTCTTTCTAAATCTCGTTATTCATTTTATTAGTGAAACTTTTAAGAATACATGATCACCTTCTTGAAATTCCAATTCCTTCTATTTATTGTTTACATAAAATTTATGTCAACTTTGAGCTACTTGTAAATTTTCTTTGATAATTTAAACCTTATTAATAGCATCTTCAACTAAGTCAGGACTAACCATTTTAGTTTCTCTAAGTTCAAACTATCCAATAGGTGATATGTATTTTTTACCATACAAAGCTTCAAATGAAGCCATTTGTATACTAGTATGGTAAATGTTATTATATGCAAACTCCATCAATGGCAAATGTTTAACCCAGCTCCCCTTCAACTCAATTTTATAGGCTCTAAACATATCTTTTAAGGTTTAAATTGTTCTTTTTGACTATCCATCAATTTATGAATGAAATATTGTACTAAATCATAGTTGAGCACCTAACATCTCTTGAAACGATTCTCAAAATCAAGAAGTAAACTACAATCCTCAATCTGAGATGATCGTGAGTGGTATATCATGTAATAGAATAATTCTATGCATGTAATGCTGAGCATATTGCAACACAATGTAAGTTGTCTCTACTAGTAGGAAATGTATAGTTTTTCTAAGATGATCCATAATTACCTATATGGAATCATATCCCTTATTGGTTCGTGGCAATTTGGCTATATAATTCATTATAATACTTTCTTGTTCCTATTTGAGAATGTAAGTATTCTAGTAAAGTCCTACTAGATGTTAATGCTTTACTTTTGCTTGTTAATAAGTCAAGCATTTGATCACACACTCCTATATATCTTTCTTCCTTCTATTCCACCAATACACATTCTTCAAATCTTGGTATATCTTTGTTGTGCCAGGATGCATCATATAACATGATTCATAAGGCTTTTTTAGTACTTCCTTTCTCAAAATTGTGGGCACTCATAATCAATTTTTGTTCTTTATCATTTTTTCTTCATCCACTACTAGGTTAGTCTTCTCTTCACTTATAACTTTGTTCTTTAATTATTTATACTAAAGGTCTTCTATTTAGGCTACTTTAATTTGATTTGCTATGGCAAAATACGCCATTCTACAAGCTAAATTTGAACTTTTATTTTCTTTCAACTCTTTTCATTTACCTTTGGGAGTATTTTGGCTTAAGCCATCATTAACTAAGTTAGCCTTGCCTGGATGATAGTGAATGGAGAAATTATAATCTTTCATAAACTCTATCCACCTTCTTTGCCTCATATTAAGGTTTTTTTGCTAAAAAATGTACTTAAGGCTCATATGGTTTGTATGGATTTCAAAAGTAGCCTCATATAAATAATATCTCTATATCTTTAAGGCAAACACCACCATTTTCATTTCTAAGTCATGAGTAGGATAATTCATCTCTCATTTCTTCAACTGGCAAGATGTGTAAGCTATCACTTTAACTTATAGAATTAGCGTGCATCCTAATCCTACTCTAGATGCATCATAATATACTATATATCCTTCTACACTATTAGGTAATGCAAAACTAGGGCAAAAGTTAGACATTCATTCAATTTTTGAAAACTTTTTCTTACAATTATCATTCCACTCAAATTTGACTCCTTGACAACTCAACTAAGTTAGTGGTGCGGCTAACTAACTATTCTTACAAGCTTTTAAGACATTTTTTACTCATTTACTTTTATAACTCTACTAAAAATATAGATAACTACTTATGGAAAATAAATTTTACTTGTGCAAGCATAAAGAAGTTCAAAATATAAGTTACATATACCAAATAATAGATATATAAGAGAGTACAATTTTTTTCTTAAAAAATATAACTCTGTGCATAACCCTATTAAAAGTAAAACTTGTAACAGGGACAACATGAAAATATTGAAAGGAATGTTCCTAAAAGTGAGAGAAAGGTTCACACACAAATGTTAATTTTCTTTGTGGGATCCAAGTGCTGGAAATCGCGCATCATACATGCACAGCGGAATAAAATTTTTGCACGATTTCCACCAAGGATCCATGCGAATTTAGAACGCCATAAATTAGGGATTAGGGTTTATACCTTTCAGCCAAAATCTTCTGTCCGCTGCACAGCAAATCCGATCTGCTCTCCAAATCACGAACCGGAATAGAAACTCAAAGATCAGATCATCAGTACAGCGTTTATGTGACTGCACCTCTGTGGTATCCACACGAACCCGTGAATCACCGATGAATGTCCACTACACACACTGGTTGGAATTGGTCTCCTTACACCTCGTAGTGCTAGCTACGCCTTTTCAGGAGTTTTTGGTCAAGGAGAGGTGCTAGGGTTTTCTATGCCTTTTGGTGCATGAATAATGATAGTAAAACTATTATTACCCAACAAGCCTATTTAAATAGGTGCATAGAAAAATCTAATCTATTTGGGCTTTATTCCATGTACAATTATAGGCTTATTATTAGGCCTTATAATTATAACATGAATTCCCAAATATTAAGCCCAAACAATTTGGTCCATGAATTCCAAATTCACTTGGCTCTAGGTGTGCGACCCTACAGGCTCTCATTATGTTGGCAATGACCATTAATCATATTAATGATCATAAACAATGATTGGTGTCTAGCAACACATCATTGTTACCCAAGTAATGAGAAAGTCGGTGATTTGACTAAACCTTTACACGTGATCATCACTTATGTCCTTTTGTCCTATACATCTAGATTGAGCACGAGACATGGACCGTGTCATTCCCGTATAGCCCAACCTTAAGGTTTCTTGATTCCTAAGTAAGCTGACTGCAACAAATGTAATTGACATCTCATGTCAATTTATCTGAGCATGGCCATGCATTTTCTCAACTTTACTTAATCAAGGGGCCCATAGATGTTACTCCTGTTATATAGGAGGGACAAATCCCATCTTAATCACACAAACCCCTCTGCATGATATGTGACATATCCAATATCTACCCTTGCATTCACTTAACCATTAGTGACATAGAATAGTATCAAAATATGAAACTCACATGTAGGGAACCTTGGTGATCTCAGGTCAAAGGACCATATTAATAATGATCACTAAGAACCACTTATGACACTCATATAACGATCCATGTAGTGTTCTTAATATGGGTCGGTCCAGTATACAAGTTCTCTAACTTGTACTCATGTGTAAACTTAATATCCCATATAAGTCTTCACACATGCTAGTCTTAACATATCAAAGCAACCTAATCCACAATGATATATGACTAGGGACATTTAAGAATATAATTATTCTAAGGTTATTATTATAATTGAATATATTACACAGACAATATATATAAATATAATAATTGGAATTGCCATTAAAATAACATGATTCAAAATTACAATCACCAATATGATTGGTTTTAGGGCATATACACTAACACCAAGTTCCATATTTGTAAATAAAAATTCAACAAAAGGAGAGTAAGTATTGAAATACTTAATGAACACCTCCTTTTTCTAAAGATTTTTTACTATAATAAATTAGATACATAACAATATCAAATATTAATTGATTAAAGCATTTTATGTACCATGTTTACATAGTTTACCAAAAAGAATAACAATAATTGGTATACATGTTTCTCTTTGTATCTTCAGTCTAGCCTTATTCTCCGCTACCTTAAGCATAAGGTCACCAACCTAATCCCTCTAACCTTAACCCTTCCTTCTCTTCTTTGTGAAGGATATAAATTTCCCTCCAAAAATCATGTACAAGATGAGCAATAATTAGATGCTAGCCATAGCATCAATTACTCATTCCAAATTCATTGGGTAAGGTTAAAATATTAATTATGCTATAAAATCTTGCCATTCTTATATACATTCATATTTCATCATCACATGACATTATATATAAGGTTGATAGATAATCTTTCCATTCGAGATAATGACAACACTTAATTCATTTGAATAGGTAGCAATTTATAACTCAAGCATTATCAAGTGTATCAAAAAATTCAATCAATGTTAACATCATTCAATAAAAAGTATCAAACATTAAATATGTTGGGTAGTGTAAATACTTCTATGGTTTAGTGCCTTTTAAGCTCCAAAATTAATTCAAATTTTTAGTAAAATTTTGTATAATGCTTCTAATACATTACCATATGTCAAACACCAATTTTCTTACAAATTCCTTACCCTTAAGTACTATTCACCTAATACCAAAATTGCAAAATTCAAATAGGATAGTACAAGAGTAATTGCAATAAAAGCCCTTTTTTAATATTCAAATAACTTCCAATCATCACAAAATTTTTATATAACATTTCTAACATGTTAATTGATGAGGATCTTCAATTATTTCACAAAAATAATGTTGGTACTATTCATACGAAACCAAAAACACAAAATTGCCAAATTTTGGCAATTTTGGAATTGTTATGGAAAAGTAGCCTTTTTAATATCCAAATTAATTCTAATTGCCACCAAATTTTTATGTAATATTACTAACATATTAATAGTCAATGAACATTAATTATTTTAATTTTTCTCAATTAAATTCTTGCCCAAACAACACTAAACTTCAAAACATAGAATCCAAAATTCTATTTTCAGTTCACATAACCAAAGTCCATATAACTTTACTTTTTATAACTCTAAATTTTTTTAAAAATTCCTAATTCTTTCCCAACCTATCCTAATACTATTTGTAAAATTAATATATTAAAAATTAAAATTTTAACAACTTCTAACCTTTGATTTCAAAGAGAAACAAAAATATACTATTAACATTCTTGCATAGTTTTATTTCTAATCTCAACATAGTCCCATTATTATCTCTTCAGGAAAGACTTAATGATCTTTTACTACTCATCTTAACACTAAGATACCAACATCATATCATCATTTAACATTTGAATAGTACCAAAATCAAGCCTTACAACACCATTACTTAATTTAACATCTATAATGGCAAATATCATCAATTTTTCATCTTTTAAAAGAAAAATCAAGGAAATAAGGGATAATTACCACTCAATTTAAATTCTTGACCCTTTAACCTTTTAAAACATTTTTAACTACAACCTTACTAAAATAAACTAAGTTTTAGAAATTTCAAAAAGAAGATTGCCACGAAAACTTGAAAAACATGAAGGAAAACTTGGGTTACCTTGCAAGAATTAAGTGGACCACTTGGAGAACCTCTTAGGAACTATTAGATAATTGAAAACCCTAGTAGAAAATCCTAAGAAAGCACTCATTTTTGGCTAAATAAGAATAGAAAATTACCCAAAAGCCTTATATAAAACCTTATTATGTGGCTTTCTTCATAAGCCACCCTTTTTTGTATTTTTTTAGTAAAAATTTTGATGATAAAAAGTTTATGCTTGCATGGTTTCTTAAGGCTAAAAATTAGAAGATTATTTCTACAAATTCAAGAAAAATCTTCAAAATATAAAGCTCTAGAGAAGTTTACTAACAAATGCCTATAGCTCTCCACGTATTTACCAAATTATCATTGGCTTCCTCCATAAGTTTGGGCTTTATTTAGGCCTTTTTTATTTCTAAAATGAAATTTAGGCTTAAAAATTTTGAACCAAATTAATATAAATGAATAAGATGATTTTTTTTAGATTTAGAAAGAAAGTTTAAAGAGGAATTTTGACTAAAAATCTCCTAAACAAAAAATTGATAAAGTAATTAAGTAATGTTCAGGTAAATCATAAAGATAGTTTGGATGTACACTTAACCAGAAATTTTATAAAATATTAGAAACTAGTATGGATTAAATGTAATTAAAAATCCGACACTAAGTTTGAAAAAAAATATATATGGGCCCAAAAGCTAAGTGTTAGGATCGGTAGCTAAACAAACGCAACAGAATTTAATCGATCCTAGTAGAAGGATCCATGCAACACGTTAGATTAGAATAGGATTCGATCAATATCTTTTTGATGACTCAGGGACTTGTTCGTTAATCACCTCTTCGACTTCCTTTCAACCGAAGACTCCAAGGTATCCATACGAACCCACGAATCACCAGCAAATGTCTCATGTCCACCGATTGGAATTTAACTCCTTTCATTTCGTATTGCTAGCTACGCCCTCCAAGGGTTCAAAGGAGCTACTAGGTTTTTCTATACTTTAGGATGCATGAATAATCATGTATTGTTATCCAACAAGCCTATTTAATTGGGTGCATAGAAAATCCTAACTAATTAAGATTTGTTCTATATATAATTATAGGCTTATTATTGGGCCTTATAATTATAACATGGAATTCCTAAATATTAGGCCCAAACAATTTAGTCCATTAACTTCAAATCCACTAAGTTCTAAGTGTGTGACCCTACAGACTCTCATTATATTAGCAATGATCATAAATCACATTAATGATCATAAACAATGAGTAGTGTCTAGCAACACATTATTATTACCTAAATAATGAGAAAGTCAGTGATTCGACTGAACCTTTATGTGTGATCATCATCTATGTCTTTTTATCCTACACATCTAGATTGAGCACAAGACATGGACCATGTGTAATGTCCTAAATTTTTAATTCTATCATTTGAATTTCTAAATTCTAAGGTCATAGAAATGAAGAGCACATTTGAATTAGCTTGGTGGATGAATCTTAAGTTGAAAGGAATTAAGTGTAAAAGTAAACGAAATTTTAAAGGAAAAAGGATAGTAGGAAAAGAATTAATTTCCCTAAACAATAGAGATAATCATAAGAGGTTAGAAAATCCTAAAAAGGGGAGTTGTCTAAGTCTGACAGTGTAAGGAATTTTAAACAAACAGAAACCCTATGGACTAAATTGCAAAAGTACAAAATCGGGTGTGGTTAAAGTGTAAATAATCAAGAATTTGGGATCCAATATGAATAACCAAGAATTTGGGGTGTAATATGTGATTTTATTTAGTGTGATCAATAGACACATGACAAGTGTCATTATTAGAAAAAAATGACAAGAATAGCCTTACTAATTGGTGAAAAAGGACTAAAATACCCTTGAAGCTTCATGAAAGCTCTTCTTCCTTCTCCTTTCTTCTCCAAGCTGTAGAACACCTCCATGGAAGCACCAAAAACGTGCAAGAGAGAGAAGGGAGAGAGAGAAAACTTCTTTTGACTTTTTCATCCAAATATAGTGAGAATTAGGCTTAGTTGTAGAAGGAAAAGTTGCTCTTCTCATCAAGCTCTATCTATTGGTGTGTTTAGATTGAAGAAAGCTCAAGTTTGATCAAGTTTGGTGAGCTCTAAGTGAGGATTTTCAAGTTACAGCAAGAGGTAAAAATGTTCTCCTCTAAAAGCTCTTTAATGTACTCTTTTTAGTTTCTTGAAATTTTAATGTTGGTGTGGTCAAAGGTAGTTGACCATGGAGTTTTGGATGAATTGAACATGTCTAATGGTGTTTTGGATGTTGTTATGTTGATCTATGGCTTTGGTTTGGTGTAAAAACAACAAGAAACCATGATGCACACACTAGGGTTTTAGAGGCATAATGGTGCATGTATGGATTTGGCATGATTTGTTTAGAATTTGGCTAAATTGATGAAATTAAGATGATTCTTATGAATTATGAAGCTTATGGAAGATAAAATTTTGAATTATGAAAGTGTGTATGAAACTTCCCTTTTGAGAAGCCAAAACCATGAATGTGGAAAAGAAGGAGGGAAGGAGATTTACCCATTTAAATTGTGTTTTTGGAAGATTGGCAGTGTACACGGGGTATAACACGTCCCGTGTTGTACCTCGTGTTCTTCATCGAAGGCTGATCAGTATGTTACACGGGGTGTGACACTCCCCGTGTTTACCTCAGAACTGAAGGGCAGTAAGATACACGGGGTATGACACGGTCCATGTTTACCCCCGTGTTCTTCTCTGAGCAATCTAGTGAAGCCTCGAAGTAATCCAGAAAGAAACACGGCCCTAAACACGGGGTTCCCATACCTCGTGTTCTTTGTCAAGTGAATAATTTGGTTTCGATTCTTCACGATTTGCACGATTTTGCCTCCGGATCCTTTTCTAATTCATATATGTGTCATTTCAAAGCCTGAAAATAAAATATAGAGCATCTAAGTATCCTTTTCAATCAATTTGTACAAAATACTAAGTAAATGAATGATGAAACACATAGAACTTAAGTGCATTTGTGCATTTATCAATGTGGAGGAAGTGAAGAATACATGAGGTTTAAGGAAAATGATGATGTTCTAATAAGAACTATGATGTGTATTTATGTAGACTAAGAAATGACAAGTTGGAAAGGCAAGAGAAATTGTAAAGAAGTTTTTAAGTGAGGGCAAAGGAAACATCACTATTGGAAGCTTTTAAAAGGTAGCTAGCTTTATCCTTAAGCTCTGTTTTCTATTACATGATTTTCTGTATATTATGCCATTGTATGGAATGTGTATGAAATAGCTGTGTGCACATCCCGGGAAGACAGTAAAATGCTGTGTGTGAGGCCTATGGCCCGAGTTCCTCGGGATGATAATGAAATTGCTGTGTGCGGTACCTATGGCCCGAATACCTCGGGAAGACAGTAAAATGCTGTATGTGAGGCCTGCGGCCCAAATACCCCGGGAAGACAGTGAAATTACTGTATATGAGGCCTAGGTACGATTATTTGTGATAGCCATCTGGATATCTATATGAGTCCTTGAATGGGCTTGATGATTGCTATGTGTGATGCACATTTCTTACAATGGTATGGAATGAGATGATAAATGATTAATTAATTTTGAAATGTATGTTTTATTTGTTTAAGGATCTGGAATGGCTTGATATATATTTTTTTTATAGTAATAGCTAGCTACTGGAAAACTCTGTTTCTTATGTTTCTGCATTGTTACTAACCATTCCAGGTGATGCTTCTAAAGGCCCTCTTGACAAAGGAGAATAAAGTTTTGAAGTTGTATTAAAAATGATTATATAGTTGGTGATATTGTAAGTGATGGATGTGTGTTTTGTAAGTTGAACTTTTGGTATAATTACACGACCCTTGCTTATATTGTATGAAATACACAAATTTGAGGTATTGTGAGCTAGCTTAGAGTAGAAGGCAAATTAGTATGCATTAAGTACCTATTTAATGAGGATTAAGGTGTTAATGAGTGAGGGAGTTTACACCATGTCATTCCTATATAACCTAATCCAAAGGTTTCTTGATTCCTAAGTAAGCTGACTAAAGTAAATGTAATTGATATCCCATGTCAATTCACTTAAGCATGACCATGCATTTTCTCAATCTTACTTAATCAAGGGGCCAACAGATGTCACCCTTATTATATAGGAGGGACAAATTCTATCTTAATCACACAAATCCCTTCGCATGATATGTGACATATCCAATAACTATCTTTGCATTCACTTAACTATGAGTGACATACAGTAAAATCAAAATATGAAACTCATATATAGGGACTCTTGGCGATCTAAGGTCAAAAGACCATATTAATAATGATCACTAAGAATCACTCATTACACTCACATAACAATCCATGTAGTGTTTTTAGGGTGGGTCAGTCGGTCCAGTATACAAGTTCTCTAACTTATACTCATGTGTAGACTTAATATCTCATATAAGTCACCACATATGCTAGTCTTAACATATCAAAGCAACCTAATCCTTAATGATATATGACTAGAGACATTTAAGAATATAATTATTCTAAGGTTATTATCATAATTAAATATATTACGCGGATATTATATGTATAAATATGATAATTGGAATTGCCATTAAAATAACACAATTCAAATTTACAATCATCAATATGATTGGTTTTAGGGCATATCCACTAACAATCTCCCACTTGTACTAAAGCCAATCATCCATGTATCTAATACTTATGGATCTTATATGACTATCATGCTTCTACTGCGTTAGGGCTTTTGTTAGTGGATTGGCAACATTATCATCTGTCAGTATTCTATATATCTTGACATCGTTTTTGTCAATGATATCTCTTATGAGATGATAGCACTGGAGTATATGTTTGGATTTTTGGTGAGATCTAGGCTCCTTGGCTTGCACAATGGCTCCATTATTATCGCAATAAAGCTCTATTGGGTCAGTAATGTTAAGAACAATTCCAAGTTCAATAATCAATTTCTTAATCTAAATGGCCTCTTTTGCAACATATGATGCTACAATGTATTTAGCTTTTGTTGTAGAATCAGCCACTGTCCCTTGCTTTGAACTTTTCCAAGTCACAATGCCATCATTGAGGTAAAATACATAACCTGATTGTAACCTAAAATCATCTTTGTCGGTTTGAAAGCTAGCATCAGTATAACCATTTACAATGAGCTCTTCTTCACCTCCATAAATTAAGAATATGTCTTTAGTTCTCCTTAAGTACTTAAGAATATTCTTGATAGTTATCCAGTGACTTTCACGAGGATCTAATAGGTATCTGCTCATCATACTCAAAGCATACGAGATATCAGGATGAGTACATAACATGACATACATGATAGACCTAATTGCGGATGCATAAGGAATCTTACTCATGTGCTATCTCTTACACTCTATGGAAGGAGATTGAGTTTTTGAGAGACTTATGCCATGTGATATCAGCAAGAATCATCTTTTAGAATCTTGCATATTAAACCTATTTAGCACCTTATCGATGCATGTACTCTGACTTAGGCTAAGTAATTTTCTCAATTTATCTCTATAGATCTTGATACCTAATACATAAGACGCCTCACTTAAGTCTTTCATGCAAAAAAAATTTTCTAGCTAAGTTTTTACAGACTGTAGTGTAGAAATGTCATTTCCAATAAGTAATATGTCATCTACATACAACATCAAAAATACTATTATGCTCCTACTAACCTTCTTGTACATATAGGGTTCATATTCATTCTTGATGAAACCAAACTCTTTGATTGCATCATCGAAATGAAGATTCCAACTCCAAGAAGCCTGCTTCAATCCATAAATGGATCGTTGTAACTTGCAAGCCTTTCCAGCATTTTAAGGATTTACAAAACCTTCAGGTTGTATCCTGTACACATCCTCAAGAAGATTTCCATTGAGGAAAGTAATTTTGACATCTATTTGTCAGATCTCATAATCATAATATGCAGCTACAGTTAAAAGAATCCTGATGGATTTAAACATGAGAACTAGAGAAAAAGTCTCATCATAGTTAATACCATGGATTTGTTTGAAACCTTTTGCAACCAATCGTCCCTTAAAGGCATACACATTACCATCCATGTCAATTTTCTTTTTGAAAACCCATTTGCACCTAATGGGTTTTATCTCTTCATGTGGATTAACCAATGTCCAAACTTAGTTTGCATACATGGAATCCATCTCTGATTTCATAGTCTCTAGCCATTTCTCAAAATCGAGGCCCATCATAGCCTCTTGGTAGGTTGTAGGCTCATCTTGGTCCATGAGCAACATATCACCGTGATGAGTCATGAGAAATCCATATTTCTTGGGCTCACAATGTATCCTACTAAACCTACGTGGGTTCTATGTTACATGAGTAGGTTCTTCCACAACTGGTTGTGGAACCGGCTCAGGTTCTATCTCAAGTTCAATATTCTCTCATTGATTTTGAATTTCTTCAAGTTCTATTCTCCTCCCACTGATTCTTCTAGAGATAGATTCTCTCTCTAGAAAAACACTAGTTCGAGCAATAAATACTTTTTGCTCAATTGGATTATAGAAATAATATCCTTTTGTTTCCTTAGGATATCTAATGAAAAAATATTTATCAGATTTGGGTCTAAGTTTATCAGAAGTTTAATATCTTATATAAGCTTCACAGCCCCAAATCTTCATAAAAGATAAAGTAGGATATTTCCCAGTCCACATCTTATATGGTGTCTTTTGAACTGATTTTGATATAACATGATTTAGTGTGAAGGCCGCAGTCTCTAGAGCATGTCCCAAAAGGAATTTGGAAGGTTAGCCTAACTCATCATTGACCGAACCATGTCTAACAAAGTTCAATTCCTCCTTTCAGAAACAGCATTCCATTGAGGTGTTCTTGGTGGAGTAAGTTATGATACAATGCCACACTCCTTTAGATGATTGAGGAACTCTTGGTCTAAGTATTCACCACCTTAATCTGATCAAAGTGCTTTAAAAAAGTTGATTTTGTACTTCATTTTTGAATTCTTTGAATTTTTCAAAACATTTAGACTTGTGTTTCATAAGAAACACATAACCATATCCACTGAAATCATCAGTAAAAGTAATGAAATATTAATAACCACCTCTAACCTATATGTTTAAAGGTCCACATACATTACTATGTATAAGGCCTAGTAAATCACTAGCCCTTTCACCTTTTCCAGTAAAGAGGGCTTTAGTCATCTTACCTAATAAACATGACTCACATACCTTATATGATTCAAAATCAAATGAGTCCAAAAATCCATTCTTATAGAGTTTGGAGATGTGTATCTCATTTATATGGCCTAAATGACAATGCCAAAGATAGGTTAGATTTGAATCATTAGTTTTGACTTTCCTTGTGTTTATGTTATAGATCGAATTTTCAAGGTCCAGAATATAAAGACCATTAGTTAAGTGTGCACTACCATAAAATATTTCATTTAAATAAATAGAGTAACATTTGTCCTTTATTATAAATGAAAAGCCTTTCTTGTCTAAACAAGAATAGAAATCAAATTTCTACTAACAGTAGGCACAAAATAATAATTATCCAGTTCTAAAACTAATCCACTAGGTAAAGATAAATAATAAGTCCCTACAACTAATGTAACTCTTGCTCCATTTCCAACATGCAGGTTTACTTCACCTTTGGCTAATGATCTACTTCCTTTAAGATCCTACACATTTACACAATGTGAGTACCATATCCAGTATCTAATACCCAAGATGTAGAAGTAGATAAATTAACCTCTATAACATAAATACCTGAGTTGGAAGTCCCACTTCCCTTTTACTTTTGAAGCTCTTCCAGGTAAAGTTTGCAATTTCGCTTCCAATGTCTTAGTTCTTTGCAATGGAAGATTGCCTTTCCTTGGCCACGCCACCTTTGGGCTTCAGTGCAGAAGAACTTGACTTAGACTTTCCATTAGTCTTGTCCTTCTTCTTTTTATTCCTAGCCTTAGACTTGCCTTTTCCTTTTCCCTTTTGAACTATCATAATGGAATTGGACTTGGATTTTTTTAAGTTTTGCTCAATAGTTCTTAACATATTAAGCAGTTCAAGCAAAGTCTTATCAATTTTGTTCATGTTGTAATTCATGACAAATTAACCATAGCTCTCAAGCAACGATTGCAAAACTATGTCAATAGCCAATTCTTACTGCAAAGGAAAACCCAACCTTTCAAGGTTATTGATGTATCCAATCATCTTAAGCACATGTGTAGTAACGGGTGTTCCTTCAACCATCTTACACTAAAATAATACTTTAGATACATCATATTTTTCATGTCTTGCTTGCTCTTGGTAAAGCTATTTAAAGTGATCAATCATATTAAACGCCTCCATATTCTTATGTTGCTTCTGAAGCTTAGACTTTATAGTAGCAAGTATAAGATAACTAATATCCAAAGCACCTTTTAGATGCTTTTTATAAGCATCATTTTCTGCTCAAGAAGCATTAGTAGCAAGCTCATTAAGAGTAGGTTGCTCTAGGACATATTATTTTTTCTCATGCTTGAGGACAATCCTCAAGTTTTGATACCAATCGAGAAAATTCATCCCAATTAGTTTATCCTTCTCAAGGATAGATCATAATGACAAGTTTGATGCATTTGATGCCATGATTATCTATAATAGAAAAATATAAAAAATGAGAATCATGTATTTTATTTATTTAATAAGGTCTTTTATTAAATAATACTCTTACTATTTTTCTCAAATTAATAGCCTCACTATTATTTTGGAAAACCTTATCGTCAAGGTTTTCTAGTGGGCCAAGATCCATATTTTACTAAATCTTGAGTTAGCTTTGGTTAATCGCTCAAGAAGTGGCTATTTAAGTAGACAACTCCTTGTCAATTGCATCTTATGCAACTCTTAAATAGTTGGGTGAATAACAATTATTCAAATTCATCTTATGAATTCATAACTAACTATATGCCTCTAGGCCCTAATCCTATTGGTATAGCTCAGTTAAATCAAACCTAATAATTAGCAATTTGGATATCACTTTTATCCCATCGCATCTTACCAAGATAGACTTTAGGCACTTTACTTTGATAAACTCACCTATAGTTGATTAGGATCTTGACGAGTGCTATTATTGAAAGGCATCTCTTTTGACTTAATATTTTATTTAAGGGATTTTAAAGTTCTTAATCTCACCATTATTGTATTTGGTTTTATTTAGCATGCATTACATACATCCACTATAGGTATCTTATACATATATTATATGCATCTCATACATAAAACATAATTTAAATGTGACATGATCATGGCCCAACCTAAGTGATATTCTAGAGCTCAAGAATATCAAATAAAACTAAGAAAGAAAATTTTCTTCCTAAAAATCTTCTTCTTTCTTCATGGTTTAATCTCTACTTCTATTGTTACTTCTTTAGGTGCTCTAACAAAATTATTACATAATAATAAATAAACCTTAAGTTATATTTGAGGGGAGTAAGATGAGAAGAGAATGTACAACTAAAAGTAATAGAAAGGCACGACATGTAAGCCGTATTTTAAAACTGCAACAAAACCAAGGGTCATAATCATACACCATACATCAAGCAAGAAAACAACATGATAAGTGAAACATATATCCAAATATATTTTCAATATCAAAATCTGAATTAATTAATTTTGAATTAATCAACTAATTATTTAATGTCATACTATGCAAAGAATTTACAGTGGTCTCGCCAATCAGTTAGTGGGAGGGGTTAAGGGGCAATGCCCTTGCAGGGGGCTAGGGGCAGAACCCCCTGCCCATAAAATTGATTGCATCTGACATTCAAATTGTAATTCATTTTGTCAATAATTAACACACTCCTTTAGTTGAAGAATTCGACAATATTTGACATTTAAATCACAGTTTCGAAATAAGATTTACGTCAAAATACATTAGACAGATTTAATCACATTAAATAGATCCAACGAAGTTTAAACACATTAAACCATTCACTCATAAACTTCATACATAAGTTCAGATTTATTTTAAATTACATTAAACATGTTAAAGAAATCCATATATGAAGATTGTTTTAGAAGTAATCGTATTAATTCTATGCAAAATAGATTTAGCATTTGAATATAAGGTATATCACATATACAAAAATAAATTCAAGGAGTTATTTTGATTAATTCTTATTCGTATCAAAATCTACATTTTAATCAGAAAACATTTTTCATACATTAAATTAGATTCATATAATCAATTCTTTGCGATGATTTCATTCAAAATAGAACCCAGAAATCAATTTCAAATTCAAACCAAAACCCAAAATTATTATAATAGATTTAAATTTGAAATAGAACCCAGAAATAGATTTGAATTTAAATCAGAACCCAAAAATAGATTCAAATTTAAATCAGAGATAAGAATCAATCATGAAACACATTCAGATTCAAATTAGAAACTAGAATTAATCACCAAACATATTCGAGTTTGAACCGTAGCTAGAAGATTGAATTCAAACCAAAATCTAGATGGCTTATGAAATCTTAAAATAGGGTTTTATATAGAACTTTTAGGTGGCATTTTTATGTGATTTTTTCTACTCTTTTTTAGCCAAAACTGAGTATTATGTTTCAATTCTCTATTAGTTCACAAGAGATGTTCAAGTGGTTTCACCTAATTTTTTTAGGGCAACCTAGGCTTTCCCTCACCTCCTTTAAGTTTTCATGAAAATATCCTCTTTAAAATTTTTAAAAACTTAGTTTATTTTAGTGAAGTTATTACTTTAAGAGGTTTTGAAAACTTATAGTATCAAGAATTTGATGTACATGGCAAGTATCCCTTGTTCCTTTGAGTTTTCTAATGAAAGATGAAGAATTTGATGATATATGCTATTATAGATGTTAAGTTAAGTTATATTGCTATATGATTTGCTTTTGATGTTGTATAAATGTTAATATGATGATATGATGTTGTAATTTTAGTGTTAAGATTAGTAAGAGAAGATTCATTAAGTTTTTCTCCTTAGGAAATGACAATAGAATTATGTTGAATTTAGAAATAGAACTATTAAGGGAAGAAATATTATATTTTTTTATTACTCTTTAGAATCAAGGGATAAAAATTGTTAAATTATAATTTTTTATATATTAATGTTATAAATAGTGTTTGGATAAGTTTGAAAAGAATTGGGAATTTTTGAAAAATTTCATAGTCATAAAAAGTGAAGTTATATGAATTTTGGTTATAAGAATTCAACAAAATTTTGGATTCTATATTCTAAAGTTTGATGCTATTTAGGCAAGAATTTGATTGAAAAAGGATAAAGTAATTAGTGTTCTTTGATTATTAACATCTTGGTAAGCATAATAAAAATAAATTATTTAGATGCAAAAAAGGCTTATTTTCCATAATAACTACAAAACTGCCTAAGATTGGCAATTCTATGTTCTTGGTTTTGTATGTACAATACTAACGTGGTATTTTTGTGAAATAATTGAAAATATTCATCATTTAACATGTTAGGAATATTGCATAAAATTTTTAGTAATGATTGGAAGAGATTTAAGTATTGAAAAGAGGCTTTTATTACATTACTCTTATACTACCTGTTTGAATTCCACGATTTTGGTATTGTGTGAACAATACTTGAGGCTAAGGAATTTGTAAGAAAATTGATGTTTGATGTGTGACAAAGCATTAGAAGCATTAGAAAATATTTTTGGTAAAAATATAAATTAATTTTGAAGCCTAAAAAGTACTAAACCATGGAAGTGTTTACACTACCCATCATGTTTAGTGTTTGATACTTTTTATTGAATAATGTTGCAATTAATTGAAAATTTTTTATGCATTTAATAATGCTTAAGTTATAAATTGCTAGCCATTCAAAGGAGTTAAGTGTTATCATTATCTTGAATGGAAAGGTTATATCAACTTTGGATATAATGTCTTGTGATGATGAAATGTGAATGCATATGAGAATGGCAAGATTTTATGGCATAGTTGGTATTCTGGTTACACCTAATGAATTTGAAATGAGTAATTGGTACTAGGGCTAACATCTGATTATTGGTCATCTTGTACATGATTTATGGGGAGAGATTTAGATCCTTCACAAAGAAAGGGAGGCATGATAAGGGTTGGAAAGAAAAGGTTAGTGGCCTTGTGCTTAAGGTGGTGAGGAATAAAGCTAAATCAAAGATATAAGAAGAAACTTATTTACCAACTATTAACATTCTCTTTAGCAAACTATGTAAACATGATATATAAGCACTTTAATCAATTAATATTTTAAATTATTATATATTTGATTTATTACAGTAAAAACTCTATAGAAAAAGGAGAAGAGTAGTTATTCATTGAGTATTTCAATACTCACTCTCCTTTTGTTGAATTTTTATTTATAGATACAAAACATGAATCCCATAGAGAAGACTGACATCTATGTGTGAACTTCCTCTTGCTTTTAGGAATCTTTTTTACAATATTTCCATGGTGTTCTAATTGGAATTTTTATATTTTAATAATAATATGTATAGAGTTATGTTTTTCAAAAAATTGTACACTACTATATTAATATTACATAGTATGTGTAACTTATGTTTTGAATTTATTTATGTGCATGCAAGAAAAAATTACTTTCTATAAGTGGTTATCTATATTTTTAGTAGAGTTATGAAAGTAGATGAGTTAAGTATGTCTTAAAAGGCTTGCAAGGATAGTTAGTTAGTATATTAATACTAGTAAGATGTCTTTATAACTACCATAGCATCAGAGAATCAAGTCATAATAGATGTCAATCTTCCTTTTGGGATCCACATTTCATATTTGTAAATAAAAATTCAATAAAAGGAGAGCGAATATTGAAATACTCAGTGAATGGCTACTTTTCTCCTTTTTCTAGAAAGTTTTCACAATAATAAATTAGATATATAACAGTATGAAAAATTAATTGATTAAAGCTCTTGTGTATCATGTTTACATAGTTTGCTAAAAAGAATAGCAATAGTTGATATATAGGTTTCTCCTTATATCTTCAATTTAGCCTTATCCCCCACTACTTTAGGCATAAGGCCACCTAGCCTTCTAACCCTTACCATGCCTTTCTTTCTCTGTGAAAGATGTAAAATCTTGTCATAGCATCAATTACTCATTTCAAATTCATTTGATACAATCAGAATACCAACTATACTATAAAATCTTGTCATTCTCATGTGTATTCACATTTCATCATCCCATAATATTATATCCAAGGTTGATATACAACCTTTCCATTTAAGATAATGACAACACTTAATTCTTTTGAATAGGTTGCAATTTATAACTCAAACATCATTAAATGCATTATAATTCTCAACTACTTCCAACATTTTTCAATAAGAAGTATCAAGGAGTATGAATACTTCTAGGCTTTAGTGCCTTTTGTGCTTGCAAATTATCTCAAATTTTTATTAAAATTTTATCTAATTCTTATAACAAATTAATAAACATAAAACATGAATTTTCTTTTAATTTCATCACCAATGGATATTGTTCACACACCAAAACTATGAATTTCAAAATATGACAATATATAAGCAATTACAATAAGAGCCTTTTTTCAACATTCAAATCACTTCCAATCATTACCAAATTTTTACACAACATCCATAATATGTTAAGTGATGAAAACAATTATTTCATAAGAACATCATGTTGTTACTATTCATGTAGAATAAAAAACTCAGAATTGCTAAATATGGATAGTTTTGGAGTTATTATGTATTAGAACCCTTCTCAGTATCCAAATCAATTTCAATTGCTACTAAATTTTTATGTAAGCTTGCTAACATGTTAATAATTAAAGAACATGAATTACATTAATTTTTCTACATTCATTTCTTGTTTAAATAACTTCAAACATCAGAACACATAATCTAGAATTCTATTTTAAGTTATTATAACCAAAGTCCAAACAAATACACTTTTTATAACATTAAAATTTTCCAATTCTTTTTACACTTATCCTAATACTATTTATAACATTAAAATATCAAAAATTGAAATTTTAGCAATTTCTAACCCTAAATTCTAAAAAGTAATAGAAAACCCACCATTAACCTTTCTCGATATTATTGTTTCTAATCTCAAAATAATCTTATTGTCTTCTCTTAAAGGAATACTTAAAAATATTTTCCTACTAAGCACGGTACCAAAATACCAATATAATATCATCATATTAACTTTTATATAACATTAAAGCCAAACCATACAACATAATAACTCAACTTAACATGTATAATAACATATATCATCAAATTTTTCTTCTTGCATGAGAAAACTCAAAAGAACAAGGGAGAGTTACCTTTCACCCTAATTTCTTAATTCTCTAACATTTTAAAACCTCTTACAACAGTAACTTCTCTAAAATAAACCAAGTTTTAAGAAATTTTAGAGAGAAGATTTCCATGAAAACTTGAAGAAAATGAAGGAAAGCCTAAGTTACCTTATAAGAATTAGGTGGAACAACTTGAAAAATCTCTTAGGAACTATTGGAGAATTGAAACCTTTGTAGAAAACCCTAGAATTGCATTCAATTTTGACTAAATAAGAGCAAAAGAATTTGTACAAAAATGTCCCTAAAAGCTTTTTATAAAACCCTATTCTAAGATTGACTTCATAAGCCATATTTTTTGTAATTTTTTATAAAAATTTTGATGATAAAAGCCACATGCTTGCATGGTTTCTTAAGGCTAAAAATTAGAAGATTTCCTTAAATCCAATAAAAATCTTCCAATTATAAAGCTCTAGTAAAGTTCATTAATAATTGCCCCTAGTTTTCTACTTATTCACTAAGTTGCCATTGGCTTCCTTCACAAGCTTGGGTTTTGTTTAGGCCTTATTTTTTCTAGTTTCCAAAATCAAATTTAGGCCTAAAAAGGTTAAACCAATTCAATCTAAATGAACCAAGATAATTTGTTTCAAATTTAAGCCCAATCTTTAAGTTTGTCAGCTACCAAGCCTCTAATTTCCTATTGGGCCTATATATATATATATTTTCTAAACTTAAGGTTGGGCTTTTGATTATATTTGACTTATACTAGTGTTTAATATATTTTTTATAAAATTTCTTGATAGATATACCTCCAAACCATCTTTAGAATTTACTCGAACTTCACTAATTGCCTTACAAGTTTCTGTTTAGTAGGTTTCTAGTCAAAATACCTCCTTGAACTTGCTTTCTTCCTTGACCTTTCTTGCTCTTTTTTAAAGGGTACTACAAATTCTCCTATCATCAATAAAATTCATCCTCGACTTTTCAAAGAACCAAATGTTAATAACTCGAATTATCAATGACTTATGTAAAATTTTAGATAGAATCTTATCAAATAAGGTTTAATTCTTTTCTTTCATATCCTTTTTTTATTCCCATGTAGTTTCTTATGCTCAATTTTTTTTCATATTACTTTCACCATTAGAATCTTTTTAGAGCATAACTTCCCGACTTGTCTATTAATAATTTGCATGGGCCACTTTTCATAAACTAGCTTCTAATCTAATCGTACTAGTGCTATTTTTGTAACTCCCTTACTTATTAACACCTTATTCCTCGATTACTAGATGATTATTACGCACTCATTCGTCATCTACCTCAAGCTAATACGAAATATCTTAAAATTCTGTACTTTATACACATGAGCAAAAGTCATATAATTATACAAAAGTTCAATTTACAGGATATACATCCATCATATACAATATCACCAACTATATAAACGTTTACAACTTCAAAAATATCATTGTCCTCTATCATGAGAGCCTTTGGAAGCATCACCTGGAATGGTTCATAACAATACAGAAAACATAAAAAACAAAGTTTTCCAGTAGCTAGCATTGCCATAAAAACATTTCAAGCCATTCCAGATCCTTAAGCAAATAAAACATACGTTTCGAAATCAATTAATCGATTATCATCATATTCAATGCCATACCATTGTAGGAAATATGCATTTCACACAGCAATCATCAAGTACATTCAAGGATTTATCTCAATATCTAGATAGCTATCATAGATAATCGTACCTAGGCCTCATATACAGCATCACGCTGTCTTCCTGGGGTTCCCGAGCCAAAAGGCCTAACACAGTATCACATTGTCTTCCCGAGGTCCCTGGCCATAGGTACCACACACAACAAATGCACTATTATCCCCAAGGATCCCGAGCCATAGGCCAAACACAGTATTCTACTGTCTTCCCGGGTTGTGCCACAACAATTCCATACACATTCCATACAATGGCATAAAATACAGAAAATCATGTAAATAGAAAACAGCTTAAGGATGAAGCTAGCTACCTTTCACAAGCTTCCAATGTGATGTTCCCTTTGCTCTCACTTAAAAAAACTCCTTTATACTTCCTCTTAACTTTGTAAGTTGGCAAGTTGTCACTCTTTAGTCTATACAAATACACATCATAGCTTATATTAGAACATTATCACTTTCCCTAATCCTCATGTATTCTTTACTCCCTCCACTTAATTAAATGCATACTTAGATGCTCTATACTTTGTTTTCAAGCCTTGTGATGACACATAAGAACATTAGAAAAGGACCCAGGGATAAAGCCATGCAAAACATGAAGAATTAAAGCCAAAAAGTTCACTTAACAAAGAACACGGGGGTCCCATACCCCGTGTTCAGGGCCGTGTTCCTTACTGGTTCACTTCTGGGCTACTCGACAAAGAACACGGGGGTGAACACGGGACGTGTTCTACCCCGTGTACCTTACTGCCCTTCAGTCCTGAGGTAAACACGGGGAGTGTTGCACCCCATGTAGCACACTGATCAGCTTCGACGAAGAATACGGGGTACAACACGGGCCGTGTTCTACCCCGTGTACTTCACTGATCCTCCGAAAACACATTAAACAGCTAAACTCCTTCCTTCCTTCCTTTTCATATCTATAGTTTTGGCTTCTCAAAAGGAAAAATGCACATAAACACTTTCACAACTCAAAGTTTCATCTTTCATAGGCTTTAGGCTTCATAGAAATTATTCTAACTTCATCATTTTAGCCAAGTTCCAAACATATCATGCCAACTCTACACATGCACCATTATACCTCTAAAACCCAAATGTGTTCATCATGTTTCTTGCTCTTTTTACACCCAACCAAAGCCATAGCTTAACATAGCAACCTCTAAAACACCATTAAACATATTCAAATCATCCTAAACTCCATGTTCAATCATCCTTAACCACACCAACCTCAAGATTTCAAGAAACTAAGAAGAGTACATTAAAGAGCTCTTAAAGGAGAACATTTTTACCTCTTAGTGCAACTTGAAAATCCTCACTTGGAGCTCCCCAAACTTAATCAAACTTGGGCTTTTCTTCAATCTAGAGACACCAATAGATAGAGCTTGATGAGAGGAGCAATTTTCCCTTCTACACCTTAGCTTGAATCTTGGTATTTTTGGGTGAAAAACTCAAAAGAAACTTTCTCTCTCTTTCTCTCTCTCTCCTGCACGTTTTGGAGCTTTCATGGAGATTTTTCTGCAGCTTTTTGAAAAGTGGAGAAGAGAGGAGAGTCTTCATGAAGCTCTAGGGGCATTTTGATCTTTTTTTAGGTTCCCAAGGGTATTTTAGTCCTTTTTTCACCAAAAGTAAGGCTATTCTTGCCATTATTTTTCTAATAATGACACTTGTCACAAATCCATTGGTCACACTAATTAAAATCACATATTGCACCCCAAACTCTTAGTTATTCATATTAGATCCCAAATCCTTAATTATTTTCACTTTAACCACACCCGATTCTACACTTTTGCAAATTAGTCCATAGGGTTTCTGTCTATTTAAAATTCCTTACACTATCAGACTTAGACAACCTCCCCTTTTAGGGTTTTCCAACCTCCTCTGATCATTCATACTATTTAGGGAAATTAATTCTTTCCCTACTATCCGTTTTCTTTCAAAATTCCGTTTACCCTTACACTTAATTCCTTTCAACTTGAGATTCACCCACCAGGCTAATTCAAACATGCTCTTCGTTTCTACAGCCTCAAAAATTAAAGATTCAAATAATAGAATTGAAAATTCGGGACATTACAATTTTTAACATATGGGATTCATCTAAAACATATTTCCTTAACATTGGCATCTGGAAAACTAGATGAATCACTTTTATGGCTTTCAGTAGTTCTAATTGATAGGTGACTTTTCCAATTCATCTGACAATCATATAAAGACCTTATAATTTAGGGTCAATTTCCTTTTCTTTTGAAATCTCATTACTCCTTTTACTGGTAAAACTTTTAAGAGTATGTAACTACCTTCTTGAAATTCCAATTTCCTCCATTGGTTATCTACATAAGATTTATGCTAACTTTGAGCTATTTGTAAAGATAGGGCATTAAGCCTATGAGTGCTCAATTATGCAACAAAGGAGCAATATTATAACCTCTAATGTGTAACCCACTCTATTTAATAACTATAACAAAACTACAAATGACGTCAAATAGGAAAATTTCAGGAAAAAAGCTAGCTAGGACCCCAATAAAAGTGTTTGCTATGACAAGCTAGAAGGCCTAACTTCTAATATGGTTGTAATAGGTACTATATTAGTTAAAACTTTTCTAGTAAAAGTATTATTTAATCCTGATGCTATGCTTTTGTTTATATTTAGAAAATTAGCTATTAAACTCTTAAAACCATTGAGTGAATTGAATGAACCCTTAATGGTAGATAAACCAATAGGGAAGTCATCCTTACAACCTATAGTGTTAAGGTTTATGTGATATGGATAGATAAACACCCAACCTTAATTGATTTAATTGTGTTAGATATGGTGGATTATGATATAATTCTAGGAATGGATTGGCTATTAAAATATCATCCTTATGTTAATTGTTATCATAAGATCATGACTTATCAATCAAAAGGGGGAGAAGTTAAAATTTTTCAAGGTGAAAAAAAAGGGAAAAATGCCTACTTTCATGTCATGTACAAAAGTTCGAAAGCCAGTGGACAAAGGATGTATTGTGTGGATAGCCCCTGTAAAGGAAGTGAAAAAGGAAAAAGTGAGAATAAATGAAGTTTCTATAGTAAAAAAATTTCTTGATGTTTTTCTAGAAGATCTACCAGGATTACCATCAAATTGAGAAATTGAATTTATAATTAAAACCATCCTTGGAGTAAACCCAATTTCTATAACACCTTATCAAAGACATTAACAAAGTTAAAGGTACTAAAGGAACAATTACAAGATTTGTGGAATAAGTATTTTATATAACCTAGTATATCACTATAGGGAGCATCGATGCTATTTATAAAAAAGAAGGATGGCACATTATAGTTGTTTATTAATTATCAATAGCTAAATAAAGTCACCATTAAAAATAATTATCCTTTACTAAGAATAGATGATTTGTTTGATTAATTGCAAGGATCCTAATACTTTTAAAAATTAACTTGCAATTAGGTTACCATCAATTGAAAACTTGGATCAAGCATATTTTGAAAATGGCATTTCAGAATCACTATAGCCATTATAACTTCTTAGTTATGTCATTTGGATTACCAACATTCTCACAGTATTTATAGATTTGATGAATTGTATTTTCAAACCTTTCTTAGACAAATTTATTATTGTTTTTATTAATGATACCTTAGTATATTCCAAAAGCGAAGAAGAGCATTTGTAACATCTAAGAATCACACTATAAATGTTGAAGAAGCATAAGTTGTATGCTAAATTCTCAAAATATAAGTTTTGGATGAACAAACTGCATTTTTTAGGTCGTGTAATATCACAAGAAGGAATATAAGTAGATCCTCAAAAGGTTAAAGTAGTGTTTAAATAGCTGGGACCATCCTTAATGATGGAAATAGTTTTCTTGGGTTAGTCAAATAGTATAGAAGACTTGTAAAGGACTTTTCAAAAATAACTACACCACTGATTAAGTTAACTTAAAAAAAGGTTAAGTTTTTGTGGAATGATGAATGTGAGAAGAGTTTTCAAAAATTGAAAAAAATGTCTAACTTTTACCACAATGTTAGCATTACTTAATAGTACAAAAGGATGCACAATGTATTATGATGCATCCAGAGTGGAATTAGGATTCATTTAATGCAATAAGGTAGAGTAATAGCCTATACATCACGTCAATTGAAGAAACAAGAGATGAATTATCCCATCCATGACTTAGAAATAATAGCAATGGTGTTTACTTTAAAGACATAAAGATATTATTTGTATAGGACTACTTGTGAAATCTATATAGACCATAAGAGCCTTAAGCACATTTTTTAGTAAAAAATCCTTAACATAAGGGAAAGAAGGTGGACGGAATTTGTAAAAGATTATGATTGCTCCATTTACTACGATCTAGGTAAGGCTAATGTAGTTATTAATGTCTTAAATCAAAAAGCTCTTAGCAGTAAAAGGAAACAGTTAAAAGAAAATAAAATTATAGATTTATCTTGTATAATGGTGCAATCTACCATAATAGATCAATTCAAAGTAGTCCAAATGGCAAATCTTCAATATGAGCAACTAAAGAACAGAGTTATGAGTGAAAAGGAGACCAACCTTGCAGTGGATGAAAAAGGAATGATAATGAATAAAAATCAATTATGGGTGCCCACAACTTTAAGAAAGGAAGTATTTAAAAAAGGTCCATGAATCATCTTATATAATGCATTCTAGTGCAACAAAAATGGACCAAGATTTTAAGAATGTGTATTGTTAGGATGGAATGAAGAAAAATGGGTAGGAGTATGTGATCAAATGCTTAACCTATCAACATTAAAGGTAAGGCATTGACATCCAACAGGACTTTAGTAGAACATTTACATTTCAAAATAGAAATGGGAAGGTATTATGGTGGATTATGTAGTCAGATTGCCATAAACTAGTAAGGGATATTATTTCATATAGGTAATTATGGATCATCTCATAAAAACTACACACTTTCTATACACTTTCACATAGGTAATTATGGATTATGTAGCTCTAATACATAGCAATAGAAGTTATATAGGAAATCCTTAAATTTTTAAAGTTAGTATATTTGATTTATTGAGTGGCTCTCGAGGGTTCCCTATATTTTGCATATATATAGGAGTTATGATTACTTAAATCTTTGAAAATGGTGTTAACATGGTATGTCAATGTCATGAATGGTGATGTAATTCCATATATAATATATTAGTTTAAAGTTTATACTTATGATAGAGAAATAGTAATTTGTATCATTTTGTAATGCATTATTATTTAAAATAATAACATTGAGAAGTGTAGTAAAACTTTAGAACTAGAGTAAGACTATTTGATTAATGAATTATGAAACCCGTTTAATGTGTATTTGAAATATATGAAGAAGGTTTGAAAATAGGTGTTTTATGATATCAAATGTCTAAATAATATATATTTATAATATCTTTAATGTGTTATATTATAATATTTTAGGGATTTGAGCATGATTTAGAAGGACTCATTTTATGCCTATCCAAACACTTGATGATGGCCTTAAATAAATTAGAGCAAGTGTATGAGTAGCTTCAAGGAAATGATAGGAAGATTCAACATTTTTAATGGTTTGAAGTGAAATGGGTAGAATCCTGAATGTAGAAAATATAAACTTTTAAAATATTTCCATGTTACAATAGTTTTTTTTTTTATTTCTATAATTAACCTCAAGAGAGTTATAACATAGTTATAATTAATTGTATATTATGATAGATTCTTGAATCATACATTAATCTCAAATAATAAGTGAAGTATGATTAGAGACCCAAGGATATTGAATTATTATATCTAGAATGCATTTTATCATAGAAGTTAATATCTTGGTAATTAAAGTTGATTTAAATATAAAATGTAATGTTTGATTGCATAAACTATGTTAGGAGATACAAGAAGTTGATAATGAGAAGTATTATTATAATGTGATTTGAATAAAAATTTAAAAGTTATAAAAAGAAGATAATTAATATTTATATATTTATAATTTATCTTGTATATGGTATTGATAGGAAGAAAATATGAAAAGATGACCAAGGATGCTTTAGAACCTCTGAGGGTGGATCAACATTACCAAGTTAGTATATATCTCACCATTGATCTTATTTTATATAAAATGACTTAATTATATTTTTCTTATTGGTAATATAGATTTCATATTCATTATAAGGACTTAAGTTCATGATATGAGAGTAATTACTATTAACAAATGATAATTAATCAGAGTGTGCAGCAAAAGCATGACAATGGCAATGACCATTGATGGATTATGATTGAACTCAATGATATTGTATAAGAATGCCTATATTGCTATGTGCTTGAAATTGTCCAGTGACGAAACTAGGACTTTGTATTGAAATGCTATACATAAATGTGATGTGGGAGTTGAGCTCTCTTGTGTTTACTATTTGAGGATCATTCTAATAGTGGTATTGGAAATTGTGAATGGTGATGGAGAATGTGAAAGCCAGATCGAGAATTCTCAATATTCTTTATGAAGGATATAGAAATGATATAAGAGCTAGATAAGAAATACCCAGGTAGAAAAATGAAAAGAATATAAGATGGATTTGAGAGTTGGATGGGAAATTCTTAACAAGTGGTTAAGAAAAGCATAGACTTAATCCTGAAATCAAAAGAACTACTACTTATATGGTTACGTATATGTTTAATACATCTAAATGTGTGACCTAATATGATATTAGAACCTTGCTTGTGAATGGATGTCATTGTTTGACATGATTGTAAAGATTTGATGTGTCTATGACGATTTGTTTGTATTTGAGTCTTAAGGTTATTTATGAGTGTGATACTTACCTAGAATGGGTAGTATGTGATTTTGAGTTCTAATAGAAGGTTGAGACCCCTTTGATTGTGCTACGAGAAATAGAGTTTAAGTCATATGCAAGTGAACTCCTATTTTAGGACACAATTTCATATATTTTAGAGAACTTGAGAAATGGGTTTGTTAATATTTTCTAACTTAGTATATGATTAACCTACAATTTATTATATATAGAATTGATAACTTGCAACATAATGCTAGATATATGCTCACTGAGCTCACATAACTCACTTTGTTGTATTTCAATATTTTCAGATTAAGACTTGAGCTTGTTGCATCCATAGAGAAATAATATCACCTTGCAAAAGAGTTTTGATAGTTAGATTAGAATCAAAATTAGAGATAGAGTTTCTATTGATTCAACATTTGATGTATTGAATTGTTTATCCATGTATAATTTGGAATTGTAGTGTATTGTAATATTATCAAATCTGTCATATCTAAAAATAAATATAGGTGTTGTATTTTAGGATGTATGGCCCTTAGGAAGTATCCAAAAATAAGGAAGATTCTATCAGTTTTTCTATAAGATTTTTAAAAGAAAATTTTTAAGTTCCCCTAAAATTTGGAAACTCTTTTTAAATTAAAAAAGTGAAAATTTGTTAAGGCTTGTGGAAACCGATAACAAATCCATGCTGGTCATAATCAAGAAAAGTCGGGATAATGCAACATGCTCAAATATGCTTATTTCAATATGAAAACATTTATAAATAAAATAGAGTAAGTTACAAGAACTCAATGAGTATTATAGGAGATTAGTTTTAAATGTATATACATAACAGTTACAGGTTAACAATAATAAACCTACTTCTTAGGTTTTAAAACATACAAAACCAAACCTTAGATTAAACATTCACCTGCATATAACTTAGATTTTATATTTCACATTGCTAATTATAGTGAACTTAATTACTCACTGGTACACAATATCCTTCTTATATCTCATGCCACCCATTCCGGGTAGTCAAGACATTCGCAAATAGCCTATAAGGCTTAAACACTAATATCCAATCACAAACAATGTTCCATTATCACATCACATCACATAACCATTTATAATAAATATATATGCATTCACATTTTGACTTTTGGGGCAAACTTATATATTTCATAATTATCTGTCAGGAATATCTCATCCAGCTTCCATATCATCACTCTTATCACATTTCATAATTTTCAATGCCGCTTCTGACATAATTCACATTATAAAATAAAGCCACAATACATTGGTAATGATGTTAGGCTAAAAATTCATTATTACTTTCAATTTTTACACCTTTCTACATAATAAGATGATGACCATCAAAATTAGTAAAGGTCTTGCTTTTCTAAGATGTCGGAAGAGTTTCCCTTAATGGCTCTCATATTTTTATTAGCTAATTGTTTATAAACCTTCAACTTTACCTTTTTAGGTTCTCAAAATGTTTCCTATGGATACTTCTTTTCCCTTCTCAATTCTTTTATTTTTTAGCATGGGCATCCTTACTTTCTTTTTGTTTGGTAGGAAATCATTATATTTACAAAACACTCTAATTTTCCTATAAAAAATTGAAATGTATAGAATTTTCTATATTCTTTAGACTAATAGCTATCTAAATATCAAGTCAGCAAGAAAAGCTCTCTATTTGCCTTTAAAATAGCTCTGTAATTAGTAGTTTTTATGTAACCTTAAAAGATTCCTCTCTATGTATTAGAGTAGTCAAGAAAAATCTCATCACATTGATGTTAATTACAACTAAAATGATACAAAGTAACCTTTACTCTTTTTACTAGTTTACTATTAGCATGATGGAATTATGTCAAATGTAATCCTTGGTGGAAGTGTTTACTCTGAATTCAAGCTGCTTAGAAAGTAGAGAGAATATAAATTTTCACAAAAACAACATGTTTTAAATAGATCTAAAAATAAAGCAAAAGTCAAATCAAGTAAAAAATCAAAGTGAAGCACATGTATGATAGCACATTAATTATGATGCATCAACAAATATCATTGAAGTCATTTCTTAACTTCATATTGATATTAATTCACATCCAATCAGGTTTACTCAAGCAAAAATTCTTCAATTCTTGATAATAAAGGCAATTAACATTAACTAGGTAAGTGAAATTAAGACTTCCAGTGGCACTAAAAAATCATAAATGAGTTAGTATTATTTGCACTTGATAATAAATTTAATGATTCACATCATAACAGGAATTTTAAGACTTTAACTTGTTAGTCGATGACTATTATGATATGTAATGATTATATTGGTTAACTCAGCCAATATACACAAAAGTACAAGTTATAAAGAAAGAAACTACCTAAATTAGTTATTGTCATATGCCTCATGTTGTAATGGTCAAAATGATTGACTACTTGTAATATATGGTAATGTAAAAGTTTCCACCTTCTAACCAATCAATTATATATATATATATATATATATATATTCTTTTTAGATCACATCATTGTAAATGAAAATGAACCTTAAACAAAAATTAGGGCTATGTTTTGTGCCATGATGCCATAAGACTATATATTTCTAATGGCTTGCTATTATTTTAGTTATAGTATGAACTTAGCTTTTATGTCATTTACCTATTTCTAATGCTAATGATGAGTTAATAAGTAATACACTCTCAAGGCACCTTCTATGAATTGGTGTTCACTACCACCTTTGAGGAGTCCTTTTATTGCTTTTTATCATGCTTAACAATTTTCACTATCTTATTTTATGACTAAGTTTTTCTCAGCCTCTTGCTTTCTTGTGCTATAACATGTTGTATCATTTTCGTACAATATGTTTCTCTTCATTCCTCTTACAACTCCATTTTAAGTCGAAACAAAGATGATAATTAAGAATCCTAATCTTATCAATAGCCATAGCTTGAAAGCTCAAAGCCTATGAAAATGATTTCCTTGACACTTATTGATAAATCACTAAATACATAATGATGAACATAACCATAACCAAGTTTCACTTTTGAAGAATTAATCAATCGACAAGAGCATTCAAATTCATCATAAATATTAAAATTTTATGATATAAATGTGCTTACTTACTCTTAAAATGCTTGGCTAAAGCTCGCTAACAATAAGGGTTTACCAAAACTTCGACAAAAACTAAAGAGAGTAGTTGTTCATTGATGATAACAAGGACCTTAGATTAGGGCCTCCATTGGTCTCCAAGTTCACCGTAGTTAAGAGAAAGTAAAAGGAAATTTAGGGTGAGCTCCAAGCGATGCACGGTAATTGATAAAGGTGGATCCAATGGCTATGACACCTAACCCATCTCAAGCTCAACTGGTAATTTTCCATGCCCTATTACACAAATAAGCTTTGATTTTCCTTGTAGGAATTTGTCGCAATATCGGTGGCTTCGGCACTAAGAATGGAATATGCCAAGTGTAGTAATTGTAGCTGACCAATAGAGACACACAAGAGAGAAAAAAGAAGAGAGGGAGATTTAGTGGTGAGTGAGAAAAGAAGGAGCCAATGTCACGACTCGCCTTAATCATGACCTACTTGGATCCCATTATCAATTTCGATAAGTCTTAACTATTTTTCACTTTTTTTGTTCAACAGGAGTTTCCAAATTTCAAGGGGACTTGAAAATTCATTTTAAAAATTTTATGGAAAATTGAACAAAGTTCCCCTTATTTTTGGATACTTCTTGAAGGCCACACGCCTTATAATTTAAAACCTATGAATTTCTAGTCATGACAAATTCAACATACATAGAGTATAATGTAGTTTTACACTTATGCACGTACAATCAATTCAACACATCATAGATAGAAACATCATCATAATCATCCATTTAGTTCTAATTCTAATATAAAACAATCCCCAACTGTTAAATTTCTTTAGCAAGGTGGTCTTTGATCTCCACAGGCACAATAAGCTCAAATATGCTCACCTTAACCTGTAAACATTGAAGATACAATAGAGTAAGTCACAAGAATTCAATGAGCATATATTTACCATTATCTTGTAGGTGATCAATTTTATATAAAATAATCATAAGATAATCATATACTAAATTAGAAAATATTAGCAAACCCATTTTCTAGGTTTTTGAAATATGTGCAACCATTCCTTGAAATGGAAGTTCACCTGCACATGACTTAAACTTTGTCTTTTATAACAAAATCATAAGAACCTTAGCTTTCTATAAGAATTCAATGTCATATACTACCTATTCTAAGTAGGTATCACTCATACAAATAGCCATTAAGATTCAATGCAAACAAGTCATCACAATCACATCAAGACTATGCAGTCATGTCAAATAATAACATCATCTCATAGAAAATTTCAACATCACATTTGATTTCCACATCAATACTATATTTTTCTCAACTGCTCACCAAGAATCTCCCATCTGACTTTTCGATCAATCTTATCTATTCCACATTTGTTTACTAGGAATTTCTCATCCGACTATTATATCAATTTTATATCCTTATAATCATTTATCGAAAATTTTCTATCTAGCTCTCAGAGCATCGCTTCATTACAATCTTAATTTACAATGCCACTACTCTACTATGATCCATACTTTCCAATATTATCCTCAGTAGGTTTCATAGATTATATACACATGAGAGTTTAACTCTCATTTACCAATTGAATGTGAAATAACTAATTCATTACTCAATAGCATTAGGCATATAACAGTATAGGTATTACTATATTGATATCATTAAATTCAATCACAATCTATCAATAGATAGAAACACCACTGCTATGTTTCTGTTGCATGCTTTGGCAAAGTAACATTTACTTAAACAGATAGTTACAACTAACTATCTTTATTCTAATGCATATGCATGAATAGAAATTCTATACTATCAAATAAAAGCATAGGATTCATAACATTAAAACTATTTTTGTAAAATATTAAAATATAGTGAGATATATACTCCCTTAGAGATGTTTCTCCATTTCTTAAAGTCTAAAGTATCTATATGCTTCACATCACATCCTTTTCCTACTTCACAAATTATAAAAATAACTTACAAATATTTTAAATTTACTCATTCTCATTCTAAACCATTATTCCAAAATCTATTCATAATATCTTAGTCTCCCATAATACATCTTATCATCATTTACTAGATTAATCAAAGAAATTGAGAATACAACCTAATGTGGAGGTTCTTAAAACAAGTCATGTAGACAGGTTAATAGCAAGTTTCTCATGTGTCATTATCCATCTCAAAAATACTTTCAAGATTGGGCTTTCTAATATATACAACTACCATTAATATTATTGCCATATTGCTGGAAATCGCGCATCATACATGCACAGCGGAATAAAATTTTTGCACGATTTCCACCAAGGATCCATGCGAATATAGAACGCCATAGATTAGAGATTAGGGTTTATACCTTTCGGCAAAAAAAATCTCCTGACCGCTACAGCAAATCCGATCTACTTCCAAATCACGAACCGGAATGGAAACCAGTAAATCAGATCACCAGTACAACGTTTATGTGGCTGCACCTCTGTGGTATCCACACGAACCCATGAATCACCGATGAATGTCCGCTACATACACCGGTTGGAATTGATCTCCTTATACCTCGTAGTGCTAGCTACGCCTCTTCAGAGATTTTGGTAAATGAGAGGTGCTAGGGTTTTCTATGCTTTTGCTTGGGGTGCGTGAATAAAGAAAATCAATCCTATTATTACCCCATAAGCCTATTTAAATAGGTGCATAGAAAAACCTAACCTATTTGGGCTTTATTCCATGTATAATTATAGGCTTATTATTGGGCCTTATAATTATAACATGAATTCCCAAATATTAAGCCCAAATAATTTGGTCCATTAATTCCAAATTCACTAGGCTCTAAGTGTGCGACCTTACAGGCTCTCATTACGTTGGCAATGACAATTAATCATATTAATGATCATAAACAATGATTGGTGTCTAGCAACACATCATTGTTACCCAAGTAATGAGAAAGTCGGTGATTTGACTAAACCTTTACACGTGATTATCACTTATGTCCTTTTGTCCTATACATCTAGATTAAGCACGAGACATGGACCGTGTCATTCCCGTATAGGCCAATCTTGAGGTTTCTCGATTCCTAAGTAAGCTAACTGAAACAAATGTAATCAACATCTCATATCAATTCATCTGAGTATGGCCATGCATTTTCTCAGCTTTACTTAATCAAGGGGCCCATAGATGTTACTCCTGTTATATAGGAGGGACAAATCCCATCTTGATCATACAAATCCCTCCGCATGATATGTGACATATCCAATATCTACCCTTGCATTCACTTAACCATTAGTGACATAGAATAGTATCAAAATATGAAACTCACATGTAGGGAACTTTGGTGATCTCAGGTCAAAGGACCATATTAATAATAATCACTAAGGACCATATTAATAATAATCACTAAGAACCACTTATGACACTCATATAACGATCCATGTAGTGTTCTTAATATGGGTCGGTCCAGTATACAAGTTCTCTAACTTGTACTCGTGTGTAAACTTAATATCCCATATAAGTCTTCCCACATGCTAGTCTTAACATATCAAAGCAACCTAATCCACAATGATATATGACTAGGGACATTTAAGAATACAATTATTCTAAGGTTATTATTATAATTGAATATATTACGCAAATAATATATATAAATATAATAATTGAAATTGCCATTAAAATAACATGATTCAAAATTACAATCATCAATACAATTGGTTTTAGGGCATATACACTAACACATATAACATTCTAGAATAGCTTCAATCAAATAATTCTATCACTCTCTAACATGAAAGGATTATTTTTTTTTGAAAGCTTTATTAAAATCTTTAATATAAGTAAAAGTCCATCCAAATCAGCTATAAAACTATTAAAGCATTAAAACTTTCTATTCCAATATTGCTCTAAGAAAGTTTTATTTTTTTAATATAAGATATTATTCACTTGGTTCTCAATGATTCAACTCTTTCTCAATCCATTTTTCCAAATCACATTCTCACATTCTTGAGAGTTCTTTTAATTTGAATTCAATTTAATCAAAACATTAGAATATAACTATCCAAGAAAACCCCCATCATTTTATATAAAGAGGAACTTTTAATCACTATGTGCATAAAGCCTTCAACTTCCAAAAGTATTATAATATTTTAGAATATAACACATTAGAAATATTCTATATATATATTTTAAAAGGTTCCTACATATTTCAAATGAGTATTTAACCCCACAGTAGTAGAAATATTAGGATCTCATAGCGTAAGTCAATTTACCTCAGCAAAATGGTGCCACTGGAGCTTTGCTGGAGGTTAACATTAGAAAGTATTAAGAAGCTGCACCCCAGCTCGGGTTAAAACAGTGGCTCTGTTTCATGCTACGGGTTTCCAAGTTAGCAAACCAACAACCCTCAGCCGTACTTGAGCTCCCGGTGGCCGGGGATAGCCGTTTTGCAATTCGGCATGAGGACGAAACATGCCATCAAGAAACAGAAACTGCACCGCGATCCATGATAGAAGAACGGCGGATGGAGGAGGCTAGCCGTAGGAAAAATAAGAAAGCAAACCAAAGAAGAGGGAGGAAGAGAAAAGAAGAGGGAAAAAGAGAAGGATGGTGGCGGAAGGCGGTGAAGAGAGCTGTGGGGGAGAGACCAAAAACTAGAGAAAAATCTGGGGGATGGACCTGCCGTTCAGATAAGAGGAGAGACCTGGCAGCAAAATAAAAAGGAAGAGAGAGAAAATTATAAAAAAAGTGAGCTCAGGGGTTTGCTACAATACTTCTCACCGTATTTTAAACTCATTACCTTATAAAATCTTAACCTTTCAATTCCGTTTGATTAAATCTCAATCTTTAATTTATTTCAAAACTCATTTCCAAAAAATTTGATTTTTGTTTAAAATCCCAATTTAGTTATTCTCAATTTTCCCGCACTATATAAATATGTATACATTTGTAATAACATGATAAAATTGAAAGTTCATAAATAGATAATTATTTTAAACTTTTACAATTCCCAAAATTAATTTTTCAAATACAAATAAATTATTCTATAAATCCTTGCACTCATCATTATTAAAATTATTTCTCAAATATAAAAACTCCCATAATTTTCAAAAATAATTCTTGAACATAAATATCTCATAAATTTTTGCATTCATAAATATTATAATTATTCTCACCTATTAAAAAAATTATTGTAGAATTATTTTAATTAAGTCAATAATAGTTATAAAATAAAAATGTTTCAAATTCCATCATCAACATTATTTCAATATCCTAAAAGTATTTAAAAGAAAAAAATTTAATTTAAATATTAACTAATTAAATAAATATTCATAAATATTGAAATTTATGAAACTTAAATTTTGGGATATTACAGACAAGTAAAAAGAGAGAAAGAGAGCACCAACATAATAAAAGAAAGAGGAAAAAAAAAGTTGCTAAAAAGATGAGTTATGGGTTTTACTATAGTGCTTCTTAGCATACCATAAGCTTAAGTTTCATTTAAATCTTAACTATTGGTTCCTATTACAATCGATCCTGGCCCTTCATCTATTTTAGAGTCCATCTTAGCTATTCATTTATTTTAGAAACTCATTTTCATGAGCTGATTTTATTTAAATTCTCAACTCAATTATTTTCAATCTTCTACTAAAATTTTAAAAATAAATATCTTAAGATTTCATGATTTTCAAAAATAATTTACTTATTCAATCATTTAATTTCATAAATCTTTTCACTCACAATTATTAAAATTATTTTCAATTGATAAAAAAATCTTTGTGGAAAATATTTAAACAAGCCTCGGGATATTCTAAAACTTTTTAAAAAATAAATATTTAAAATCATTGAAATTTATAAAGCTTTAATATTAATTTCAAATATTACATTTCAGGTTTCTTATGTCCCTCTAAAGCAAAATTTTGATTTTTATGCTAAAATTAAGTATCCATCCTAGTGTAAGTGTCCTATAAGTGTTACATCAAAGATTTAAAGCAAAATTCATTTTAGAACACTAGAGAGGAGTTCTTGGGTTTCATGTGTAATAAAGGGGGGAATTCCATTTTTTTTAAAAATTGTTGTGCCATGTTCTAAACTCGTCTTCAAATATTACCATACATCCAAGGTTTTTGAAGAAAAAAAATAGCTTTGAAACAAGAAAGGAAGCACTCGAGAACTAAGTTGTTTGGTGAGGAAATTTTCTATTTTTATAAGAAAAACTTGTTACACTATATTTATACTAATTAGAAGATGTTATTAAACAATTATATCAAGTTCCAAAGCAAAAAAATGTTATAAAACTTGCTTGAAAGGTTTTGGTTTAGTGTTAGAAATAGCATGTAAAAGAAATGTTTTCAAAAAGTAATTATTTCTTACAAGTGATTCTTGTTAGTAAAATAATTTAGTCACTTATGTATCTTGTTTTAAGCATGAGAATGGTTAAAAAGTCGTCTTTAATATCATTATTTTAGGGTCTTTAATAAAAAGTGGTCTTTAATATCATTGTCTACTTTAAGGTGCTTTAAGGGTTAGATGTGTGAGTAACTTGTATAATATGTTTTAAGATTGAAAAAGGTTAATATATGAAATTTAAGGCTTTTATTTTTATTCTAGAAATTTTGGCTAAAAACTAATAAATGTTGCTATTTTAATTGGAATTTTCAAATATAAAGGTACTTGTTAAAACCTAGTATAGGTTTCTAACTGCTTTCTTAACTTTCAGATTTTATCATATAATGAAATGGTGTAATTTTACAATGATTGGATACATGCTTATTTTCTTGAATGAGTAAGAAAAAATAGTTTCCTTACTTGTTGGAATAATGTAAAGTCATAGGTTTAGCATACCAAGGTTTAGAACATGTGGAACTTCGAAAAAATCTAGGTTACTTCATAGTTTTACTAAGGAAAAAAACCATAATGAACATGTTATTTGTGGATGAAATCTTACTTAGTTATGGCATATTAATATGTGAAATTAATGGTTTAAAATTATGCTTAAACATTAATCAAAATGTAATGAAAAATGGTTTTATTCCATCATAAAACATGCGTAATATAGCACCTTCTAGTGCATGATTATACTATAAAATTGTTCATGAGTGCACTAATGAATTATTACATAAGTGTAAATGAGAACTAATCATAGAAATGAATAGAACTCTAGCATATGGCATGATATATATCAAGTGGAAATGAAAGTTAGAATGCTTGATAAAAGTCATTTGAAATGTGACAAGGTGAATACAATTACTTTTTGCTAGATTATGTTATATTATTATGTGATAGTCATAGCTAAAGGATAACATTTTGACTTTACCTTATTATATGTGAAAGGAGCTAGTGAGTGCTATATGTGAAAAAGCATGAATGTATATGTGATTATTAACTTGAATGTCATATGTGATGATATGACATTATTGTGAATGAAACTCTTGTGAAGAGGTTGGGAGATTAGCTCTACACCCTGTATTCTGAGTCACACAAAATGATGCATTGGATAAGGTTGGCTTGGAGAAACTAGGTTGTGATATGCATGGTTCCATTTTCCTGGAGTAATAAAGAGGAACCTTTCATACCTTCTTACCATTCATTTAAAAGGTTAAATTATGTTTATAATTAGACTATATGATTTAATTATATTATATAATTTACAGAATTGCTAAATGTGAAATATGCTTGGTAAGAAATTGGTTTTTATAAATGTCTTTTATATATGTATGTATGTATATATATATATATATATATATATATATATATATATATATATATATATATATATATATATATATAATATTTTCTTAGTTAAAATTTATTAAAAAATTTGTGTGATACACATCTTCTTGAGTAATTTATTACTCGCTCTACTTGTAGGTATATGTTTCAAATACTCTAGGTTCACGTGGCTCCTATTAGGATCTCTAATATTTATGGCACTTATGTAAGACTAATTGGGATGGTATAAGCTTGAATTTCATTTAGTTATGAGCATAAATCACCTAGGTGTGTAACTTATGGCTACAGCAAGAGTTGTGAGGCTATATTTAGAAGTTCTTGACCTTGGGTAGGAACTCTTTAACGCAAATTAGATATAGATTTTCATGTAACCACTTAGTCTCCATTACTAACTTATGTTAGCCTTACTACTAAGTTTTATTTTTATATGTGTAACTCCCTTATTTATTAACACCTTAATTCTCATCAAATAGGTAATTATTGCACAATTAGATTTTTCTAAAGCCAATTTAAGATTCTGTGGAACAAAATATTATAGATTCTAAATTTTAGAAATTTTTTACTCATTTCTAGAATTACTGGACCAACTTCAAAAATATAAAAAAGCTACTTTAAAAAACTCCAAAAATTACGAAATTTGTTCCCATGAACCTTCTACTCATTGACTTCATCCTGTAAAAATTTTACATAACTTAGACATCATTTCGCTTTTCAAAATTCACAGCAAAGTGTTCCTGTTCTAGTGCTGTCCAGAATCTACAACTGTAAAAGTAATCCCTTAGTTCAGGGGCCAAATCAACTCCTATTAAACTCAAATTTGGTATGGAACTTGATAAACATGTTAAATACTTGCCATAAAATTTTCAGATCAAAAATCATCCATTTACTCCTTCAGAATACTAAGTTACAATTGGTACTCAGCACTGTGACGGGAACAGGACAGTCCAAAACGTGTAACAATTTCCCATAGCAAGTGAGCTCATTTTGGGCTGAATTTTGGCAAAAAGTACATTGAGTATGTAAGGTTCATCCCTGAATTTTATCATGATTTTTAGAGCACCATAACTCAATCAAAAATCCATGTAAACATACACAGCTCACTGCATTCATTTGGTCAATTACTATTCATTTGGTCATTTCCAACTTCACACATATTGCATATTATAGGCTTACTAACCCAAACTAGTTCATATACCTCAAATTCATATATTTCATACAACATAAGCAAGGGTCGCATGATTATACATAAATTTTAATTTACAAAATATATATCCAATATACACTAACATCACAAACTCTATGAACATTTAATACAACTTCAAAATATTATTCTTTTTTGTCAAGAGGGCCTTTGGAAGCATCACCTGAAATAGTTAGTAAATAATATAAAAACATAAGAAACAAAGTTTCCTAGTAGCTAGCTATTGCAAGAAAAACATATTAAGCCATTCCAGATCCTTAAGCAAATAAATCATACATTTCCAAAATCAAATAATTATTTATCACATCATTTTATACCATTGTAAGAAATGTGCATCACAGTCAAGATGGCTATCACAGACAATCCTACCTAGGCCTCATGCACATAGCACTTGAGTCGTAGGTACTGCACACAGCAATTTCATTATCATCCCGGGAAACTCGGGCCATAAGCTTCACACACAGTATTTTATTGTCTTCCCGGGATGCGCACACAGTAATTTCATACACATTCCATACAATGGCATAAAATACAAAAAACATATAAATGGAAAACAGAGGTTAAGAATAAAGCTAGCTACCTTTTAAAAGCTTCCAATAGTGATGATTCCTTTACCCTCACTTAGAAATTTCACTACAATCCCTTTGCCTTTCCAACTTGCCACTGTCTTGCTCTACATAAATACACATCATAATTCTTATTAGAACACCATCATTTTTCTTAAATCTCATGCATTCTTCACTTCCTTCACATATACTAAACCATGAAGGAAGTGTCCAAATTTTAATGTACATTCCAATATCTCCTAAATTCTATTGTAATACATTATTCCAAACTTCCAAAAACACAATTAAATGGTTAAAACTCCTTCCTTTCCTATGCTCACGATTTTGGCTTTCAAAAGGGGATTTTCACACAAACTTTTATAATTTAAAATTTCATCTTCCATAGGCTCCATAATTCATAGGAATCATTCTAATTTCATCAATTTAGCCAAATTCCAAACAAATCATGCCAAATCCTTACATACACCATTATGCCTCTAAAATCCTAATTTGTACATCATGATTTCTTGTTGTTTTTACATCAAACCAAAGCCATAGATCAACATAACAACATCCAAAACATCATTAGACATGCTCAAATCATCCAAAACTCCATGGTCAACCTCCTTTGACCACATCAACATCAAAATTTCAAGAAACTAAAAAGAGTACATTAAAAGTTTTTAGAGGAGAACATTTTTATATCTTGGAGCAACTTGAAAATCCCCATTTGGAGCTCACCAAACTTGATCAACTTTGGAGATTTCTTCAACCTAAATATACTATGTGATAGAGCTTGATGAGAGGAGCAACTTTATCTTCTACACCTAAGCCTAAATCTCACTATTTTTGAGTGAAAAAGTTAAATAAAATTTTCTCTGTTTTCCTTCTCTCTCTCTCACGTTTTAAGCTTCTTTTATGGAGTCTTCCATGGCTTTTAGGAGAAATGGAGAAGAAGGAAGAGTTTTCATGAAGCTTCAAGGGTGTTTTGATCATTTTTAAAATTTTCAAGGGTATTTTAATCCTTTCTCACCAATTAGTAAGGCTATTCTTGTCATTTTCTTCTAATAATGATACTTGTTATGTGTCTATTGGCCACACTAAATAAAATTACATATTAGACCCCAAATTCTTGGTTATTCACACTTTAACTTCCAAATTCTTGGTTATTCACATTTTAACTCATACCCAATTTTACACTTTTGCAGTTTGGTCCATAGGGTTTTTGTCTGTTTAAAATTCCTTACACTGTCAGACTTGGACAACTCCCCTTTCTAGGATTTTCTTACTTCCTCTAATCATCTATACTATTTAGGGAAATTAATTCTTTTCCTACTACCCTTTTTCCTTCAAAATTTTGACTATACTTACACTTAATTCCTTTCAACTTAAGATTCACCTATCAAGCTAATTCAAATATGCTCTTCATTTCTACAGTCTCAAAATTTAGAGATTCAAATGATAGAATTAAAAATTCAGGACATTACAATATGCACCAATTTTTTATTATTTATGCCATAGTCTCTACAATAGTAATAGCACTAGCAACTATAATAGACACACCAACATTAATAATTCCTGATGAGTTGCCATAGCCTTGGCGGACTTTAACTCTCATGACTCTGACTTTAACATGGACATAGTTGGCAATTAGTTTGGTAGATAGTTATTATGTTTATTTATTTTTCTAAATTATTTGTATAATTATATTTTGACTCTCTACATGTTTATATAAATATTTTGAAAACTTTACAATTAGGTTACATCATGGCCCAAGTAGCTTTTTGTATAAATAACCTATGTGTATTAAGCATGTAACATAATTATGTATGATTTTTTTATATTATATGTTTATTATTCTAATAACCATATTTTTTTAAAAAAAATAATTTTTTGATGCATTGAAAGATGGTCAATAATTTTTGCAAGGAAAAAATAGAAAGGAAAAATAGTTTTCAACATCTAAGATATTCTATACATAGCTATTAAGATTTCAAAAAAATATTTATTATACCATTAAGCTTTAAAAACTTTATTAAAAACTATTTTCTCTTATAAAACAATTTTTTGAAGTAGTAAGATATTTATTTGATCTTAAAGAAAACAATATGCCTTTTGATTCTTTAGATGCTTAATGTTTTTACTAGAAGATTATTGTGGAAGAAGATAAAGGATCCTATGAAATTTCAAAATAAAAGAGAAAAAGGAAATGGTTTTCGTCATTATCAAAGGTAAATAAATATTTCTTAACTTGAAAATAATTACTTAAGTAATATATGGATATGCATTTTGAAAAAGATTTGTTAAATGACTTTCATGAAATATTTTGAAGAAATATTTCTAACTTAATCACAAAAGCATGAAATTAGATTTCTAATTTTTAAAGAGATTATGCTACCTCCTAAGTATTTAGAAAATAGAATATGATCTTTTATTTTCTGAATTTTTCTAACTCGATCTTATTCTATTGTACTGGTTTCATGGTTTGAATTGTTGTATTAGAAGAAAACTTCATTCTTTCTAAAGAAATTAGGAAAGTTCTTCAATGGTTTTCTTTTCTAAAATATATTTCTAGTTTTTAAGGAATTTCAAAAAAAGGATATATATATATATATATATATATATATATATATATATATATGGTTTTATGAATTAAAAATTATGTTTCAACTATTTCCTAATTAGAAAAAGAAAATGTCCATTTGGAAAAGAAGTGTGTAAAATATGTATTTCTGGTTCTAAAAACCAAAAGGAATTAGTATATATTTGTCTTGAAATTATCTTTTAGAAAGAAAGGAAAAAAGGAGATCTTCGATATTTCTATTTTTCTCAAAGGTGGCATAAATCTTTTAATTATTTCTCATCAAAGAAGTATTTTTCTAAATTCCTAATGATGTTGTTTTTGTTTTCAAAATGTAGTTTTGTCTATTAAAATTATTAACTAGAAAAAGATACTTAAATGTTTTATAAATTTGCTTTTAGAGTTTTCTTAATAAAAAAGGTCCTAGCTATTTTTTATTAGGGGTGTAAACTACTACATTACTTTTATCAAAGCTAGTTTTTTTTTTTAAAAAAAATTACATCTATTTGTTAATAAAGGCTTTATTGGTAATATTATCTATCAAAAAAGAATTTCTCAAATCTTGTCTATTAAAATTTCATAATGTTAGTTCTTTTTAATAAAGGTTTGAAAACATGCATATATATATAGTCTATCTCATATATAATAATCTTCTCAAAGAAATGGATCTCTACTCAACTATTTAAGCTTAACTAGCTTGTATCCAAACCTTTCATTCAAGTTTTGCCATTTGAAATAACTTGAAGTTAGTAAGAGAATCTTTGAAAGAATAAAGAGAAGAAATGAACTTCTATATTGTCAAGAAGGCTTTATTCTTTAAAAACTTTAAGAAAACTCACAAGAACTATGAAGAACTACTAAGAGTGCCTTAAAGAAGCTCAAGAGCTAACTCTCTTTCTCTCTTTCTCTTTTCTACCCACGAGCTCTCTAGTGCAATGTGAGGAATTTTAAGTTCAACACTACTATTTATAGGGTTGTGTAGAATGACATATAAGTTAATGATGACATCATTAAAATTACATTAAAATTTGTCAAGCAAAAACTAACTTGCAAAGCAAACATATAACTCACAAGTTCTTACCATTTCCAAAGGGGGATTCTATTTTTTATAGAAAAACTTGTTACATTAGATTCTATATTATTTGAGGCTATTAATAAACATTTATATTAGTATTTTCAAAGCAAAAACCAAGTGGGAATGTCAGCAAGTAGCTTATGATTTTATTGTGAGAACAATAATAGAAATTTTGTATTTTAAGCATTTTTTTCCTATAATATGGTTTTATTAGGTAATTGTTTTGGTAGCTTGTGCAACTTGTTTTAAACAACAAAAAGGGTATTTCAAACCCCTATTAAATTTGGACTCTTCTAGAATAATTTAAGAAAGTTTGGATTTGAAATTGGATTTTTTAATATAAACATGTCATTTGTAAGATGTTTTGATAGTTAAAGACATAGGAAACTTATGTAACTTGTTTTGAATATAAAAATGGCTTAAAAATGACCTTTAATGATTTAATATTAATTATAAAATTTTTTATGACATTTCATTAAAGATTGATATTTTACATAAAATTTCAAAGCTAAATGTGCCTTCTTTAAGGTGTTTTAATAATTAAATGTAAGAGTACTTTATATGACTTATTTTAAGAATGGAAAATGTTTAAAATTTTTATTAAATGTCAAATAATAAGTATAGAAATTACAAAAAAAATATGGGTAAAAGTTTGATATCTAAAATGGAATTTTCAAGTAAGATATGCTTGGTAAAACCTAGTAAAGGTGTGCGCTTGAATGCTTGAAATTCTTACCTATATAAGAGTAGTAAATAAGTAATTTTTAATATTGCTATTTCATTGCTTGCATGCTTAGTTTTAGTAAAAAAATGGTTTTCTTACTTGTTAAAATAATACATAAAATATAAGCTTGAATATGTTCAGAATTAGAAGCTGTGGAACTTAAAAAATTCAAGTTGACTTCCATGGTTTTGCTGAAAAACAATGAGGTATATGATAATTTTAGATTGATATTTTGTTTATTTAATAGCATACAATACATATGAAGTTAATATCCCAAAAGTATGTTAGAACATTAATATGGACATTGCTCTATAGATTTCATAGTGAAACTGTTTGTTTTCATGAATGATTGGATTGTGAATAGTGATATAAGTTATTTTATAAATTGTGCATGCAGTAATGTATTTGTATACAAGAAATATCCAAGAGCATTTTGCTTCGTTGTCTGATTTCTAATTAAGTCAAAAAATAATCAAACTTCCATCATTTATGGTTACAAGCCCATATATTTAAGGCAACAATTCTTGCCTTTTCAAGAACCTTATGAGAAAAACTAATGCAACTTGTGGGCTTCTTTATATTTAACTATAATATTTTATTTTACTTATTGGAACTCCAAATTTTTGTAAAAATTTTAAAATATATATATATGTATATAAATATCTCTATATATATTAATGAAATATAAATATATATATATTAAAAAAATTATAAAGAGATGGTACTAGGAGATCTGACCCACCTCTTTGTTTAGGTAAACAAAAGAAATTGGCAGATAACTCACATTATTTATATTTTTTAGATTTTTTAAGGGAAATTTATTTCCAAAAATATAATATATTTATTAAAGCAATCTCATTTACACAAAGAGAAAGCATATCAATATATACCTCAATTATATACATTTTTTAAGCAAAAACCAAAAAGAGAAAAGGAAAGTTTTTGCTCATAGTAATTTAATGGGTTTTTTGGTGAAGTCACCCAAAATTCAAGAGAGTTCATATTTTCAAAGTAAAAAAGGAAGCTAGTAAAAAGAAACTATTAGAAAAATAAAAAATTATATTGAATAGAAAAAGAATAGAATTTTTTTTCTTACCTTTATGTAGGAGAGGGGTAAATTTAGAGAAGACAAGAGAGGCAAAATCTTTTGAAAAAAAATAGTCATAAAAAGGATTGTGTGCTTTTGTACTAGGAGGAAAAGAATAAGAGGTGATAGTTTACTTGTCTTAGTTTAAATAGCTAAGAAAGAGAGAAGGCTATAATTATATAATCTTGTTAGATTGTTAAAATAAATGGATTCTAAGAAACACTCACAAAAGGAAGAATGATCACAAGCCAAAATAGTAGTGAAGTTTGCTCCTTTTGTTGTTTTGTAATAAAATAGGAATATAATACTACATTTGTGTGTAAATAAAATGATATTTTCTTGGTAAAATTTTTACATTGTTATGATAAGAAAAATTTTGTAGTCCCAAAACATTTTTAGTTTTGTAAGATTCACTTATTTTATTTGAAACTTTATATCAAATTTTTAAACACAATATATAAAATGAAATTAGGAATTTATGATTTTAGTATCAAGATTTTCCATTTAAACCCTCTTTTTCAAGACATATTTTTCTTAAAAATTTTTTTATGATTCTATGATTTTAAAAAAAAAAAAAAGTCTTTAAATATGGTGTATATTAAAATCTAACAAAAGCTGGAAGCATATTTAATGCTTTAACATCTGATACTATGTGCGTACTCATGGAAGCAATTTTTCCACTCATTATTATTGTACTTGCATTAAAAAGTATATAAAAATGCAAATTGGTGTGTTTAAGGGATAAAAACCAATGGTTTATTGTAAATGACTCTGTCCTTATTCAAACTAAAAGTCTTTTTTCTTCTTGTTACTTATATGGATGGATTGCATCCCTTTTAGAAAATATTGCTAAACAAAAAACTATACAAGAACTATTTGTTTATATTTTTTCCAAAAGGAAAATAACTTATTAAGTATATAGTATATTCAATCTTAAACAAAATTCATCCTTCCTCAAATACATACATTCATATTCTAAGGTGTGGATTTATTATTATTATTATTATTATTATTATTATTATTATTATTATTATTATTATTATTATTATTATTATTATTATATACATGATTCTTCTAATTTTTATAACTTTCACTTTCTTACTACTAATCATACTTCTAATTATTCTAAAATAATTCTAGTTAGGTGAGTTTTTTCAATTGATATTACAAATTCCCCCTTCTATAAAGTTTGTCCTCAAATTTTTAGTTCAAAAGATAGAAATGCAAAAAATTGTTAACAAGCTTTGTTTAATCTATGGAATCAAAGCCATGTCTTACCAAATAACTCAGGATATTTCTCCTACATTGTTGTCTATAATTCTTAAATTGCTTCTTACTCCCTAAGTTTTTTCCAAATTACTTTTATTGTAGCCACATGCTTGGATTTGTATTTTCTAACTTATCTATCTATTATTTTTATTAGTCACTCTTCATAAGTCAACTTCCAATCCAACTATACTAGTTTTTCCCCTTAGTATATACAATTTGTCAAGAACTCACTTTTACAACATGGCTACATGAAAAATAAGATATATTGCTTTCATATTATCAAATAATTCTAATTGATATGTCACCTTCCTATCTTTTGTTTGTTATTAAAAATTGTCCAAGATATCATGGTACTAACTTTCCTTTCTTTTCAAAGTGCATCATTCCTTTCATTAATGAAACCTTTTGAAATATGCATTCTCCTTCTTAAAATTCTAATTCTCATTGATGTGTATTTGTATAAGTTTTTATCTATCTTGTGCTACTCATAACCTTCCCCAATGTCTCAAACTTTATTAATTGCATCCTTTACTAAATCAGGACTAACTATCTTCATTTCACTAGGTTTAAACCATTTTATTGGTGATCTACACTTTCTTCCATATAATGCCTCAAATAGAGCCATCTATATACTTGTCTGATAACTATTTTTATATGCAAATTCTTTAGAGGTTGGTACTTGTCCTAGCTTCCATCAAATTCTATTGTACATACCCTAAGAATATCTTGCAATATTTGAATGGTCCCTCTAGATTATCCATCCATCTATAGGCGAAAGTTATGCTAAAATGTAGTTATGTACCCATGGCTTCTTGAAACAATTACTAAAAATGAGATGTAGATTGTGTCTTGCAATTTGAAATTATCGTGGTTGGTACCCTTTATAAAGGTACAATTTTGTTTAAGAAAAGTTTAGCATATTGTGATACTGAATACATCATATTAATTAACAAGAAATATGTCATCTTAGTGGGGCAATCCATAATCACCCATATAAAATCATAACCTTTACTTGCTTTCGGTAATCCAATAATGAAATCTATGGTAAAGCTCTTTTACTTTCACTTTAGAATGTATATGTTTTGATAAAGTTTAACTAGTTGTAATGTTCTACCTTGACTTGTTAAGAAGTCAAACTTTTGACCACATACTCAGTCATGCCTTTCTTCATTCCTTCCCACTAATATAAGTTCTTCAAATCTTGGTGCTTCTTAGTCACTCCAAGATGTATCATATATGATGACTCATGAGCTCTCTTCTCACAATCACTTCCTATTTCTTGTTATCCCTCCATTATCTATGCTTAGATGTGCCTCTTCATTTGCCATTCCTTTTTTTTTCATTTAATCATTAATATGAAAGATATTTTATATATTATTTCATCATATTTTATGCTTTTTAGTTATGTGTTTGGGTTATAGTTTTTACAATATTTTTAAATTGTTCAATGAATGATAGATTTTTACATTATTTCCAATTTTCAACCATAACTTGAGTTTCAAATGTCAAAATTGGATAATCTTTATGTCATTGGAAAGATTAGAGAAAGATCTAAAATTTTCATGTCTTTTGTTGTAGCCCAGTTCTAATGTTTAGAAGGCAAAAAAGGGTCATGAAATTGAAGCTTTATATTTTATCAAACTTGAACCAATCTTAATTTTAAGGCTATATCTAAAGTTCTAGAGATTTGATTAAAGTAAAACTAGCACTTAAAATTGCCTAAGACCTAGCAAACAACATTCATGTTTAGGGTTTAGTAAAACTATGTCATTTTAATAGTCAAATTAGGTTGAAAGTTAACCCAAGAAAATTAATGCTATAAAATATTGTTAGTAAATTAAATTATAAATTAGGTTATAAACTTCTAAAATTAGCATGCCTTCATTTTTTGTAACATTACGAGGCACATTAACTTGGCCTATTAGGTTTTGTAGGAAGAAAATTGAGATTTAAAGGTTTTGTATCTCCAAAGGTAAGCACCACACATTCTAGATATCATTTCTCCTTCTTCTTTTGCCTTCTTTCTTTATGAAAAGACATGTAAGGCTCAACCTACACCATTTCAAAGGTCTAGGGACTTCTAATTCATTTTGATTTGAGGCTTCTCTCTTTAATTTGTTTATAATTCATTCATCTCTTTATTTTTTGTTCTTTATTGATTATGATTATTTTAGTAATTAACTGATAATGCTTATTAGTTAATTATTCTTTGTAATCTAATGCTTTGTGATTGAATATTTTTTATTTCCCTTGTAAAATTGGAATGATTGATTATAAATTAGTAACAAATAGATATTTGAATTTTGCTTGTTAATTCTATAATGTTTATGAGAATCAAAGAACAAATTTAGCAATTATTGCTTATAAAATTGTTAGATTCATCTTAACTTGTATCTAAATGCTTGAAACTATTAAGTTGATTTTAGTTAGTTGTTTTGAATTGAATTAGTAATAAAGAATTGATTATTCACTTGTTTCAGTTATTTTGCATTTAGAGTTTGTATGACTATTGTTGACTTTGGGGTATTCATTTGTAAGCTAAATTGTTAAGTGCTAATAAAAAATCTAAGCATTGGAATATGATATTCCTTGAGCTGAAGCTTTTACTATCATAACTTTTCTTTCATTTAATACTTTTGATTTTTATTTAGTTTAATACTTTTATACAAATCCTCCTATTCTATTTATAGTTTACAGCTTAAAATTGATGGCTAATTTTTTAGGTTTAAATTATACTCACTCTATTTATTTGGTAAAGTAGATTCAATTTAATCTTTTAGTGTGACATAATGTGCTCCCAAGGATTAGTTAATCAATTTCTAGTTATTTTTCTTTATTTTTACTAGCCTTTTTATCTTCTTTTGTTAGTTTTTTTTATTTTCATGCTTTTGAAATGGAATCAAATTTGAAAAAAAAAATGCTTCCCTATCTACCCAATGACATTAATGCAAGGTGTTTCTTTGGAGATAACCTAAGTTTCCAAATTTACTTTCTCTTTTCCTTCTCTTTTATTTTACTTGTCTTTTATCTTTATGGATGTTAATGATATGATTTTCATTGAGAACAATCTAATTTTAAGTATGAGGGGAGATAATTCAAGGATGTCTTTAATGTTTTTCTTTAAGTCTTCATATTTCTTGTGGTGTCTTTGAGTTTTTAAAAAAATTAAAAAAAATTATTTTCACTTATTTTTGAATCTTTTTTAGTCATTTTAATTGCTTTCCATCGATGAAGACTTTGCATTTTTCATAAGTAAGAATCAATAGAAGTTTAATAAGTTCATAACATGATTGAATAAATTATTTTGCTTCTTGAAATTAATTTATGTAGTGATAGATTTTTGAATAGGTAGCATGACTTTTCTTGAGAGATTCTAAGCCTTATATTGTGTATTTATATTGTTCTCTTTCATTCTTGTGTGTGATTCTCTTCCATAATTTGTTTCTTTAGAACTAGCTAGTGATAAATACTAAACCTTGGAATTTTATCTTTGTTAAGCTCTCTTGAGCTTAATTATTTTTTCTTTGATATTTAGCCCATTAAGATGTTTTCCATTAAAATCAAATATCTTTAACTAATATTAAAGATTAGTAAAGCATTTAAAATTCTTGTAAGATGGGTTCTTAAATAAGTGTGGGATGTGTGTGTGTGTGTGATGAAAAATCATCAACTTTAATTTTAGGTTTTGGATAAAAAATAAAAAAGGAAATAAACAAAAGTTAAAAAAAGTTAAAAAAAAGAAAAATAAGAAAAAAAAAAAGAAGAGTATAAGGCAAAAAGACTTAAGAAAGATAGAAAAAAGAAAGAAGTTGATGAGTATTTGAAATTAAAAGATGGTTTGTTATATTAAGTTATAATTATTCATAATTTACTCACTTATTTATATTTCAAGTACTCTATTGATTGCTTTAGTTTTTATCCCTCCATGTCTTCAATTTTCCTTTTCTTTTCCTTAACCCTATTACAATATTGGCTAATGTCCTTTTGATTTGTTGTGCATGTGATTTCGATAGTGGAAATTAGATTATGAATAAGTTTATGGTAGAGTAAATTCATGGAATGAACTTAAGTGAAACACTTATAGTGTTGATAGATAAGTTTCTATCAACACCTTCATGGACACTTAATCCTGATGCATAAACTCAATGATAATACAATTAAAATTAAGATTAATTACTCTTCTTACATTTGAGATTCCAATGCAAAAGGAGAGATGTTCTACATCACCATGAGACAAAACAACTTTAGTGATAAAGATTGATACTTGATAGGTAATCAATCAGCATCAACCTGACCTTAGGAAAAACCTAACCACTAATAAGGAAAATTAAGTCATATACTCTCGCAAAGCCAAGTGATACAGTATAAGAGAACTCCTATTACATTGAATAGTTATGGGATGCCATAATATGGATTCTTTCCAGATTTGCATCTAGTATTCCTATATCTTCAAAGTAGCAACACAAGCAAGCTCTATAGTTTCAATCACCCCAGATCCTTTCGTAAGTTGGTTTATAAGCAAGCTTATTGGGACACCTAATGTATCCTAATCAGGTAAGTCACTAGATTAGGGGATAATAACAGGGACAATATCCACTTTCATATAAAAAAAGAGTGGGTACAAAGTAAAACTCTTAGGGTAACATTAAAAAGGATCTCCGTCTAATTGAAGGAATGGATAACAATCAGCTAACCTTTTTCAATCACTAGATCTTGATAAATAAGATCTAGCACATCTTTGGTAAATTTAATAAACATTCTTTTTTTTTGTAAAACTCCTATACAAGAGAAGAAAGGGGATTTTTCCTTCTTTTAAAAGTGGAGAGTATGTATATTACTATTAAAAGAGCTCATGGTTGGAAAGAAGTCTAGGAAGTAAGAAATCTTGCAAAGGAAAGGTAAAAATGTACAAAAAAAATGAAAAAAGAAAGTTAGTTTATATAGCCAAGGTTACATATAATTTATTAGTTTATACATTTACTCTATGATGACACAGGGCATATTGCAGATGTATGGGAAAGTGGAAACAAATGATAACCATGATGTATGATTTCATAATCAATAGAGAAAAAAAGGAAGAATATGAATTCCAAACTTCTTTAGTTAAATTTGTGAATTGTAACTTCATGCATTAAAATATTGAAAATTTATCCTTTCCCTTATATTTTTACATTTATTTAAGAACCTTTTTTATTTCTTATGTAACTTAGAGAATTATGCAATGTATGGAAGACGTGTGGTAGTGTATGAAGAATGTGTTATGTAAAATGTCCTAAAAGGTGTCATCATCTACATAGATAAAGACAAAAAAGTAAAAAGTGTACAAACTAAAAATGAAAAAAAAAAAGAAAGAATGCAAAAGAATTATTGATGGCAAGGAGTAATAAGTTCTTCAAAGGAATTTGGACCATTCTTCTGGTGACTTAAAATCACAACATCCTCCTTACATAAAATCTAAATGCCTCTAAAGGATAATTTTGGCTCAATATTTTCTACATTTGAATAAAGAAGTTTTCTCTTGATGGCTTTAACATGTTAGCCCCTTATATGAATTTCAGTAACAATTAACATTAATAACCAATGTTGAAGTGTCATTTTTATCACTAGATGTTAAAAGCTTGGGTGCATTGTGCCTTTGGTATTCCAAATGCTTACATTAAATTCTTTTGAAGACAATCTATGGTATCCCGGGCCACTTCATCACTATTAAAAGTTAATCTATAACCTATTTTGACTCTATGGGGAGTAACACTATGTCTCCCAATCTCTATGGAAAATCTCAAGTGAACTAGTAAAGTAGGAAGAATGTCATAGATTGAGAAATAAGGAGATCCTTTGCTAAAACCTTAATTGATATCCTAAAAGCAAACTTATTCCACTTGCATATTGTTTCACCTTGACTAAAAAGGTAATGTGATGAAGTCTATATAAAGAAGGGTCTTTTAGAGCAACTTGCTCTTCTCTAGGCAAAAGCAGTTGGATACTTAGTAACTCCCAATCTAGATTATCCCCAAAGTAAGCAATAAAGCAGGGCACTAGTTCATTTTCTTTAAAGTCAGAAAGTAATATTGCTACTTTAGTATGGATATAATAGAAAAAAAAGGCAAATCTCCCACATTAACTCTTTCCTATAATAATCTGCAACCCACAACTCACATAAATTCCTTTTGATATTGTAAAGATGGTTATTATGAAGAGAAACAAAATCTTAACTTTAGAAAAATCCTTAAGCCAACAAAATCTCCATCAAATGGTTAATGACATTTAGCATCAATGTTTAGATTTAAGAAAGAATTCCTAAGCTTTATACCATAATGATTAGGCTTATCCAATCTATAAGTTATCAACAAAGGCTCATTATCTAAGTGATACTCTTGAATTCATGCTAAAGACCACCATTCTTGGTAAGCAGTAATGTACCCTGCTTCTCAAGGATAAAGGTATGCATACTCTTAACTCTTTGTTTTTGAAGATGTCAAAGGAGTTATTAGAATTTCCCACATTAAATGATCGCATATATCACAAATAGTGGGCAAAACTAGTTAAGTTTCTTCTTAGTTTGATAAATGCATATTCATCATAGACCTATAGTAATATAATAAGCATGCACGTTTGCATATGTTAAGCTAAAGCTTAAAATATGGCAATTCACCATATCTAAAGGATTTGATGTTATTTTATCCAAATGACCATTGTCCAACTTAATAATATGGCCACTTCTACAAAAGCCCTAGATTATCTTCACCTCCATAAGACTCATTTCTCTAATATATCTATATAAAGCAGCTTAATAATAGGGATCCATAGCTTTGTAACAAAGAAAAGAGATATACATGTTGAAAAGATAAAAATAAAAAGCGTAAAGGGAAAATTTATAAGCCAAAATATGTGAAATGAAATGATAACATGATAATGTGACCATATATCGAGTCACTAATATAAAAAAGCAAATTGAACATCCTTATCAAAATGAATGTGCCATTTAAGTATAAGTTCATTAACTACAATGCTAGGAGTTTTTATATGAAGCATAGAAAAAAAGATGACATGGCATTGTAGTAAATAAAGATGGTCGTTGGAGACTCTACTAGTTAGTAACAAAGGAAAGTTATACTCGACGCATAAACACCAAGATGGTCAGTTCATTAATACCTTGACAAGTCTAAGTACAAAAGGTACTTCACAAGAACTCTATGCTTTCCTATTAAGCTAACCTTACCATGTTTGAATCCCAACCCTCTTAGGCTTAGCTTTAGCAATGATCTTCTTATTATCTATAAAATGATGCTTGACCTTTCTAGCACGATGTCTTACCTCTTTGGCATGATGCCTACTTTTTTTAACATGACGATTGGCCTTTTCAATAGCACTTTTAACTTTCTTAATAACATACCAGGCCTCCTTAGTGATATGGTTAGCATCTTCAATGATACTACTAGTATCCATAATGTATTATGTAGCCTATTCAATGCTAGAATTAAGGCCACGAAGGAACTTGGAAATGTTTCTAGATTCCACATTCTACATATAAGATAGCATTTAGTCTACAATGACTAATATATATAACCTTTGAAAATAATAAGATTCTTGGTTTCCTAGCACAAACTAGATTCCTCTTCCTATGATAGTTCAATTATGTTTTTCTCTCTTTAAGCTTTTCTAAAAATAAAGCTAGGCTAGCATATGCCATAACTATCATCAAGTTACAACCATCGAAGTTAAACAAAAATAACTCAAGATGTTGACATAGTATCCTTTTTAAGAATTCTAGCACCACATTAGAATCTAAAATAGAAATGGTATAGTGCATGATCAATATTAATGCAACTAGGTGCACATCAATAATTTCTTCATCCTATAATAGAATACCAAAAGTATGACTAGTGATAATTTCAAGGCTAGCATCAAATAAAGTATGAGAATGTGGTGTCATGAATTATTCTTCAAAAGCAAGTTCTAAACCACATTTTATAGCTAGAAGCTAAGTTGAAGGATCTATTCAAGTGAGAGACAAAGTTATTTCATCTATTGAAAAGAAAAAAAAACAATAATGAATAGAAGTTAACTAAAGGGAGTCAAAAAGATAAAAGGAATAAAAAAAAGACTTTTATTAATGATAAGTTCTCTCCCTACGAGATTGCACGAGCATTTGAAGTATCTTTATGATTTTCTTTCACTACTATACAAAGAAGAAGAATAAGTTAGTTGATGAAATAAAAATGTTAGAAACCATAAGAAAGGGGGAAGATTAACATTTACTTACTAAAGGATCTTCCTTTCCTTGTTGAAGTTCTCCTGGAATGATAAGATTTTGAGATGATAGTGCTAGTATTTCCTCCACTATCCTCTCTTCATTATGTTGAATAATATCTTCTTTAGTCTCATTCATGCTTAGAGAAGTTCTCTTAATCTTTTAAGTTTCTTGCACTTGGAAAAAGCATTCTCATTCTACTTAACATTAGTAAATGTGATCTCATTAAGAAGGTCTAAATGGCAAAATCGACCTTTATTTGTTCTAACTAAAAAGTTTGCAATGATTCACTCCTAACCACTGTAATAGATGAACAGGATTCTATGTTAATTATTGTTTCACTACATTTATTACATTCCTGTAGGTTCACATTCATATCAGACTTGTCTAGTCACCTTAACATATTTTACTACAACCTATCAACAGTTGCAGCTATGAGAGGCGATTCTAAGATCATCCTAAATTCACCTTCCTTTCCTTTCCTTCCCTAGACATTCTTATTCCTTTAGAAAAGCTATTAGTTTATTCTAAATTTTCTTGCTACATTTCTCTAAAGGAAGTATGAATGTTTAAGGTTACATTAACCTTTTTTATTGAACCAGAGTAGGAACCTTCGATGCACTAGCTCCAATTTAATTTCTTAGAGCATGTAAATTAGGCACACCACTCTTAAATGACATAATTATCAAACTTTCTTTTCTCTAGAGACATTTTACCTATTACCTTTAGGATTTCAAAGTTAATTTCCACTAAGTGTGAAGCTATATCACCTATATAAAGACTTGAAAAGAAAAGGAAAACTTAAGCATCCACAAAGGAATAATAAGATCAAAAGCAATATATATAGGTAATTACCAAGAAGAAAGAAGCATTTTGTCTTGCAAAAGTGGAAAGAATAACACAAAGATTATTCATCAAATTATTTGTTGAGGTTAATTCTGTTAGTGTATATGCCCTAAAACCAATCATATTGGTGATTATAATTTTGAATCATGTTATTTTGATGGCAATTTTAATTATTATATTTATATATATTATCTGCGTAATATATTTAATTATGATAATAACCTTAGAATAATTGTATTCTTAAATGTCTCTAGTCATATATCATTGTGGATTAGGTTGCTTTGATATGTTAAGACTAGCATGTGTGAAGACTTATATGGGATATTAAGTTTACACATGAGTGCAAGTTAAAGAACTTGTATACTGGACCGACCCATCTTAAGAACACTACATAGATCGTTATATGAGTATCATGAGTGGTTCTTAGTGATCATTATTAACATGGTCCTTTGACCTGAGATCACCAAGGTTCCCTACATGTGAGTTTCATATTTTGATACTATTCTATGTCACTCATGGTTGAGTGAATGCAAGGGTAGATATTGAATATGTCACATATCATGTGGAGGGGTTTGTGTGATTAAGATAGGATTTGTCCTTCCTATATAATAGGAGTAACATCTATAGGCCCCTTGATTAAGTAAAGTTAAGAAAATGCATGGCCGCGCTTAGATGAATTAACATGGGATGTCGATTACAATTGTTTCAGTCAGTTTACTTAGGAATCAAGAAACCTCAAGATTGGGCTATATGGGAATGACACGGTCCATGTCTCGTGCTCAATCTAGATGTATAGGACAAAAGGACATAAGTGATGATTACGTATAAAGGTTTAGTCAAATCACTGACTTTTTCATTACTTGGGTAACAATGATGTGTTGCTAGACACCGATCATTATTTATGATCATTAATATAATTAATTATCATTGCCAATGTAATGAGAGCCTGTAGGGTCGCACACTTAAAGCCTAGTAAATTTGAAATTAATTGATCAAATTGTTTGGGCCTAATATTTAGGAATTCATGTTATAATTATAAGGCCCAATAGTAAACCTATAATTGGACATGGAATAAAGCCCAAATAGGTTAGGGTTTTCTATGCACTTATTTAAATAAGCTTGTTAGGTAATAATAGTTAATTCATTATTATTCATGCATCCCAAGCATAGAAAAACCCTAACACCTCTCCTTGACTAAAATTTTTAAAGAGGCATAGCTAGCACTACAAAGAAAAAAGGAGAACAATTCTGATTGATGTTCATGTGGACATTCATCACTGATTCGCAGGTTCGTGTGGATACCCCAGAGTCTTTGGCTAAAAAGGAAGCTGAAGAGGTGATCAACGACCGAGTTCTAGAGTAGAGTCATCACAAAGATATTCAAAAAAACCTTTTTTTAATTTAACATTTTGCATGGATCCAGTGGATGGGATCAGTTTATTCCATTGCGCTTGTATGGCTCCCGATCCCAACAGTGGTATCAGAGCTACTTGTAAAAACGTTAAATTAGAATTTCTTTTGTTTGCTGATTGTGTGACTATAATTGATGAATTATTTTATCATGCTTCAATGATTTCTAATTAGGATTAGGGTGAATTTGATTTCGTGCATTTTGGTTCAAGAAAATTAATATGATTAATTCTGATTCTGTTTTGAATTTGAATCTAATTTCAAATGCTAATTTAAATTCAAAAGGTATTTCATGATTAATTCCTATTCTAGTTTGAATTCGAATTTTGATTTGAAATTCAAATGAATTTTTGGGTTCTGTTTTAAGTTTAGATCTGTTATAATAATTCTTGGTTTTTGATTTGAATTTAAAATGAATTTCTGGGTTCTATTTTAAGTTTAAATCTGTTACAATAATTTTAAGTTTTTAATTTGAATTTGAAATAATTTTTTGGATTCTATTTTGAATAGAATCAAAAAGGAATTAGTTACATGAATCTGATTTTATGTATGAAGAAAAATATTTTCTGATTAAAATGCAGATTCTATTATAAATCAAAATTAATCAAATTGACTTCTTGAATCTTTTTCATATATGTGATATACCTTTCACTTAATGGTTGAATCTAATTTTTTATGAAATTAATTGTTGAATCTGTTTCGTATAAAATCTGTGAATTAATTGGATCCGTTTTAATATGATTAAAATTTGTCCATTATGATTTTATTATAAATCAAATTTGAAAACCCGTGATTTAAGTGTCAATAATTGTTGAATTTATCGACTAATGGGACATGTCAATTGTTGACAAATTGAATTGTAATCTAAATGTCAGATGTAATTAATTTTTTGGAGCGGAGGGCTTCGCCCCTCTCACCCCCCATAGGGGTGCTGCCCCTCAACCCCGCTCTCTAACCGGCTAGCAGGACCGTCATAAATTCTCTGCGTAACGTGACATTAAGTAATTAGTTGATTAATTCGGAATTGATTAATTCAGATTTTGATATTGAAAATATATTTGGATATATGTTTCACTTATCATATTGTTTTGTTGCTTGATGGATGGTGCATGATTATGGCCTTTGATTTTGTTGCAATTTTAAAATACAGCCTGCATGTCGTGCCTCTCTATTACTTCTAGTTGTACATTCTTATCTTACTCCCCTCGAATGTAACTCAAAGTTTCTTTATTATTATGTAATAATTTTAATGGAACACCTAAAGAGGAAACAATGGAAGTGGAGATCAAACCATGAAGAAAGAAGAAGATTCTTAAGAAGAAGTTTTTCTTTCTTAGTTTTATTTGATATTCTTGAGCTCTAGAATATCACTTAGGTTGGGCCATAATCATGTCACGTTTAATTTATGTTTTATGTATGAGATGCATATAATGAATGTATGAGATACCTATGCTAGATTTATGTGATGCATGCTTAATAAAACTAAGTACATAATGGTGAGATCAAATAAATTAAAATCCCTCAAACAAAATATTAAGTCAAAAGAGATGCCTTCCAATAATAGCACTCATCAAGATCTTGATCGACTATAGGTGGGTTTGCCAAAGCAAAGTGTCTAAAGTCTATCTTGGTAAGACGCGATGGGATAATAGTGATATCCAAATTACTAATTATTGGGTCTTGACTTAACTGGGCTATACCAATAGGATTAGGGCCTAGAGGCATAGAGTTAGTTATAAATTCATGAGATGAATTTGAATAAGTGTTATTCACCTAACTATCCAAGAGTTGCATAAGATGTAATTGACAAGGAGTTGTCTACCTAAACAGCCACATCTTAGGCGATTAGCTAAAGCTAACTCTAGATTTGATAAAATATGGATCTTGGCTCACTAAAAAACTTTGACGATAAGGTTTTTCGAAATAATAGTGAGGGCTATTATTTTAAGAAAAATAGTGGGAGTATTATTTAATAAAAAACTTTATTAAATAAATAAAATACATGATTCTCATTCTACATATTTTTCTATTGTAGATAACCATGGCATCAAATGCATCAAACTTATCACTGCGATCTATCCTTGAAAAGGATAAACTGAATGGGATGAATTTTCTCGATTGGTATCGAAACTTGAGGATTGTCCTCAAGCATGAGAAAAAGCAGTATGTCCTAGAGTAACCTACTCCAGATGAATCTGCTGCTAATGCTCTTCGAGCAAAAAAGGATGCTTATAAGAAGCATCTAGAAGATGCTCTAGATGTCAATTATCTCGTGCTTGCTACCATGAACTCTGAGCTTCAGAAGCAACATGAGAACATGGAGGCATTCAATATAATTGATCACCTTAAACAGCTCTACCAAGAGCAAGCAAGACATGAGAGATATGATGTATCTAAAGCATTATTTCAGTGTAAGATGGCTGAAGGAACACTTGTTGCTACACATGTTCTTAAAATGATTGGGTACATTAATAGCCTTGAAAGATTAGGTTTTCCTTTGCAGCAAGAATTAGCCACTGACATAGTTCTACAATTGTTGCCCAAGAGCTATAGTCAATTCGTCATGAATTACAACATAAACAAAATTGATAAGACTTTATCTGAACTGCTTAACATGTTAAGAACTGCTGAGCAGAACTTGAAAAAGTCCAAGCCCAATTCCATTATGATGGTTCAAAAAGGCAAAGGAAAGGGCAAGTCTAAGGCTAAGAATAAAAAGAAAAAGGACAAGACTGATGGAAAGTTCAAGTCAAGCTCCTTTGCATTGAAACCCAAAGGTAGTGTGGCCAAGGAAGGGCAATGCTTCCATTGCAAAGAACCAGGACATTGGAAGCGAAATTGCAAGATTTACCTGGAAGAGCTTAAGAAGCAAAAAGAAAGTGGGACTTCCAACTTAGGTATTTATGTTATAGAGGTTAATTTATCTACTTCTACATCTTGGGTATTAGATACTGGATGTGGTACTCACATTTGTGTAAATGTGCAAGATCTTAAAAAAAGTAGATCGTTAGCCAAAGGTGAAGTGGACCTATGTGTTGAAAATGGAGCAAGAGTTGCTACATTAACTATAGGGACTTACTATTTATCTTTACCTAGTGGATTAGTTCTAGAATTGGACAATTGTTATTTTGTGCCTACTGTTAGTAGAAATTTGATTTCTGTTTCTTGTTTAGACAAGAAAGGTTTTTCATTTATAATAAAGGACAAATGTTGCTCTATTTATTTAAATGAAATGTTTTATGGCAGTGCACAATTAATGAATATTTTTTATGTTCTAGACCTTAAAAATCCAATCTATAACATAAACACGAAAAAGGTCAAAACTAATGATTTAAATCTAACCTATCTTTGGCATTGTCGTTTAGGCCATATAAATGAGACACACATTTCCAAACTCCATAAGGATGGATTTTTGGACTCATTTAATTTTGAATCATATGAGGTATGTGAGTCATATTTATTAGGTAAGATGACTAAAGCCTTTTTTACTAAGAAAGATGAAAGGGCTAGTGATTTATTGGGCCTTATACATAGTGATGCATGTGGACCTTTAAACACACAAGCTAGAGGAGGTTATCAGTACTTCATTACTTTTACTGATGATTTCAGTAGATATGGTTATGTGTTTCTTATTAAACATAAGTATGAATCTTTTGAAAAGTTTAAAGAGTTCAAGAATGAAGTACAAAATTAACTTGGTAAAAGTATTAAAGCACTTCAATCAGATCGAGATGGTGAATACTTAGACCGAGAGTTCCTTAATCATTTAAAGGAGTGTGGCATTGTATCATAACTCACTCCACCAGGAATACCTCAATGGAATGGTGTTTCTGAAAAGAGGAACTGAACTTTGTTAGACATGGTTCGGTCAATGATGAGTCAGGCTGACCTTCCAAATTCCTTCTGGGGACATGCTCTAGAGACAGCAGCTTTCACACTAAACCATGTTCCGTCAAAATCAGTTCAAAAGACACTATATGAGATATGGACCGGGAAACGTCCTAGTTTGTCTTTTATGAAAATTTAGGGCTGCAAAGCTTACTTTAGACGTCAGGCTTCTAATAAACTTAGACCCAAATCTAATAAATGTCTTTCGGTTAGATATCCTAAGGAAATAAAAGGATATTATTTCTATAATCCAACTGAGCAAAAAGTGTTTATTGCTCGAATTGGTATTTTTTTAGAGAAAGAATTTATCTATAGAAGAATCAGTGGGAGAAGAATAAAACTTGAAGAAATTCAAGATCAACGAGAAAACATTGAACTTGAGATGGAACTTGAGTCGATTTCACAACCAGTTGTGGAAGAACTTGCTCATGTAACACATAACCTATGTAAGTCTAGTAGGATACATCGTGAGCTTGAGAGATATGAATTTCTCATGACTCATCACGGTGATGTATTGCTCATAGACCAAGATGAGCCCATAACCTACCAAGAGGCTATGATGGGCCCAAATTCTGAGAAATAGCTAGAAGCTATGAAATCAGAGATGGACTCCATATATTCAAACCAAGTTTGGACTTTGGTTGATCCACTTGAAAGGGTAAAACCCATTGGGTGCAAATGGGGTTTCAAAAAGAAAATCGACATGGATGGTAATGTGTGTACCTTTAAGGGATGATTGGTTGCAAAAGGTTTCAAACAAATCTATGGTATTGACTATGATGAGACTTTTTCTCTAGTTGTCATGCTTAAATCCATCAGCATTCTTCTAGCTATAGCAACATATTATGATTATGAAATCTGGCAAATGAATGTCAAAACTGCTTTCCTTAATGGAAATCTTCTTGAAGATGTGTACATGACACAACCTAAAGGTTTTGTAAATCCTGAAAATGCTGGAAAAGTTTGCAAATTGCAATGATCCATTTATGGGTTGAAGCAAGCTTCTCGGAGTTAGAATCTTCATCTCAATGATGCAATCAAAGAGTTTAGTTTCATCAAGAATGAAGATGAACCCTGTGTGTACAAGAAGGTTAGTGGGAGCGCAATAGTCTTTTTGGTGTTGTATGTAGATGACATATTACTCATTGGAAATGACATTCTTACACTATAGTCTGTAAAAACTTGGTTAGGAAATTATTTTTCTATGAAAGACTTAGGCGAGGCCTCCTATGTATTAGGTATCAAGATCTATAGAGATAGATTGAGAAAATTGCTTAGCCTAAGTCAGAGTACATACATCGATAAGGTGCTAAAGAGGTTTAGCATGCAAGATTCTAAAAGAGGATTCTTGCCGATGTCACATGGCATAAGTCTCTCAAGAACTCAATGTCCTTCCATAGAGTATGAGAGATAGCGCATGAGTAAGATCCCTTATGCATCTACAATTGGGTCTATCATGTATGCCATGTTATGTACTCGTCCTGATGTCTCGTATGCTTTAAGCATGACGAGCAGATACCAATCAGATCCTAGTGAAAGTCACTGGACAACTATCAAGAATACTCTTAAGTACTTAAGAAGAACTAAAAACATGTTTTTGATTTATGGAGGTGAGGAAGAGCTCATTGTAAATGGTTACATTAATGCTAGCTTTTAAACCGACAAAGATGATTTCAAGTCGTAGTCAGGTTATGTATTTTACCTTAATAATGGCGCTGTGACCCGAAAGAGTTCAAAGCAAGGGACAGTAGCTGATTCTACAATAGAAGTTGAATACATTGCAGCATCAGATGCCGCAAAGGAGGCTGTTTGGATTAAGAAGTTCATCACTGAACTTGGAATTGTTCCTAGCATTGCTGACCCAATAGAGCTCTATTATGACAATAATGGAGCCATTGCGCAAGTCAAGGAACCTAGATCTCACCAGAAATCCAAACATATACTCCGACGCTATCATTTCATAAGAGATATTGTTAATAGAAATGATGTCAAGATATGCAGAATACTGATCGACGATAATGTTGTTGATCCACTAACAAAAGCCCTGACGTAGCAGAAGCATGATAGTCATATGAGATCCATAGGTATTAGATACATGGATGATTGGCTTTAGTGTAAATGGGAAATTGTTAGTGTATATGCCCTAAAACCAATCATATTGGTGATTGTAATTTTCAATCATGTTATTTTAATGGCAATTTCAATTATTATATTTATATATATTATCTGCGTAATATATTTAATTATGATAATAACCTTAGAATAATTGTATTCTTAAATGTCCCTAGTCATATATCATTGTGGATTAGGTTGCTTTGATATGTTAAGACTAGCATGTGTGAAGACTTATATGGGATATTAAGTTTACACATGAGTGCAAGTTAGAGAACTTGTATACTGGACTGACCCATCTTAAGAACACTACATGGATCGTTATATGAGTATCATAAGTGGTTCTTAGTGATCATTATTAACATAGTCCTTTGACCTGAGATCACCAAGGTTCCCTACATGTGAGTTTCATATTTTGATACTATTCTATGTCACTCATGGTTGAGTGAATGCAAGGGTAGATATTGAATATGTCACATATCATGTGGAGGGGTTTGTGTGATCAAGATAGGATTTGTCCCTCCTATATAACAGGAGTAACATCTATAGGCCTCTTGATTAAGTAAAGTTGAGAAAATGCATGGCCACGCTCAGATGAATTAACATGGGATGTCGATTACAATTGTTTCAGTCAGCTTACTTAGGAATCAAGAAACCTCAAGATTGGGCTATACGGGAATGACACGGTCCATGTCTCGTGCTCAATCTAGATGTATAGGACAAAAGGACATAAGTGATGATCACGTGTAAAGATTTAGTCAAATCATTGACTTTCTCATTAATTGGGTAACAATGATGTGTTGCTAGACACCGATCATTGTTTATGATCATTAATATAATTAATGATTATTGCCAATGTAATAAGAGCCTATAGGTTCGCACATTTAGAGCCTAGTGAATTTGGAATTAATGGATCAAATTGTTTGGGCCTAATATTTGGGAATTCATGTTATAATTATAAGGCCCAATAGTAAACCTATAATTGTACATGGAATAAAGCCCAAATAGGTTAGGGTTTTCTATGCACTTATTTAAATAAGCTTGTTAGGTAATAATAGTTAATTCATTATTATTTATGCATTCCAAGCATAGAAAAACCCTAACACCTCTCCTTGACCAAAACCTTTGAAGAGGTGTAGCTAACACTACGAAGAAAAAAGGAGAACAATTCCAACCGGTGTTCGTGTGGACGTTCATCGATGATTCACGGGTTCATGTGGATACTTTAGAATTTGGGGCTAAAAAGGAAGCTGAAGAAGTGATCAACGACCAAGTTCTAGAGTCATCACAAAGGTATTCAACAAATCCTTGTTCTGATTTAACATTTTTGCATGGATCCAGTGGATGGGATCGGTTTATTCCGCTGTGCTTGTATAGCTCCCGATCCCAACAGATTTTTTCTTATCATTGGGATTCTTCTCTCCCCAGTAGGTAGGACTTCCTTTATGCAGTCCTAGAACAGTTAAAGCATAAAAGTTAGATACAAAAAAATGTCTATAATACATAATTTTGAATACATCAAATAACGAAGAAATAATGCTCATACCTTTAGGTGGGATTTTAGAGAAATATGATCAACTTCAATCATTCTTATCTTCTTTCTAAGCAAAGGATTGACACTTGCTGAGGTGATAACTATTCTCTTGCTAGAAGTAGATTGTCATTTCAAAATTTCACCCTAAGGTTTTGATGAAGACTTGTTAGCTTTCATGGAATTTTAGGATTTAGATTTAGAAACATTATCCTTCTTCCTCTTCCTTTTCTTCTACTTCTCAAACCTAGATTGAGAGGAAGTAATTTCCTTATTCTTCTTCTTCTCCTCAACGTTAAACTAAGATGAAACAATTTCATTATTCTTTTTCTTTTTCTTGACTCCAGATTAAGAAAGAATAGGTTTTTTTTACCTCTTTTCTTCTTCTCAAACCTTGAGTGAGAAGTAATTACTTCTTTCTTTCTTTTCTTTCCCTTCTCAAACTTAATTGAGAAGTTAAACTATATGAAAGGTCCATTTTCAAAATAAGAACCATATTTTCCTCACAAACTTGCCATAGAAAATATGTGAAGGATAATCTCCCACTTTATCTGTACTAATTGCTCTAACCATAGATTTGAACAATTTGCCTCCAAAATGGCATAAGGGAGAAGGCTAATCTAATATATTATTCTATCTTAAAGGGATTGGAAACCTTCAAAAGTAGTCTATTTACTTATGTCTTTAGTGTCTCAAGGAATGAATGTATCTTCAAATGTTTGAGTAAGTCCAAGCTACTGCATTACTTTGTCTAACGAATAATTACAACAAAATATAGGTCTATATGCTAGAAAAAAAATCCATAAAGATGAAACCAATAAGGATGGTTAAGAGGATAATAATCAACCAATGGTTTAAGTTTGCTTCAATCTAGAATCAATCATCCAAAGATTAATTAGCATACTTCTAAGATATCTCTATATATAGCTTTAGTTAAAAATAACCTAAACTAAGAAATGTAAGATAATGTTTGAACCAAAAACTTAGAAATATCATCAATAAGCTTTTAAAGTAGTATTCTCCTGCATGCCTTACCCTATCTATTAATACGGGGATAAGTTTAACCAGCAAGAATGGTCTTAACTTTTAAAATATAATTCAAGAAATGCTCAAAAAGAAATAATTATAAGAATGTAGAATGAACAAAACTATTTACATAATACCTATCATCAAAATGCTTAATATACCCTTGGAACTGATCAAGATGAAGGTACAAACCTATGAAGAAAAGCACAACCAAAGCGATTCACTTTCCTAATGCAACATAAGATGCTAAGAGAAGGATGGTTAGATTTAGGATTTTTGTTAAAGGACCCAGAAAGATAAAATAACCAAGCTAATAAGCTACAAAAATAGGAAAAAACAAAATTTTCTCTTTGTTAGCTCCAAAGCTTTCATCACACATGGAAAATTCTTTCCCATCTTTGCCAACTCTTTTATTAGCCTCACTAAAGAAATACCTCAACTATTTTGAAAAGGAAGATTTATCCTTCATCTTGTCTATTCTCTCAGTATATTCCTTAAGGCAACCTTAGTCGATATTCTATGTCCTACTTAAGGACTACTTAAGAAAGTTATGTTATATCTATTTGCCCAAAAATAAGAAGATGGTATAAAGAAAAAACATCCTTTAAGGTAGGAGTAAATTCTCTCCACTTGATCATAAAATCATGGGTATCACTCACTCACCTCTTGATAAGATAGCACAAGTCTTCTACGTTCCTTTATACTTAAAAACTAGTATAAGCCTTGTTCGTGTCTAGAATATTTGCCCACTCCAAAAGCCTTGCATGGTCTTTATTAGTCAAAATCTCCTATACTTAAGCATCAAAGCCCTTATTAGGAAAGGATATAGAGATAAATCTTATCATGCTAAAGGAAAGTTGCTTTCTAGCCATTTTAGGGAACAACATGTGATTATGGTGTCCCACTTTGCTAAATGCATCACTTTCTAGGTAGCAACATCTCATGCACTTTTCATTGATAACTTGTTCCTTCAACAATTCCACATCCTTAAAATCTTGGGATATAGCATCAAAGATCTCATTATGACCATAATTCTCCATCTTTACCTTCTTTCACTAGAAAGAGAAAAGAAAGGAATTAACACATTTGGAGTAAATATTACACTTAGGACTTTATTGTTGTGCTGGAATCTTGACCTCCCTTAGATCCCTTAAACATCATTGAAAGAAAAGTTAGAAAGTAGTTGAAAGCTTAAGAATAGAGAAATTAGAATTTAGAAGGGAAATTTTCAAATGATGGAAACAATAAAGTGAAAATGGAAGAAAGTTAAAATTTGACTTTTATCAATGGACAACTCATACAACAATTAAAGGATCATAGTAGTCCATTCTAAAATGATTCCATGTGCACAAATCCATAATGCTTCCCATAAATTCCATTAGATGGCTCAAAGATTTATTAAAGAACATAAGGTTTAATCCTAAACAATCTTATAGGGTATGTCCTCACAAAACTTCAATAAGACATCAATACAAGAAACTATCATTACAACCTTTGTAAAACCATGTGAAGCATCGCAGTGAGAGTCCATGCCTCATCATACTCTTCCATTATGATAGCATGCATGTAAGGGGCTTATTGTTGATACCTAGGTCTGCAAGGTCTAATAATCAAGAACTTATCTAAAAAATATAAGAGATTAAAGAATTAATTAGGTCACTATAAATAAGCCTAAGCCTTCTTAAGGATTAACTTATAAGAGGATTGAGGACTATAAATTAAAGCAAGCTGCCTTGAAAGAGGCCTAAAACTCTAAATGATATCTCAAAAAAGGCTTAAGCAAACAAAAAGTCATATCTATCTTGAAAAAAGCCTAAATGGTTAAAAGAACATTCTTTCCTTTAAAAAAGGCATAAAATAAGTCAAAAGACCACTTGCTCTGAAGAATGTTAGAAGGGATTATAAGATCTTTTCTCTAAAAAGGTCATCTCCAAAGAAGGTTGCAAAGAGTTAAAAGACTCCATCTTTAAAGAGATCTAGTTATTTTCTCCACAAAAGGCATAAAGGATCATAATATTTTACTTTTAAAGAGATTACATAAAGTTAAAAGACTTCATTTCAAAAAGATATCTAAAATGGGTTAGAAGACTTACTTCCATCCTCATTTCCATAGAAGGTATAAGGGATTATAAGATCTTACCTCTAAAGAGTCCCACTTCTATCCTCATCTCTACAGAAGGCATAAAAGGTCAAAAGATCTTCCTCTAAAGAGATTTTATTAGAGTAAAAAGATTATATGTTCAATAGGGATCCAAAATTGGTCAGAAAACTCATTTTATACCATCAAATGTGCAAAGGAATCTATAAAAAATTTCCTTCTCTCCTTATTTATACTTAATGCTTAAAAAGAACAATTAGTTTTGTCTTGGACACCATCTATGCCATGGGAGCTTGAATAAATAAGGTCCTATAGAGGCCAAAGGCTAGTTGACAGTCATTTGATCCAAGGGTAAGGATCATTTTAACTAAGGGAATAGAGTAAACTTATTCTTAACCTCTCAAGAATACTTGGATTATATGGCTTTGAAAGATTAGAATAAGGGCCTTATTGTGACCTACAGAAGAAACAAGTATGTTATGCCTAACCTTTTTTAGTCATATACGCTCTAAAGCATGATGAATGTAAAGGCCCTCATACTCAATGAACCACCAACTTAACCAAACCATAACATACAATGCACTTTTTTATCCTATAGTAAACCATTTAGCCATCATATAGAACACCACCACTATCATTGTCACCATTACATCTCCATACCACCACTTCCACCATTATCATTATCACCAATACCATTGCACACCATTACCACTATCATCACAAAGGACACCCACTACCTAGTACCATACCATACTATTTATCCCTTGATTCCTTACTAGTTTGACCTTTTATACTAAAAATTATTATTCCTTATAGCTTGTATCGATGTAATTGTTTGGCTATCTATGAATATCTTCCTCATAAATTATAGAGAATAGAGATTGATAAAAAGCATATATAAATAATTAGAGGAGAATAAATAGATAGAGAATAATAGAGAAGGAAATGGATAGATAGAGATAGACAAAAATAAACAAGAAAAATAAAGAGCACACTAACAATGAAACAATTACAACTTAAAAGATTCTAGAAACTTCTAAATTTCTTTATAACATTTAACACTCAACCCCATCCACTTTCAAGGAGGCCCAAGAGGTTTATTAAGCTCAAGAGATATAGCTTTTTTAGCCTATTCATAATCAGGTTATAAAGTGCTTATTCCTTATCCACCTTCATAGCTATTATCTTGTGCTTTATTATTGTACCTACAACTACTAATCAACAAACTTACCAAAACCTCCCTTAATAAACTCATACTAATATTTAAAATAATGTATACTTAATTTTATTATGAAAATTAAAACTTTATTATTGGTTCAATGAAGAACCTATGAGCACCAAGTAATACTTTCTAACAAAAGTTTTATTTCTTCCTTGAATAAAACATGTTTTCTAAACATGCTTAAAAGGTTTTGGTTTAGTACTAAAAAGTAACTTTTAAAAGTACTATTTTCAAAAAGTAAATTATTTTTTTACAGTTGGTCTTTATTGGTAAAAAAAATTAATGAAAATTTCTAAACTTAGATTCCATGCATGTTGCATGTTTTTTGGAAAATAAAATTTTTACAAAATGATTTTGGTTGGAAAACCTTACAAAGATGTCCGATTGATGTCTTTATATCAATCATGATGACCCAAAAATGGGACTTAACAATTGTGGTATCATAGCATAGTTTAAGTCAAACTATTGAATGGTAGAATTTGGTATAATGAAGAGATCATATATTACAGTCTGTGAAACAATTGAACTTTAGCCTAAAATGTTTAGTGGTTACCATACAACATATTCTATAATTTCAAAAATTCCATAAGGAGTATTAGGAATTTTTTTATTTTGAAAATTAAAATTTTTTATTAAATTATTTTATAGGATATAGTGAGAACTAGGGTAAACTCGAGTAAGCTAAAGAAATAAGGAATCTATAAACTCTCCTAGTGAGGAAAGTAGGACTAATTAGAAAGCCTTACCTTAGGTAGCTACTTTGTAGCAAACTTTAGAAAAGGCACTTCATCAAGGGAATCAAAATATAAATAGGCAGGGAAATAGGCAACTTTCTCTTCCAATACCCTACTAAGATAAGTAGTAGTAGATTTATGAATTCTTGAAATTAAAACCCCCAAGTTATGATGGTATTAACCCATTAGTCAACCCTTATTAATTCCTAGATCGTATAAAAAGAATAAGATGCTAGGCTGCAATAAGGCTATGATGGTAGAGCTAGCTAAACATTAGTTAGAAGATATAGCACATCAAAGGTATAGTTAGAATTTAAAGTCAAGTGTTAAAGGTGATAACCTAATTACCCATAAGTGATTTCAAGAAGAACTAGTAAATTGATTCTTATCTCTAGGCCTTAGAGATGCAAAGACACATAAATTTGAATAGTTAAGCCAAATATCAATAATGACAACACTGTATAATGATAAGTTCACATGACTTTCTTGATATTCTAGACATTTGGTTAAAAACAAGAAAGTGAGAGTAAACTAATTTCAACATGGGCTTCATAACTATTATTATGGTCGTATTAATGTCAAAGATGCTATTTACAAGCAAGTGTTGAATATAAAAATCAAAGCTAAAATACACTTTAAAGAAAGGTGTGAAAGAAAAGCAAGCTCTGAAAAGAAGAAAATAAGGTTTAACAATAGATGTAATAGCAACAAATGGCTAAGAGGAAAATGCAAAGTACATCAACAGGTGCATGCCCTAATAAAAAGAAATTTCAAGCACAGAGGATTCATAAGAGTGCAAGTTCTATCTCTAGAGTGATGAACCTACCAAGGATATACCTAGTGCTAACTTTATTAAACAGACCTTCTTTCTACAATTAATACAATAAGAATCACATTAGACCATGCCAATCTTGCTTTAAGTGTAGTTAAATAGGACATCTAGCATGAGAATTCCCATTAACTTAATACAAAGACAATGCCATGCCCAATACTTAAAATACTTAAATGTTTGCTAATGGTGCCTAGTAAAGGAGTAAGAAGAGGTGAAAGGATAAGATGATTGGGACCTAGGCTAGAGTATTTTCCATGACAAGAAAAAAGGCTTAATGCTTTATGATAGGTACCATACTAGTAAAAAAAAATTATGCAAAAATTTTATTTAATTTAGAAGCTACCTATTCTTTTTTATTCCATGAATTAGCACTAAGGATTTCAAAGCATAAAGAAAAATTGGATAATGTTATGATAGTAACATATAGAGTTAAATATGTGAGATTAATTATAATTATCCAACAAGGGTAGACTTAATAGTCTTGGAAATGATGAAGTGCAATGTTATTATAAAAGTAGATTAGTTATTTAAGTATCATGCTTATGTATACTGTTACCATAAGACAATAACATACCACTTGAAAGAGAAATGGCATAATTATTCCAAGGTGAAAAGCGAATAAAGATGCCTCATTTTGTCTCTTATGCAAAAGTAAGGAAACTCATTAAAAAAAGGGTCGTATGGATAACTACTATAAGGGAAGTTAAGAAAAAAGAACTTAAAGTTAACAAAGTTCTTATGGTGAGCGAGTTCCAAGATTTTTTTTAAAAGAATTGCTAGGATTATCACCTGATCAGGAAATCAAGTTTACAATCGAGGTAGTTCCAAGAAATTATTTAATATCGATTCCTTTATATTGAATAATGTTAGTGGAAGTAGAGGAATTGAAGGTACAAACATAAGATTTAATAGATAAAGGCTTCATATAGCCTAGTACTTCCCTATAAGGGGCACTTATGTTGTTTATTAAGAAGAAAGATAGATCATTGATACTATATATTGACTATTGACAATTAAATAAGGTCACTATCAAGAACCGGTATCCTTTTCCTTAAATAAATTACTTATTTGATCAACTTTAAGGTACTAGATGCTTTTTAAAAATTAACTTGTAGTCTAGATATCACTATTTGATGATTTAGAAGGAGAATATTCTAAAAATGGTATTTCACATTTGCTATGGACATTGTGAGTTCTTAATAGTGTCTTTTCCATTAACAAATGCACCTATAGCATTTATAAACTTAATGAATTAAGTTTTCAAACCATTTTTGGATGATTTATCATCATATTCATTGATGATATCTTGTTGTATTCGAAAAGTGAAGTGGAGCATAGGCAATATCTGTAATAGCTTTGTAGACTTTAAATGAGCATTAGTTATATGCTAAATTTTCAAAATGTAAGTTTTGAATGAAAAGTGTCCATTTCATAAGATAAGTGATTTTATATGAAGAACTTCAAGTAGATCCACAAAAAGTAAAAGCATTACTTAGATGGCCAAAACCTTCAACTTTAATAGATATACATAGCTTCCTTGGATTAGCCAAATACTACAAAAAATTTATGAAGGAATTTTTAAAGATCACATTGTCATTAACTAAGTTGACGTGAAAAGGAGCTAAGTTCATACGGAGTAATGAATATGAAAAGAGTTTCTAGAAGTTGAAGAAATGCTTAATATCTACATCTTTGTTAACCCTTCTAAATGGAACTAAAGGTTATACGATGTATTATGACACCTCAATAATTAGACTAGGATGTGTTTTGATGCAACATAGGAAGGTAGTTGCTTATGCATCAAGATAACTGAAGAAACATGAGGTAAATTATCCAACTCATAATTTGAAGATGGAAGTAGTAATGTTTGTTTTGAAGATTTTGAGACACTATCTTTATAAAGCAACTTGCGGGATCTATACAAATCATAAAAGTCTGAAGTATATCTTTAAACAAAATAATTTGAATTAATAATAACGTAAATGCATAGAATTAGTGAAGGACTATGATTGCTCTATTAATTACCACCATGTAAAGGTAAATATGGTAACAAATACCATAGGTTGAAAAGCTCGAAGGAAAAAATGAAGCACATAAAAGGAAGAAGTTTATGAAAAATTAGATAGTATAAGGTTACAATCCATGATAATAGAGTATATCAAAAAAGAATAGCAAATGGACTCTAAGCATGAATAAATAAAGGAAAAGGCAATGGTAGAAAAGAAAACCTACCTCAATGCTATTGATAAATGTGTAGTAAGGAATAGGAAAAGATTATAGGTTCAATGAGGAAGGAAATCTTAAGGAAGGCACATGGATCATTATCTACAATACATCTAAGTGCAATGAAAATGTACTAAGATGCAAATAATGTTCATTAGTGGGAGTGAATGAAGAAAGATGTAACTGAATATGTGATCAAGTATTTGACTTGCTAACAAGTTGAAGCAAAACACCAATGCCATGCAAGACACCATCAGAACATCTATATACCAAAGTGGATATGGGAAAATGTTATGATAGACTCCATCATTGGATTGCTAAGAGCTAATAAAGGTTATAATTTTATATGGGTAATCATAGATTGTTTTATAAAAATAGCACATTTTTTATTGGTAAAGATAACATTCTTAGCATCATAGTATGCTTGAACTTTCTTAGACAAAATCATACTGTTACATGGTGTGTCGATGATGATTATCTTTAATTGCATAACACAATTCATATCACATTTTTTGCAATTATTTTAAGAAATATTTGGGACATATTGTATTTTAACACATTGTCTCACCTATAGATAAATGGATAATATGAGAGGATAATTCAAATGTTAAAGTATATGCTCAAAGCTTGCACAATTAATTTTAAAAGAAAGTTAGGGCAAGTATATATCATTGATTAAATTTGCCTATAAAAATTATTATCAAGCAAGAATTTAAATAGCTTTATTTGGAACACTTTAAGGCATGAAGTGTAGATCGTGTACAAGTTAGATTTAGCCAAGAAAGGCAAAGATGCATAGACCAAACTTGGTATAAGATGCAAAGAATAGAGTTAAAACTATTTCAGAGTGACTTTAAGTAGTTTAGGATAGATAAAAGTCTTATACCAATAAACACATATGAGAATTGAAATTCCAAGAATGTGAGCATGTATTTTTAAGAAGGTCACTAATGAAAGGGGTAATGCATTTTAGTTTGAAAGGAAAATTTGTAACAAGGTATGTTAGGCCTTATTTAATAATCAAGAGAGCTTGTAAGATAGTATATCAATTAAAATTTACCAAAAAGCTTAATAGCAATACACCTTGTCTTTCATGTATTAATGCTATAAAAATATGTCCTCGATGAATCCTATGAGTTAAAGGAAAAACCTACAGAGCTAGATCAAAAACTAACTTATATGGAGAAACTAGTTAGAATAATGGATAGACAAGTTAGGAAGTTTTAATCTAAGGAAGTTTGAACAATTAAAGTAGTTTAGGAAAAACATGGTGAGCAAGAAATGACATAGGAATTACAAGTAGATATAAAAGAAAAATACCCATAATTATTTGGTAAGATTCCTTAATACTTTTACACATGCTATTAACAATTGTGTTTTCCTTATCTTATTAGTGAAAATATGAGGATGATTTTTTTTTAAGGTGGTAGAATTATAATACCTAGTAAAAATCCAGTAGATAAAAATAGAAAAAATTAAATTAGGAAAAGTTTATTAATACATATTTGATAAAGTATCCATTAATCTAAATAAATGAAGATCTTATTATAAATTATTTAAGGAAAGTTAAGGAAAAATTAGAGTGATTTTAGTAGTTATTCAAGATCCAAGGTTGATATTTAAAGTAACTTAGTGTTTTTTATTCAAAAGCATCCTATATCAAATTGTAATTTTTAGACACTAGTATGATGGCTTGCATTATTTTATGGAGGAGAAAAGGGATGTTAACCTAACTTTAGGACTTAAGTGTAATTTCTAAGAAGGATTTCCTAAATACAAATAATTAGAAAAATTAAAGATAATAAGTAGGATGATGAAATAATATTTTATTGCATCATAACTTATGTTTAATTGATGGGCAAGTTAGAAGCTTTTATAAGCCTAGTCATCAATCTTAGTCATTAGATAAGGTGAGATTAAAAAGGAATATTCTTAAGATATTTCAAGATATAATAACATTATACTAACTGTAGAATATTGGATGGGATTTGGCTTCATCTTTTAAAGACTAAACCACATGAAGCTTAGTTGTAACACAACTAGATGTTATTATCTTTTGGTTAGAAGAAACTTAATGATCACTTAACCCTATAATTATAAATAGCCTAAGCCTTAATTTATTTTTACACGCCTAAGACTAAGAAGAGAGAGAGAAAGCAAGTGATATTTGTATCATATTTTCCTAGTGTGTTCTTGAGTGCTCTTGATAGCCTTGATACTTGGTTAGAAATTTAGCAATTTTGATCATCAAAGTGAAGTTAGATACCCATAAACTTTAGTAGTTTCTTTTATTTTCACAATTCTTTCAAGGAATTTCTTACTCACTATGTTATTTTGAATGGCACAATTTGAATCCTAAGTTAAGGAATCAAGTGTAGCAATCTCATTTGAGTGAGTAGAGATCCATTTCTTTTCTTTTTTGTTTTCTTTGAGAAGATCTTTATATATGAGATATACATATGCTTTGATTAATGATGTTTTGGAACTATGACATCCACGGTGGATTTACTTGAAAATTTATTTTCTTAAAACCTTTATGTGAGATGATTTGAATGATAATTTGAAATAAGAAGATAATTGAATTCTATTTCCTTTTTTTTTAAGGAAAGGTTTTTGAATTAAGTAAAATTAGATATCTTGAAAGAGATTTGTGAAAATGATTTCTTTTATTAATATTTGAAGAAACAAATGTTTGGAAAACATGTTTTTTTTTTTATATAACCATCCAATATTTGAACGTCATATTGAGCATCAACTAATCTAGATTCGAGCTGAGTAGGATGACATTAGGTGATAAAGCTCTCCCTACTAAGTTTTAACACAGTTACATTCCTAGGGACTTGAACCCAAGACCTTTAGTTAAGCTAAAATAACCTCGTGTCAATTGATTTATGTACTTAATGGTTTTGGAAAACATGTTTTATTTAAGAAAGAAACAAAACTTTTGTGAGAAAATATGACATAATGCTTATCAGGTCTTCATTGAACCAAAGGCAAAGTTTGAATTTTTATAATAAAATGAAGTATACATTATTTTAAATCCTAGTGTGAGTTTTATATAAGTGTCACATCAAGTTATTAAGCAAAATTCACTTTGGAAAACTTAAAAAAAAGGCTCTTTGGCTTTTAGTATTTTAAAAGGAAAAATATTTTTTCTTTTTTTTAAATAAAAAATTGTTACAACATGTTCTAAACTCATCTTGAGATGTTAGCATACATTTATATTATGTTTTTTGAAGAAAAAATGCCTTTGAAACAAGAAAGCAAACTCTTGGGTACCTTGTTGTTTGGTAAGGAAAAATTATGATTTTGTGAGAAAAAGTTATTACACTATATTCTATACTAATTACAATATGTTATTAAACAATTATATCAAGGTTTTAAGGCAAAAACATATTTCAAAACATGCTAGAAAGTTTTCGATTTAGTGCTAAAAAACATCATTTAAAAGTAGTATTTTCAAGAAGCAAATTGTTTTCTACAAATGGTTTTTGTTAATAAAATAATTTAGTCACTTGTATATCTTATTTTAAATATAAAGATGATTGAAAAATTATCTTTAACAACATTATTTTATGAATGGAAAATTTGGGAACTTTTCATAAAGATTTGCATATGAAAGAGAATTTGGAAAGCTAAGTACTTGCTTTAAAGTGCTTAATAGTTAAATGTATGGGTAATTTGTGTAACATATTTTGAGCTTCAAAAATGTTCAAATTTCAAGGTTAAAGCCTCTATTTTAATTCTAGAAATTTGGAAAAATGTTAATAAATTTTTCCATTTTAAATAGAATTTTTAAGTATAAGATTATTTGTTAAAATTTAGTAAAGTTGTGACTGCTATCTTAACTTTTTAATGTAATTGTATAGTGAAATTGTGTAGTTTTACTACTTCTAGATAACATGCTTATATACTCAAATTAGTAAGGAAAATTTTTTTCTTACTTATTAGAATAATGTACAAAACATAGGATTAAATGAACTCTGAATTGGATGTTGTGGTTGAATCCTCCATAGTTTTGCTAAAAAATCATGAGGTACATGATAATTTTAGATTGATATTTCATTTTTAATAGTATACAAATATATGGAGTTAATGGCCCTAAGGTATGCATGAATATTGTTGAAAAATGTTAAAGAAAGTGCAAGTGATGTTCCATGATTTTCATAGAAAAACCATGAGAAATATAGTGCTTTCTAGTGCATTATTATATTATGGAACTATTTATGAGTGCACTAATGAATTGTTATACAAGTGTAAATATGAATTGATTATAGAAATGAAATAGAACTCTTGCATGTAATGTGATATTTAGCATATGGAAATGAAAACAAGAATGCCTAATAAAAGTCACTTGAAATATGATGAGATAAGTATGTTTACTTTCTTACTAGATTATATGGCTATGACTATGTTAATGTTTTATGATTTGTAATGGATGACATTTTGACCTTATCCTGTTATATGTAAAAAATGGAATAATTTGTGTTGTATGTGAAAAGTAGGCTAGTGAGTGCCTTATAAGCCAATAACAGCTCTATATGAAAAGGCTTGAATGCTTATATGATTATTAACTTGAATGTCATATATGATACATTATTATGTTATGAGACCTTTATGTAAAGGTTAAGAGATTGATCTAAAGCCTTATATTCCAAATCATATAGAATGACGTGAGGCAAGGGAAGCAAAAGGTTAAGATACATGTGGTTTGGTTTGTCCACAGTAATAAGGAAGAACCTTTTATGCCTCACTACCATTTAATTGTTAATTAATGATTCTATTTATGAATGAAATTTCTAATAGTGCTGAATTGCTATATGTGAAATAAATGGGAAATTATTGGTAAGAAAGTGATTTTAATATATGTCTTGTATGTATATGGTTTTCTTGATTGAAACCTATTAGAAAATTTGTATGATACTTCTATCAAAGCGTAATTTATTACTCACTCTACTTTTGAATATATTTTGTAGATACTCCTTCATATGGCTTTCATTAAGATTATTGATATTTGATAGCATGTCTATGACATTTACCACCATAATTGTCACGATCCTTTTCTAGACCATTGTGACTGGTATAAAGATATCAATTGGACATCTTTCTAGCTAAAACCATTTTGTAAGACTTCTATTTTTTGAAAACATGCACTATGCAAAAAATCCAAGTTTGTTAATTTTCACTAGAATTTTTTTTTTACTTTTTGTTTCTTTTGTATACATATATATACTGTCTTATTTCGTCATCACTTTTTTATCATCAATACTAAGATGGGTTTACTCTTCCACTATTGCCTTTTCCTTTAATTGATCATACTTAAAGTTTTTCAATTATTCTTCCTTGATTTGTTCTATTATCATGGATTGTATCCTTACAGTGGCTACTTCTTCTTAGACTTCTTCTTTTTGCATAATACCTTGGTTGGATACTTATCTATGTTAATCTTATAGTGCTTAACACTATGAGTTGCTATTATAGCTTTTCCTATTAGGGTATTGACTACCATAATATCATCTAATTCCTCTTTAGGCTTTAAAATTTTGCTTGTTATATTATAGGATAGGAAAGAATGGGTAGTTCTAGAATCAAATAGAACTCTCGCATAAAGATTTTGAATTAGTAAAGTATGTCTTACAATAGCATTTGAAGCTTAAGCCTCTTATCTCATCATGGTAAATAGTTTGGCAAGGGTTCTAGTTTCTTGTTTCTCCATCTCTCCTTATTTCTTTCCTAGGCATGGTTAGCAATCTTACAGACGTGAATGCTTAGGTATTCTAAGTGCTAGGCATGGCATTATTTCTATACTAGGTCATTGTGCTTTCCTACACTTTATGTCCTATTTAGCCACACTTGAAACAAGAGTTGCATGCCTTGATATGGTTCATGTTGCACTAGTTGTAGAAAAGAGGTCCATTTGGTGGATTCAACATTGAGAGGTCCTTAGTAGGTCCACTGTTCTAAAGATGTAACTCACACCATGATGAGTCCGTTGCCATTGAGATTTCTTACTACGAGGTCATCTATCTATTAGTGCACTCTATACACTTCTGCTTGGTCTTTTGTTGCTACTACCTTTTCCATCAAACTTAGATCTCTTACTTTTAGAGCTTGCTTCTATTTCACACTTCTTCTTATAGTATATCGCAGTTTTAATCACCATATTCAACACTTACTTATAAAAAGCATGCTTAATATTAATCCAATCATAGTGGTATTCATGAATTGCATACGAAAATTAGTTTACCCTTGCCTTTTCAATAGTCACCAAATATCTAGCATACTATAGAAGTCATGTGAATTGAGTATCATACTGCACTATCATCATTGATCCTTAAGTTAACAATTCAAATTCTTGCATCTTTACATCTCTAAGACCTAAAGGGTAAGAACCAATCTACTAACTTTTCTTAAAACTACTCCTAGGTGATTAGGTTATCACTTTTAACTTTTGACTTTATATTTTGACTATAACACCGATGTGCTATGTCTTCTAACTAATATCTAGCTAATTCTACCATCATCGCTTCACTACAAACTAGCATCTTATAAATTCTTTCTATAAGATCTAGGAATTCATAAAGGTTGACTGATAAGTCAACACCATCATAAATTGGGGGTTTCTATTTAAAGAACTAATGAATCAAGCTATCTTGCTAAGGTATTAAAGGAGAAGGTTTCCTATTCTCTTGTCTATTTCTATTTCAACTTCCTTGATCAAGCACTCTTTCTTAAGTTTGTTATAAGACAATAGCCCAAGCTAAGGTTTCCTAATTAGTCCTACTTTCCTCATTAGGAGAATTTGCAAACTCCTTATTCTCTGGCTCACTTTAATTTACCCTAGTTCTCATTATTGCCTTTAAAATAACTCGTTTAGGAAATAAAAATTGCTTGCTAAAATAAAAGATACCTAGCACTCTTGATGGAACCATTAAGATTATTAATAGCACTTAGTATGGTAACTATTGGAGTTCACTTTACTCTGATTGATGATTTTTTCCAAATACCACCATCCTGCAATTTGACCTTGACCATGCTCTAATACCACAATTCATGCACTAATCATGCAAATAAGCCCAGTTTCATTAGAAAACTCATAGAGCAAAATCCATTTTTCCATAATATTTCCATTAATGTCCAAGAATACCTTTAAACCATTAGCTTAACATACTAGTATGTTAAAAAATGAATAGAATATTAATCTAGAATTTCCATTAAACTCAAGGTTTTAATAATAAAACTGTGGAATACATTATTTGGATTTTTCAAGTTCCACAACTTCCAATTCTAAACAAATTTAATCATATGGTTTATACATTATTCTAACAAGTAAGGAAGCTATTTCTCCTTATTAATTAAAGCATTTTTAGGTGCTATCTAGTAGTAGTAAAACTACACAATATCACAATACAACTTCATCTAAGGGTTACGAAAATAATCACAAGCATGTACTAAGTTTTAATAATCACCTTTATACTAGAAAATTCCATTAAAAATAGTGAACTTTATTAATATTTTTTCCAAAATTTCCAAAATTAAAATAGAATATTTAAAAATCATATCTTTTAACCACCAAAACACCGTAAAATGGGCATACTTAGCTTTCAAAACTCCATTTTATAGAGAATTCTTTATGAAAATTTCTTGAATTCTTCAACTAACTTCTTGAGACTTAAACATCATTTATAAACCATTTTAACCATAAAATAAGTTATACAAGTAACCAAAATACTTTGCTGGTAAAAATCACTTGTAGCAAACATTTTACTATTTAAAAACACTATAAGAAAATGCTTATTAGCATTACACAACAAGTTTTCAAGTCTGTTTTCAAGCATATTTTTAACACAAGCTTTTGACATACTTGTTTATAAACACCTTTCAAATAGTTTAGGACATATTGTAGCAAGTTTTTCTTATAAAAATAGAATTTTCACCAAATAGCAGAAAACTCAAAAGCCCTTTTTATTCATTTAAGGGTTATTTTGCTTAAAAACCGTAATGTAATTATTCCAAAATATCCATATTAGGTAATAGTTTAATATTTACTTGCTTTTGTAATGAAAAGCAAAATTTTTCCCTGTGAAAGCAAAGGAAACTCGAGAGCCTTTTTAAGTACATGCAAGTTCATTTTTTATCTTAAAACTTTGATATTTATACATTGTATCATTTCCTAATTAGTTTGTAACAATTTTTACCTTAGAAAAATAGATTTTTCCTTAATCTTTGCTTAGAAACTCGAGAGTTACATCATGTTTCCCCATCAAAAATTTTCTTTCTTTTGTTTGTAAAAACCATGTTTTTAAATGTTTGCTATTTTTAGGAAATCACTAGAATAATTTTCACAATCTCTTTCAACCTTTTTTTCTCAAAACTATACCTTTTAAATATTTTCTTAAAGTATAAGAAAATATTTTTGCAAATAATCCACCATAAATTTTCATGCCTTCAATTTACTAATAGTCAAATTCATATGTCTTAAACATAAACATATTCTTAAAGAAAACTAATAAAATAAAAATGGATCTCTACTTATTTGGAAGGGTTAGCTAAGCATAATTTTCTTCACCGAGGATCCAAATTGTGACATCTAAAACAATAGAGTTAGTAAGGAATTCATTGAAAGAACTATGAAAGGAAAAAAGAACCACTTGATTTTATGGATTTCTTCCTCCACTTTGGGGAATCAAAGAGCTAAATCTCTAAGAAAGCTATTAAGAACACTAAGAATCCTCAAGAACACACTAAGATAAGATGAAAGAATCTTCCATTGCTCCCTTTCTCTCACACAATTTTACTCTAAGATAAGATACAAATGAACTAAGGCTAGCTATTTATAAGGAAAGGATTGAGTGACAATCAAGTAACTAGATGACATTATCTTGTTGGTTTAGTACCAAGCATGTAATGCTTAATAGAATAAGAAAATTTAAGAAGAAATCTTGAATAAAAACTTCCCTAGTAGAAATCCAATAACATAATTAGATAAATTTTGGATAAACCATAAAAATAGTATGAGTGTTCACCTAGATAATTTTTTATAGAAATTATATTAGGAATTAGTATAGGTCAAAATATCATAAAAATTCTCAAATTAAGTTTAGGAAAATTATACGAATGCCTAATAGGAAATTAGGGGGCTAATTAGCTAAAAATCAACCTAATTAGTTCAAAAATCTAGAGATTAAGCCAAAAATTAAAATAAATCATTTTAGCTTGCTTGGACTAATTTAACCCAAACTTTTGTAAGTCCAAGTGTGATTTTTGAATTAAGAAAATTCAAGCCCAAACAAAGCCCAATCTTATGAAAGAAGTTAATGTTATTTTAATGAAAAAGTGAAAAATTAGAGACATTTGTTAGCAAGCATTTCTAAGCACCTATTTAGCTAAATTTATATTGTATTTAAGAAGAAAATCTTCTAATTTTAGGCCAGTAAAACATGAACCATGTGCTACTCCATCATCATAAAATTTTTTTACAAAAAATAAAAAGAAAAAGAAAATATTTTATAAAGGAATTTTAAGACATATATATGTGGCTTTAGGATAAAAATTGCACATTTTTTTACTAATTTCCTAGCTAATTTCCTAGCCAAAACATGAGATTTCCAAGGGTGTTTCACTAGGGCTTTTAGTTTCTAGCTTTGTCAAAAGGTTTCATCCAATTCTAGCAAGATAACCTAGGATCTTTTCTATCATGACCCAAATCCAATCATGACCAGCGTGGAACCTCTTTACTAGTTTCCACCAGCCTAAGTGTATGTAGTTAACTTAATGCTAACCTATTAGTATGTGAGACATTCACAGAAGAGAATAGTATTTTAAAGATATCATTCATCAAAAGTTTTTATAAAAGATATAAAAGTTAGAAATATTTATAAACCTCCCAAAATAGGGATAAGCAAGCCTAACTAACTCTTAAAGAGTTAGTTTAACATTCTATCAATCTAACACTATGATGGACAAGAGGCCCAAAACATTCTATACACATGAACTGTGTTACCAAAATACTGTCAACAAGTTCCCATGAACTCTAACTCTGAGAAGGTGGAGATGGAGGCTCAACCTGTGAATCTATAAAATTAAAAGACGGAGGAGTGAGTCCGAGCTCAGTGAGTAGATAATCTATAAGAATAACATTAATGTATAATAGCTTACCCACCAAACTATCCTCCTTCAATAAAATTATGTCATGAACAAACATATTAGTAAGCAAAAGCCAATAACACTAAGATTGTCACATGCTCAACTCAAGTTTAATGTATCATTGAATGAACAAATAATAAATGAAATACATTCATCCTCCTTTTAACTCCCGAGTCAACCTTATACCTTACCCACCTATTCCATCCTTGTTCCTCCCGGGCTAACCTTATACCCTACCCGCCTTATTATTAGGAATTTCCCATCCAATATTTACAACATCGCCCACATCATATTTCTCGCCTTTAATTCCACTCATGGCATGGTTCTCAATACAATTTAAATATTAGAGCCCAAGCTCCAATCAATATAATCACAATTCAATTCAATGTACCTTACAATATCTATCAAACATCACCATACTCTCTTGTGTTGTTACAAGCATCTATATATATCATAGCTCTCATGTTATAACTTGTCATAAACCAATACATTTTTAGTACTTATAGGTTAAATATCCATGATAGACCATTATGAGGCATGAAAACACAAAATAGATTGAAAATGGGTTATTTAAAAACCATAGTTCTGACCTATGAGTGATGTCTTAGGAATAACTCATAAACTATAGATGTAATATGTGTGAAACTCTTTTCATATGAAATTAGGTCCAATAACCTTTCTATATACTACTTATTTGTCTAAAATCCACTAACTTTTGAAAGAATTATGTCCTCTTGAAATTAGACATAAAAGTTCACTTTTCTGAAATTTAGAGTTTCTGACCTTTGCTCACTATTTTGATGATATATCAAAATATATACATGATTTTGATTTGAAAATAATTCCATTTGAAAGTATACTTAATTACCTTTAAAACGATAGGTGGTTTGTTTAAAACGGACATAATATGAAGGAGTTATACCCCTTTTAAGTTGACATGAAAATCTGCAGCTGATGAATCGATTGGTGAATTGATTCACTAACCCAGTTTTCACCTTTGAACCCCTGGAATCAATTGGTGAATCGATTCATCAACCCTTGGGAGCGCTAAATTGCTTGGCCACTCGATTCTGAAGCCTTGTTTCACATCTGGACCTCCTAAATCGATTAGCCACTCAATTCATACATGAAAAACTCAATTTTTTACAATATTTTCATAGTGTAACTGATCCAAAACACCTCATAATCATATATAATGCATATTAAACCTAAGTATGATCATCAATACACCTATATAACATCTCATATCACTTCTTTCTATCATTTATTGCTTCTAAAACATAAGATTAAATTAAAATTAAGTAAGGTCACAAACTAACTCATAATTCTCATATACCTTCATATAACTTCAAAATCTATAGATTTAGCTAGATTATCCACTCATCTTGTATGGAAGAGGATGCTAAAAGACTAATTTGAAGATCTTTCAACCCTATTGACATCAAAATCCATGGTTTCTAGAGTTAGGGTTTAAAATGCTCAACACATTCAAATAAGCTTCAAATATTTTATTAACTAAGAAGAAGTAGAAGGGATTCTTAATGAAAATATTGTTCTTACCTTAATTAAATGAAGAAATCAAGAAGATTGGAAAGTATCCCTTGCTTGGTTGCTAAAGTGGTGAGAGGATTGTTTAGAGAGAGTGGAAGAAAATGGAGAAATGAGAGGGTGAAGGGCTTTAGGGCTGAAAAAAGGGAAAAGTAAGGCCTCAGGGGCATTTTTGGGAAAAAACTCGTACACCTCTTCCATACTCATATACTCCCTTATATCAGTGTATAACTTTACACTTAAAAATTCTAACAAACTTTTCCATAATAAATTTCATCCAAATTACATTCTCATACTCTCTTTTTTTATTAGTTCTATTTTATCCTATAATTCACACATAGAATTCTTAATTTACCTGAATTTACCGATTGCTTAACCCTTCCTTATAACAAAATTTCTTATTTATTTATAACTAATGAGGGTGTAACATTTCCTATCTCCTTTAAGTTTTAATGTTAATTTCATCTCCAAAAATTTAGTTTATTATAGTGATATTGTTCTATCCTAAGTGGTCTTTAAGAAGAAGAAGTTGAGGTGAATGGTAACTACTACTTGTTCTATTAAGTTTTTCATGAAATATGAAGAGATTTGATGATATTTGCCACTATATATGTAAACTAAATTATGGTACTGAATGATTTGATTTTAAAATTGTATAAATGTTAATGTAAGGATATGATATTGATATTATGGTGTTAATATGAGTAATATATGATTCATTAAGTTTTTCCTTAGGAAATGACCATAGGAAAATATAGAAACAAAATTCTATTAAGAAAGTTTAATAGTATGTTTCTGTTTCTCTTTGGAATTAAAGGCTAGAAGCTATCTAAATTTCAATTTTTAGTATAATTGTGTTACAAATAATGTTAGGATAAATGTGGAAGAAATTGAAAATTTTTAGGAAATTTTAAAAGTACGAAAAGTGCAATTGAATGGACTTCGGTTATAATAACTTAAAATAAATTTTTGTATTTTGTATGCTGCTATTTGGTGCCATATATTGGTTAAGAAAAATTAAAGTAATTGATTCACTTTGATTATTAATATGTAAGTAATTTGTATAAAAATTTGGTAGTAATTGATTTGATTTGAATGCTAAAGGGCCTTTTTTCTATAGCAACTTTAAAATTGCCCAGAATTGGTAATTTTGAGTTTTTGGTTCTATATGAATAGTAACCATGTGAAATTTTTGTGAAATAATTAATCTCTTTCATTATACATGTTAGGGATGTTGTGTCAAATTTTGGTGATGGATGGAAGTGGCTTGGATATTGAAAAGACACTTATATTGTAATTAATCTTATGTTGTCCTATATGTATTTTGGTATTGAGTGAATAGTACTTGAGAGCTATAAAATTGCAAGAAAATTGGCATTTGATACTTATTAATATATTAGAAGCAATAGATAAATTTTTAGTAAAATGTTAAATTAATTAAGGAGTCCAAAATGGCATAAAATTATGGAAAATCTCTACTACCCAACATGTATAATGTTTGCTATTTCTTATTAATAGATGTTGCAAATGATTAAAAATTGCAATACATTGATGATACATGAGTTATGAATTGCTAGCTATTTAAAGGTGTTAAGTGTTGCATCATCTTGAATGGAAAGGTTGTGCATCAACCTTAGATATAATATCATGCGATGATAAGATTTGAATTTGTATGAGAATAGCAAAATTTTATGGCATAATTAGTACTTACCATACCCTATGAAATAAATGAAATAAGTAATTAATGCTATAGCTAACATCTTGATATTACTATCTTTCAATCTAATTTGTGGGGTAGATATACATTCTTCACAAAGAAGGAGAGAAGTTGTAACGGGTAGAAGGATAAGGTTGGTAGCCTTGTGCCAAAGATGAAGGGGGAATAAGGTTGGATCGAAGGTATAAGGAAAAACTTATGTACCAACCATTGCCATTCTCTTTAATGAACTTTGAAAACATTATACATAAGAGCTTTAATCAAATTTTATTTTACACTATTATCTATATTTGATCTTTTATGGTGAAAACTTTTTGGAAAAAAAGGAGAAGAGTAGTCATTCATTGAGTATTTTAATACTTCCACTCTCTCTATTAGATTTTTTATTTACAAATATGGAGCATGGATCCCACCAAGATGATTGACATTTATGCAATAATCTTCCTCTCACTCTTGGAAACATTCCTTATAATATTTTAATGGTGTCTTAATTAGAAGCTTTATCTTTCGATATTAATTATGTATAAAGTTATGTTTTTAAAAATTTTATACTCTTGTATAAATATCATTTGATTTATGTAAATTATGTTTTGAGCTTTTTTATACATGTACAAGTAAAATTATTTTTCATAAATGGTTATCTATAATTTTTGTAAAGTTATGAAAGTAGATAAGTTAGATATGTCTTAAAGGCTTGTTAGTATACTAATACTAGTCAAGTGTCTTTACATTGCTCATAATATCCAAGAATCAGATAGTGATAAAACAAGTTATTGCTAGTCCTTACAGGATGAAGACAATCCAAGTCAATTATACTCCAATTAATGTAATCTTATACTATCTTCATATATACTTGAAATATTCCCTTTTTAAATTTATCCAATTGATGATTAAGCTTTCTTAAAAGCTTCTAATACTTGATCATCAAGCAAAGCATTAAAATAATAATTTCTCATCCTACTCATCATTTCCTAAGTATCTAATAAAACCAAAGTTAAGAAATTTACTTGAGAATTACAATAATGAAATCAAATCATATTCCTTTCCTTTATGACTAAACACTTTTCCTTGGATATGTTAAAAATTAAAATTTTGACACCTTAAGTTTTTCACAAGGTGTGCCTAAGTAAAACATTAAGTTACTCCAAAGCTTCACCAACCTTGGATCTTATGTACTTATAATTTTCTCAATTTTTTCCTAGATAACTCCTAATAGATTTTTCATCCATGAAAACTAACAAATACTTTTACTAGTGTTAATAAGTATTTCAACTGATTAATCATTAATAAACACTATTTGAAAACATGATGGAGAAACAAAACATTGGAACATATCATTAAAAGTTTATTTTAAAAAATGTATATATAGGTCACCTTCTAAACACTACATCAAAAAATAACTTTCCTCAAATTAATAAGTTTAATCCTTTATATTCTTGAAAATAGTTAATAAATCCAATAAGCAAAACCTTGTCTTTAGGTAAATAATATTAATTTTATCTCTTTCTTTCTAAAGGAAATTCTAAAGTTAGACATGTAGTAATTTCTTTTGGAATTATCTAGAAATAGTTTTATTTTTTATTAGGAAATATTTTGAAAAAATATTCCTAACTTGATTACAAAAGCAAGAAATCATATTCATGAATTTTAAAGAGAGTGTCTTATCTTCAAATAAACAAAATAGTTTCTAAATTTTTCTAACCTATTCTTGTTCAATTGTGTTAATTGCACGGTTGGAACTTCTATATTAAAAGAAAAATTGATTCTTTCTAAAGAAATCAGAAAAGTTATTCAATAATTTTCTTTTTAAAATATCTTTCTGGTTTCTAGAGGAATTTCAAGAAAAAGATATTTATATAGCTTTATGAATGAAAAATTATGTTTCAACTATTTCCAAATTAGAAATAGGAAATGTTCATTTGGAAAAAAAATTAAAATATGTATTTCTAATTCTTAAGACCAAAAGAAATTATTGTATATCTAATTTCAAATTATCCTTTAGAAAAAAAAGGGATATTTAATATTTTTGTTTTTCTCAAAGGTGCATAAATTTTTTAAGTATTTCTTACCAAAGAAGTGTTTTTCTAAATCCTTAATGATACTAATTTTATTTTCAAAATGAAGTTTTGTCTATTGGGTAATTAACTTGAAAAAGATATTCAAATAGTTCATAAATTTGTTTTTAGTGTCTTCTTAATAGAAAAAGTCCTTGTTATTTTTTACTGGTGAATATAAACTATTGCATTACTTTTATCAAAAGCTTTTTTTTTAATTACATCCTTTTATTAATAGATACTCTATTGGTAACATTTTCTATGAAAAAGGAATTCATGGAATCTTGTCTGTTAAGATTTCATAATGTCTATTTTCTAAATAAAGGTTTCAAAACTTGCATATACAGTTATTAAAAAAATTATGAAATTTTAATGAAAATTGTAATACTCAATGAAAACCTAAGTTAAAGTATTTGTTATGACAAGATAGGAGGCTTAAGCCTTAAATGTTGTTGTGACAAGTACCTTACTAGTGAAAAATCTTTATGCAAGGGTTTTATTTGATTTGGGATCTACCCTTTCTTTCTTATCCCATGAATTAGTACTAAAAATTTAAAATCCTAAGGAAAAATTGATTAATGTTATGATAATTATTAGTCTAGTAGAATAAGTTATGATAGCAACCTATAGAGTTAAGAAGTGTGAGATTAACTTTGATAATTATGTAACCAAGGTAAACTTAACAATCATGGAAATGATAGATTATGATGTTGTCTTAGGAATGGATTACTTATCTATGTATCATGCTTGTGTAGACTGTCACCATAAGATAATAACATACCTACCTAAAGGAGAAATGGAATAAGTATTCCAAGGTGTAGAGAGAGAAAGTTAGAAAGAGTTATATCATATTTTCTTAGTGTGTTCTTGAGTGCTCTTGATAGTTTCTTGAGAGTCATCTATTAAAGTTATCAATTATTCTCAAATACACACACACACACACACACACACACACACATGTGTGTGTGTGTATTTGTATATATATATATATATATTCGTTTGAGAAAAGTTATTTCTAGTAACAAAGTAAGAAAGCATATATATGTATGCAAAAAAAAGTAAAAAAAATTACTGAAAATTTTCAAACTTAAATTTTATACATATTGCATGTTTTCAAGAAATAGAAGTTTTACAAGCAATTTTAGTTGTCAAGGCCTATAAAGATTTTTGCTTAATATCTTTACATCAGTCATGATAATCCAAAAATTAATCATGATAAAGGGTCTTTATGCTAGTCACTATAGTTCAAAAATAGGTCGTGACAATTGAGACATTAATTGGACATCTTTATAACTTTTCCAAAAAAATTATCTTGTAAAACTTCTATTTTTTCTAAAAACATCCAATATGCAGAAAATCCAAGTTTGGAAATTTTTACTATTCTTTTTACTTTCTATTTTATTGTATATATACATATATTTTTCTCATTTCATTATCGAAAACAAGTTTTCTTAAACTGATATATATATATATATATATATATATATATATATATATATATATATATATATATTGAAAATAGTTCATAACTTCGACAAAAAAATCACTCATTAATATCAAAAAATTTAAAAATTGATATTCTAAAATCACCTTTGATATAAAGTAGTTCAAAATTTTATATCACCTTTGAGAAAAATAGAACTATGGAATAATCCTTTTTTTTTCTTTCTAAAAGGTATTTTAAAATTAGCTATAAGATAATTTCATTGGATCTTGAAAATTAGAATCTAAAAAATATGTATTCTAAACATTTATTTCTTCAAATATTAATTAGAGAAATCATTTTGAAAAATTTCTTTCAAGAAATCTCTTCTTACTTTCTTTCCAAAACTCTTCCTTTTTCTAGAAGAAAAGAGAACCTAATTATCTTCTTTTTTTCAAATCATCATTTAAATCATCTCACATAGAAATTTTAAGAAAACACTTTTTCAAGTAAGTCCACCATGAATATCATGACTTCAACATGTTATTAATCAAAGCATATATATTTCTTATATATAAAGATCTTCTTAAAGAAAACGAAGAAGAAAAGAAGTAGATCTCTACTCACTCAGAGGAGTTTGCTATGCTTAATTCCTTCACCTAGGATCCAAATTGTGCCATTCATAATAACATAAAGTTAGTAAGAAATAACTTGAAAGAACTCTAAAAAGAAAAGATATCACCAGAGTTAATAGACATTTACCTTTACTTTGATGATTAAAAGTGCTAAATGTCCAACTAACTAACTCTCAAGGAATTATTAAGAACATTTAACAACACACTAGGAAAATATGTTAAAACTCTCTCTTGATTTATCTCTTTCTATAATGGTTTCTCTTTCTTTCTCTTGCTTGTTTGCTCTTGGATGTGCAAACAAAGCCTAAACCTATTTATAGTGGTAGTGTTAAGTGATCATCAACTTTCTTCTAACTAAAAGATAAGTATGATCATAAAAATTTTTCTAACCAAAAGATAACATCATCTAGTTGATTTACAACCAAGCTTCATATGGTTTGGTCTTAAAAAATGAAGCCAAATCCTATCTAACATTACCTAATTAATGCAAGCTTATCATATCTTCAAATATTGTAAGAATACTCCCTTTTAATCTGATAACTAGGCTTATGGAAGATTTTAACTTGCCCATCAATTAAGCATATGTTATAATGCAATAAAATATTATTTCCTCATCATACCCATCATCTTTAATTTTTATATTTATTTATATTTAGGAAAACCTTCTTAAAAATTACACCTAAGTACCAAAGTCAAGTCAACTTCCCTTTCTTCATAAAACAGTGCACCCCTATCCTATTGTATGATGCTTTGGATTAAAAACACTCAGTTACTTTAAAACACCATTATCCTTGGATCTTAAATAACTCCCAAAATCACTCTGATTTTTCCTGAACTTTTCCTAGATAATTTCTAGTAAGATTTTCATTTACTAGGATTAATGGATATTATTACTAATTACACATTAATAAACTTTTCATAATTTAATTCTTTCTATTTTTATTTATTAGGCTTTTATCAAGTATTACAATTTTAGTCCTTTAAAGAAAATTTATCCCCAAATTATCACTAACAAGATAAGGAAAACACATAATTATCAATAAGCTATGTAAAATTTTTAAGGAATCTTACCAAATAATTCTAGATATTTTCCTTTCATACCTACTTTTGATTCCAATATTGCTTCTTACCATCGTGTTTTTCTCAAACTACTGTAACCGTTAGAACTCCCTTAGATCTTAGCTTTCTAATTTATCTATCCATTATTCTAACTAGTTTCTACACATAGGTTAACTTCTAATCTAGCTCTACATGTTCTTCCTTTAACACATGGGATTCATTAGGGAAATATTCCCACAACATTGATACACGAAAGATAAGGTTTATTACTATCATGTTTTTTAGTAAATCTAACTGATATGCTATGTTACCAACTTTCTTGATTATTAAGTAAGACCTAAGATACCTTGGTGCTAATTTTTCTTTCTTATCAAAATGCATCACCCTTTTCATTGGCAACACTTTTAGAAACATACACTCATCTTTATGGAATTTTGATTCTTGCATATGTATATTAGTATATGACTTCTATCTCTCTTGACCTACTTTTAGTCACTTTTAGATGGTTTTAACTTTATTCATTAATTTTTTTACCAAGTTTGGTCCAATCATTTTCATTTTTCCTAGCTTAAACAAACCTACAGGCAATCTACACTTCTTGTTATATAGTGCTTTAAATGAAACCATTTAAATGCTCATTTGATAATTATTGTTGTAAGTGAATTTGATCAATGGTAGATACTTATCCCAACTTCCTTCAAAATTGATTGTGTGGGCTTTAAGAATGTCTTCTAACTTTTAAATTGTTCTCTCATATTACTTATATATTAATGAATGAAATGTTGTAGTAAAAGGCAATTGCATCCCTAATGCTTCTTGAAATAATTGTTAAAAATGTGACGTAAAATGCATTACATAATTAGAGATAATTATAGTCAGTAGATCATGTAACAATTTGATGTTGTCCACGAAAATCTAAGCATACGATGCTAAGAACATTGTTTTTATTAACAAGAAATGTGCTATTTTTGTAAGATGATCGCCTACATAAAATCATTACCTTTACTAGTTCTTGACAAGCTAGTGATAAAGTTGATTGTAACACTTTCCCACTTCCATTCAAGTATTTAGATGTTTTGATAGAGTCCTACAAGGAATTGGTGGACTTTGCTTTAACTTTTTGGAAAGTTAGACACTTGATCACATATTTAGTTATGTCTTTCTTCATTCTTTCCCATTAATAAATAGTCATCAAATCTTAGTACATTTTCATCACATTCAATGCATTGTATACAATGATTTATGTGCCTTCCTTAAGATTTCCTTCCTTATTGATTTAAGAGCCCACAATCTTTTCTTATTCCTTATTACACCTTTATCATTAACATCAAGGTGGGTTTCCTCTTTTACCATTGCCCTTTCCATTACTTGTTCATAATTAGAGTCTTTATGTTAATCTTCTTTGATCTTCTCTATTAATGTGAAGTGTTGACGTGAGCCCACAAGTGCACGAGTTTAGTTGAGTTATAGTATAAAAGATATCGTCTCCACAAGGATTGAGTGTTGAATACTAACTGAATTTCAAGGTAAATTATTTAGGTGTACTAATTGTGATTGTGAATTAAGAGTAAAATGTGAAACAAAGTTTAGTTATCAAAAAGGAAGCAAATGGAACTAGTATGAATTAAGTAAAGATTTAATTCAAATGGGGTGGAAGTGTACTCAGCTTTAGGATTTTCTTGTGCTATTCATTATGGAATGAAGATAATCTTCTGGCTCGGTTTACTATTAATTTAGATTGTTGGATTACCGAAAATAAACTATACCTTATTGCAAGGCTACTAGCTACTAACCAATAAATAAAGTGCCCAAAATTTCTCTAATAATCATTCACCTAGGTTGCATTAACAGTGCTTTGAGAATCCAATTTTAGACATTTCATCTTGTGCAAAAGAATCCAATTAGCTTAATTTCTAAGTCTAATTGAGATTCCTAATGATTATGCAAGGTCTGATTAATTAATTGGTCATTCCAACCTAGAATCAACTAATCCTTTACACAAATCCAATATTCCGGAAGTATTGGGTTGTTGAATTACAAAACAACATAGTCAAATCATAAATCAACAATTAATCAAGCTAGATTATATTAAAATCAAATCCATAAATCCATGAACAATTCTACCCCAGCTGAGCACTGAGGTTTAGTGTGAGTTCATTACAAAACCAGCAAGAAAACCAGAAAATAGAGAGGGGAATCAAACTAGTCATGAAGCTCTACAAATTCCTTGCTTGAATCTTCAATCCTTTGCTTGAATCTAATCCTCCAAGGCTAGCAGTCACCCTTAGTGTCTTTGGGTCTCTCCAAGGGTTTCTACTGATGGTTCCTTTTTTTAATTTTCAGCTCTCCTCTCTCTTTTTTAGCAAATTCTCCGCATAAAACTTATATCGATAAAGTACACGGATTATGACACAGCCTGTGTTGTGGCTCGTGTTCTTATACGAAAGGTTAGGTAGTATGGTACACGGGGTCTGACACTCCCTGTGTCGATCCCCGTGTTCTTTTACGAGCAGCTCAGCGAGGCTTCGAAACACACAGAAAGATACACAACCATCCACACGGGGTTCCCATGCCCCGTGTTCTTTGTCAAATGAGAGAATTTGCTTTAATTCTCCACAATTTGCATGGTTTTGGCTCTGGATCCTTTTCTAATGCTCTAATGAGTCACTTCAAAACTTGAGAACAAAATATTAAGCATTTAAGTACCCTTTTTCCAATTAATTTGCATAAAATACTAAATAAATGAGTGATGAAATACATAAAATATAAGTGCAAATGTGCATTTATCAATTCCCCCACACTTGAATCTTGCTCGTCCTCGAGCAAGGAAGTAAGAGAACAAAAATTTACTCCACTTTTCTGTTAATATCATCGGGCAATCATTCAGTGAATAAAAAATTAGGATCAAGTCATGCAAGGCAACTAAATGAAAACAAAGCAGCAAAATAAGTCAATCTTTAACATAAAAGCAAAAGAGAAGAGCCTCACAGGTAAAGTGTTCACTTAAACTCTCAAGATAAGGCTTGTGTGTACTCTCAAATCAATCAGCTCAGAACTTAATGTTACCAAATGCTTGCAAAGACTCTAGTCTCCACTACTATATTGTAAAATGCTTGCAAATTAGAGAACTTTATTAGGAAAAATGATGAGGATAGAGGAAAGGAAGATTAAGGGATGAAAAGTGATAGAGTCAAAGAAAGGAAAAGATATATTAGCCTTAAGTTCGACCACTGTCGAGTTCCATTGCTCAGCTTAGCATATTGCCTTGCTTCTATTCTTTGCCTTAACTTTTTCTATGATAGCAAACAAAACTTTTCTTACTTTCTTATTTCCTAACAAGCTTTTCTTCTTCTTCTTCCCAAATTATTTATTTAACACCATTTTTTTATTTTTTTTAAATTAACAATAAATCAACTTACCCAACTAAGCAGCTCTATGTAAGAACCTCTAAGTGATAGCCAAACTCATTTAATGTGTCTAAGTTCCCTTAAACTCTGAAGTTCAAGTTCACTTGGGCAGTGGCTTTGAATACACATAGGATGGGCTAGGCTTGAAATGAGGGCCAAGGCTTAAGGTGGCTAACTAAGGGCAAAGCTAAAAATAGTCTAGGGTAAATCAAAGAAGGGATTCAAATAAGCAAAATAAATAAAAAGGGTGAAGAAACATGGCCTCATCATTTTTGACATGCAAAATACATAAAATGTAGCCTCAAAAAGAACAAATGCAAGTTCTAGAGCAAAAAGTTAAGAGTGAGACATAATCCCTTAAGAAAATAAGAATGAGCCTCAAATTCTAATGTGAAAAGTTGCTTAATAAGCTCAAGTCTCACGAGGATCAATTATGCTCATTACTCTCAACTTCAAGCTTTAGATTTTCCTTATTAAGTTACTAGTTAATCATTAAAAGAGCAAGGCATGAACAAATCCACTTTAGTCAAAAGATTGCCTTAAAAAAATTTTAAAAAATTTTACACATCATTGTATTTGGAGTAAATTTCAGTACTCTAAATCAATCAAGCAAATTCAAGTGCAATACATTCTAAAAGCTGCTCCCCCACACTTAAAATTGGACATTGTCTTTAATGTACAAAAAAAAAAAGGTAAATGGAAAAGAGACAAAGAAGAGATGGGGGACTAGAACTTCCCTAACAAGTGGAGTGTTATTCTCAATTGCAAAACATGACTTATGAGGGATCCACAAGCAGAGAAAGATTAGAAGACAAAGAGAAGACTGTTAATGCAAAAGAAAGGAGATGCATTATTGGGATAAAATATGCCATTAGTTAGTTATTACAGACATAAATAGTAAGAGTGCAATAAAATAAAAGAGAAAGAGTTAAAGTAATAAAAACTAAATGAAAGTGCATCACCAATATAAGTACAGACCAAGATAAATGATAATAGAAAAGAGGAACAAGTAAAAGAGAGAATATATAAGTAAAAGAAAAAAGTAATCTAAGCTACTGAGTAGGAGGATCTGGATCAGCTGGAGAAGAGGGGTGGAAAAGCTTGAAAAGGGACTCAACCATGCTCTCAATATGTCTGGATTTCCTGTCTAAGTCATCATAGAGGCCCTCAATCCTTGACTGACACTCAGATATGCGCTGAAGCACAGCTAGAATCTACTGCTGACTAGACAAGATATCTCAAAAATAAGCCTCAGATGAAACTCTTCCGCCCGCAGAAGATGATGGACCCATATCAGGAGCTGCATCAGCATCGCCATCATCTGCAAGAAAATCATGCTCATCCTCAGGGGGTGGCTGCTGCATAGGCTGGATTCCCATAGCTAGAAGAATGCTTCTACGAAGGGGGGTCATGTGGGATGCTACAGGAAGGGATCCATAAGGTCGATCAAAAAGTCCCAACCACTTGGCTAGTCTGGTAATGTATGGACTGGCAGCAATACTCCCAGCTTGTCTGTCTAATGCCTGAGTTAAAAAGAAGTGTGCAAATGTAGCTCCAATGTGGATGGGGACTCTTTGTATCATGCCATACAGGAAAAGGATATTAGCTGTGCTCACTACTCCGTGACTATGTCTCCGACCACTCAAAATATGATTAAAAATAGAGTGGATGACTCGCCATGCGACTCTCCGGAGGCTAGATGCCTTGCTCTTTATCAGGTCATAAGTGCTCTCAGTAGCAATGTTGGACTATACTTGCCACTCTTGGGTCCTATGTGGCAGTCCTATCAGAATATCCTGATACTCAGGGGTGGCTACAAAGTCTTCAGAGTAAATTCCCATATGTACTGATAGCTGGGTCACACTCGTAAAATATGTGACTTTCCCGAGGCGGAATTGCACTGTATCAGCAGAATCAACAGTACTGAAGTATCTCTCCAGATAGAAGGTGCTGAGAAACTCCAAGGTAAGTTCTCTATAAGTAGGCTCTATGATCTGAAAGAATGTCTCCCAAGCACCTACACTGATGAGCTCTCTAATCTCATCCTCAAGGCCAAACTCCCTCAAGATCACCCAATCTATATATTAACCTTCCACAAATGATTAGTTTCTGTGTCTATTAAATGCCTGGATATAGGCATCATCTGTGAATTCTAAGAGTTGGGAGGTAGCTGGTCCTCTAGGGGAGGTCCTTCTAGAAGTACTACCTTTAGAGGTCCTCTTAGCAGCCATCTTCTATCTTTTTGACATGATCTGCAAGGGAAAACTAGAATGTGAGAGAGAATTTTAAGAGTTTCACTATAAATTGGACAGTTCTAGGTTTAGATAGTGTTAATTAACAGAATTCAAGACTAGAAATTCAATAAACAATTCTAATATCTATCCAATGTCAAAGGAAGTGCAATTCAAAGCTTGATATCATCAATGCAAGTAAGTGAGCAAATCAAATGAGGTAAATCATGCAATCAGGTTCCCCAAGTAAACATTAAACTCTAAAGGATTTAACTTCAATCAGTAAGATCTAGCTAAAGAAAAATTCTAAGGATATGAACATTCCTATAAGTCCTATCATTCATTGAAGCTCAATAAACACAAGTAATTGCAAATATCTTCAAAGAATTCAAGAGAAAGGCTTTTACCTCATGAATTTCAGAGAAAAACCCTAAGTTGCTAGTTGAAGCCCAAGAGGAACCCAAATCTTGCAATTGGACTGATTAAATCGAAGATTAAATAGTAAAATTATTTCAAATAGCCAAGTAAAACACTTTAATCGGTGTATTTTGGGAAAAAAATGGCCGAAAATGAGTGTAGAAAAAATAGGTCAGAGTAGGTGCTGAAGAAGTTGAAGGAAAATGGAGGAATTTCGGCCATTAAAAACTCATCTACCCAGGAACACGAGGTATGACACGGCCCGTGTTGTATCTCGTGTTCTTCTGCGAATGGGTATTCTAAAGAACAAGTGTACAGAGGGGTTTTCGCAAAAATATACAGGGTCTAACATACCTCGTGTTGTACCCCGTGTTTCTCGTTGGAAGGCTCTTTGAAGACTTCATAATAGTACACGGGGTTTGACACGGCCCGTGTCGACTCCCGTGTTCTTCTCTAGAAGGCTTTTATGTTCAAAAATTCTTATCATTGGTTCAATCAGTAAGGTACACGGTGTTCGACACGCCCTGTGTTCTATACTGTATATCTCACTGGAATGCCATTAAATGCAAAAAAAAATTCAATACTAACCAGACAATAAGGTACACGGGGTTTGACACGCCCCGTGTTCTACACCGTGTATCTCACTGGAATGCATTTTGAGCCTTCTATGCACAAAAATGAACAATAAAAATGCATATATGCCTAATTTACCTAGAAACAAAGACCAAGTGCAACAAATGAGCATCTTAAATCAATAACCAATAACTTATATGCCTCAAACTAGTCAGAAACTCAGAGAAAAAAATAGGAAAAACGAAGATTAAAAGCAATAAAAATAGAAAAATATGTTTGGGTTTCCTCCCAAGAAGCACTTGTTTAAGGTCATAAGCTCGACCCCTATTTTAATCAGTCTGGAGTTGCCATTATCGGTGGCCCGACAACATAGTGTTTCAATCTTTGGCCATTAACCTTGAAATTGCCAATGCTCTCACTCCAAATTTCTACAGCTCCAAATGGATACACTTTTTTCACATGAAATGGCCCAGTCCACCTTGTTTTGAGCTTCCCTGGAAAGAGCTTAAATATGGAACTAAATAACAACACCAAGTCTCCTTTATGGAATTTCCTTCTAAGAATGCGCTTGTCGTGCCAAATCTTTGTTCTTTCTTTATATATCTTGGCATTGTCATAAGCATCATTTCTCAGTTCTTCAAGTTTAAGAAGTTGAAGCTTTCTTTTCTCCCCAGCAGATTGCAAATCAAAGTTTAGTAACTTTATTGCCCAATATGCTTTGTGTTCAATCTCTACTAGTAAATGACAATGCTTCCCATAAATAGGCCTAAATGGTGCCATTCCAATGGGAGTCTTGAAAGCAGTCCTGTAGGCCCATAAGACGTCATCCAACTTGAAGGCCCAATTTCTCCTTAATCTATACACAGTCTTCTCTAATATGCTCTTGATTTCTCTATTTGAAAGCTCCACTTGCCCACTAGTTTGTGGGTGATATGGAGTAGAGATCTTATGGGTTGCACCATACCCTTTCAAGAGGGATTGAAATTGATTAGCAATGAAGTGAGACCCTCCATCACTGATGACTGCTCTAGGTATCCCAAATCTAGGAAACAACACCTTCTTGAAGAATCTAACTACAACTTTTGCATCACATGTCCGAGTGGCAATTGCCTCCACCCATTTGAAAACATAATCAACCGCCATAAGTATATATTTGTTACTGCAAGAAGGTGGGAATGGTCCCATGAAATCAATTCCCTAGACATCGAATATTTCAACTTCCAAAATGTTGTTCAAAGGCTTCTCATGCCTTTTTTATATACTACCAACTCTCTGACACTGGTCACATGAAGTCACATAGTGATGAACATCCTTGAATAGAGTTGGCCAATAAAAACCTGCCTAGGCAATCTTTACAGCTATTCTTGAGGTGCCAAAGTGTCTTCCATAGGGGGAAAAGTGACAATGGAATAGAATACTAGTAATTTCTTCCTGAGGCACACACCTTCTGAACAAGCCATCAGCACATCTTCTATACAGAAGAGGATCATCCTAAAAATAATGTTTCACTTCTGCTAAGAACTTCTTTTTATGCTGATATCCTGCATCCGGAGGCAAAACACCACTCACAATGTAATTAACATAGTCAACAAACCATGGGATAGCTAAAGAAGAGACAGCTAACAGATAATCATCTAGAAGGGAATCATTTATTGGCATCTCTTTGTCTACCTCATCTTCTAACTCCTGCTTCAACCTTCAAAGGTGATCAGCCACAACATTCTCGGTACCTTTTTTATCTCGAATTTCCAGATTGAATTCTTATAATAAAAGAATCCATCTGATTAGGCGAGGCTTAACTTCTTTCTTGCTCAAAAGGTATCTAATTGCTGCATGATTCGTAAAGACTATCACCTTAGAATCCATCAAATAGGATCGAAACTTGTCAACTGTATAAACTACTACAAGAAGTTCCTTCTCAGTTGTAGCATAATTCAGTTGAGCCTCATCCAAAGTCTTACTGGCATAGTATATGGCATGAACCTTCCTATCCTTCCTCTGTCCGAGTACCGCTCTTACTGCATAGTCGCTAGCATCGCACATCACCTCAAATGGTAGATTCCAGTCCGGTGCTTGCATGATTGGGGCAAAAATCAAGGCCTTCTTTAACCTGCAAAATGCATCCAAACAATCTTGATTAAAATCAAAGGTAACATTTTTTTGCAAGCAGGTTAGTTAAAGGTTTGACAATTTTAGAGAAATCCTTGATGAAGCGTCGATAGAAATCGGCGTGTCCCAGAAAACTCCTTACTCCCTTTACAGAAGTTGGGGGAGGTAATTTCTCTATGATTTCCACCTTAGCCTTATCTACCTCAATATCATGCTCTGATACTTCATGACCAAGGACAATCCCTTCTCTTACCATAAAATGGCATTTCTCCTAGTTTAGTACTAAATTTATCTCCTCACATCTCTGCAGCACTTAAGATAAATTAGTCAAATAGTTATCAAAGGAAGTACCATATATAGAAAAATCATCCATAAAGACCTCCATGATGTTTTCAATAAAATCAGAGAAAATAACCATCATACAATGTTGAAATGTAGCATGAGCATTACACAAACCAAAAGGCATTCTCCTATATGCAAAAGTGCCATAAGGACATGTAAATGTGGTCTTTTCTTGATCATTTGGATGTATAGGAATTTGCAAGAAACTAGAATAACCATCCAAGTAATAGAAATGTGAATGCTTAGCTAACCTTTCCAAAGTTTGATCAATAAAGGGGAGAGGGAAATGGTCTTTTCAGGTTGCTTTGTTCAATTTTCTATAATCTATACACATCCTCCAACCTGTGACAGTCCTAGTGGGAATTAGCTCATTATTGTCATTTTTTACTACAATTAATCCCCCTTTCTTAGGAATAACATGTACCGGACTAACGCACTGACTGTCTAAAATTGGGTAAATTACGCCAGCATCTAGCAACTTCACTATTTCCTTTTTTACAACTTCTTTCATACTTAGATTTAGCCTTCTCTGATGTTCAATGGAGGGCTTACTATCTTCTTCCATCAATATCCTATGCATGCATATTGAAGGACTAATCCCTTTCAAGTTAGAAATTGTGTACCCCAAAGCTTTTCTATGCAATCTAAGCTGCCTAAGCAATTTTTTTGTTTCAAGGGCATTTAGATTTGCATTTACTATCACTGGATAAGTGGAGTGAGGTCCTAGAAATTCATACCTGAGGGTAGATGGGAGAGGTTTCAATTCTACCTTAGGTGGTGTCTCTTCCTCAATGGAGGAATTTTTAGACTTCACTTCCAATGATTCAATTGCTTCAGGGAGGGAAAGCGGTGGGCTTGCCTCTAAAAATTCTGCATATGTAGCAATCTCCTCATTTTCAGCAACTTCATTTATTACTAGACATGCTTCAAGTGGATCTTGAAGGCACCCCATGAGAAGGTTTTCTTTCACAACCTTGTCTAGCACATCAATCCTGCATATTGAATCTTCACAAATAAGTAATTTAATTGATTCATTCAAATTAAACTCAACTTTTTCATCTCTCAAAGATAATGAAAGCTTTCCATTTTTGACATCAATCAAAGCACCCGCAATGACCAAAAAAGGTCTACTCAAAATGATAGGGATTTGTGTATCCTCTTCCATTTCAAGTACAACAAAATCAACAGGAATAAGAAACTTACCAACCTTGATAGGTATATCCTCAAGTATACCTACTAGTTATTTCACAGAACGATCTGCTAACTGAAGTGAAACTGTGGTAGGCTTCATTTCTTCTATGTTTAATCCCTTTGCAATTGACAGTGGCATGAGGCTCACACTTGCTCCCAAATCACACAATGCCCGGTCAATAGGAACATTTCCAATCACACAAGGAATGGAGAAGCCGCCTGGGTCCTTGAGTTTAAGAGGTAGTTTATTCTGGATGATAGCACTACACTCCTCCGTTAGGGCTATAGTCTCATGCTCCTCTAGCTTCTTTTTGTTTGAGAGGATGTCCTTCAAGAACTTTACATATGACGGCATTTGTGAAAGAGCATCAGTGAAAGGGATATTGACATACAATTTCTTCAATACTTCCAAGAACTTCCCAAATTGCTTGTCAAGTTTAGCCTTTGCTAGTCTTTAAGGATAAGGGATAGGCGGTTTGTATAGTTTTGGAGGGACATACTTTGGCTTTTCAGGTAATTCCCCTTCTTTCACTTCAGCATAATTAGGATTTGAAGCATTTTTGCCTTCTTTTTGCACTTCTCCCTCAACCATCTCTTCTTCACCTTCTTGAGTAGCATTTGGAATCTTCAATAGCCTCTCACTCCTAAAAGTGATTGCCTTACAATGCTCCCTGGGATTTGATTCGAGTTAAGCAGGGAGTTGACCAAAAGCTCTGGAAGAAGAAGTAGAAGCATGTTGAGCTATTTGGGTCTCCAACATTTTTCCATGTATGGCCAATGAGTCAACTTAGGAGGACAATTGCCTAATGGAGTCCTCCATGGCTCTACCATACTGCCTAAACTCTTCATTAGTTTTCTCTTGGGAAATGAGAAATTTCTCTAAGAGGCCTTTTAATTTAAAAGTAGAAGAAGGTTGAGCTAGTGGGTTGTAGGGTCTTTGGTTTTGAAAATTAGGTGGTGGTGGTCTATTGTGAGTGTTTTGAGTGTTGTATGGCTAGTTGGGCTTGTAGGATAGATTTGGGTGGTTCCTCCATGATGGGTTGTAGGTGTTTCCAAAGGGTTCATTCGAATTCTTCTATCCATACCCACTGTTGTGCACATAATTCACTTACTCAGTGAAATCCTGCCTCAATTTACACTCAGTTGCCATGTGACCTGTCATACCACAAATCTCACAAGGAAGGTCAGTAGCACCTGTAGCATTTATACTATTAACTTGAAATTTATCAAATTTAGCCATAGGTGCATCTACTTTACTACCTAAACTTCCTAGTGCATCTACCTTAGCCGACAAATGATTAAAAGCATCTAATTCATACTTACCTGGAGCTTTCCTTGAAGATCCTCTCTCATTTGACCATTGGTAATGGTTCAAGGCCATGTCCTCAATCAATTCATATGCTTCATCTAACCTTTTGTTCATCAAAGCACCTCTAGTAGCAGCATCCACAGTAAGCTTGGTATTGTAGCTCAAACCATTGTAGAAAGTATGAAGAACTAGCCATTTCTCTAGCCCATGATGTGGGCACAACCTTAGAAGTTCTTTATCTATCCCAAGCATCAAATAGAGATTCTCCTTCTCTCTGAGAGAATGTGGTGATTTGATTCCATAATTGAGCAGTCTTGCTTGAAGGGAAATATCATGACAGAAAAGCCTTCAGTAGCTCTTCTCATGTGGTAATAGATCCTGCTGGTAAAGAATATAACTAAGCTCTTGCTCTATCCCTTAAGGAGAATAGGAAGAGTCTAAGCTTGATAGCATCCGCTGCCACACCATTTATCTTGATTGTGTCACAATATTCTAAGAAAATTTGAATGTGGAGGTTGGGATCCTCCATTGGTCTTCCACCAAACTGGTTTTGCTGCACCATAGACAAAAGAGCTGGCTTCAATTCAAAGTTGTTAGCCTTAACAGTAGGCCTCCTTATGCTAGATTGAAGCCCAGTTGCGTCAGGTGCTACAAATTCTCTAAGGGACCTGTTATCCATGCCTTCAGTCACTATTTCAATGTTAATTGGCTCTTAGATATATACTAATTTTTGCTCTCTCCTTCTCCTAAGCAGAGTTCTTTCAATCTCCAGATCTAATTCAAGAATTCCTTCAAGATTTCTCCTTCACATATACAAAATTTTCTGCAAAAAGAGTAAGTAATACTCGAACAGAACAAAATAAGAAAGATATTCTATATAAAAATAAGAAAATCAGAACAAGATGAATTAAGAACTAAAAAAAAATGAATCACCTAGTCTAATTCACTCAAAAGTTTCTGTTAATATCAACTAGTTTCAATCCCCAGCAACGGCGCCAAAAACTTAATGTGAGCCCGCAAGTGCACAGGTTTAGTCGAGTTATAGTATAAAAGATATCGTCTCCACAAGGATTGAGTGTTGAATACTAACTGAATTTCAAGGTAAATTATCTAGGTGTACTAATTGTGATTGTGAATTAAGAGTAAAATGCGAAACAAAGTTTAGTTATAAAAAAGGAAGCAAATGGAACTAGTATGAATTAAGTAAAGATTTAATTCAAATGGGGTGGAAGTGTACTCAACTTTAGGGTTTCCTTGTGCTATTCATTATGGAATGAAGATAATCTTCTGGCCCGGTTTACTGTTAATTTAGATTGCTGGATTATCGAAAATAAGCTATACCTCATTGCAAGGCTACTAACTACTAACCAATAAATAAAGTGCCCAGAATTTCTCTAGTAATCACTCACCTAGGTTGCATTAACAGTGCTTTGAGAATCCAATTTTAAACATTTCATCTTGTGCAAAAGAATCCAATTAGCTTAATTCCTAAGTCTAATCAAGATTCCTAATGATTATGCAAGGTCTGATTAATTAATTGGTCATTCCAACCTAGAATCAACTAATCCTTTACACAAATCCAATATTCCGGAAGTATTGGGTTGTTGAATTACAAAACAGCATAGTCAAATCATAAATCAATAATAAATCAAGTTAGATTATATTAAAATCAAATCCATAAATCTATGAACAAGTCTACCCCAACTGAGCACTGAGGTTTAGTGAGTTCATTACAAAACCAGCAGAAAACCAGAAAATAGAGAGGGGAATCAAACTAGTCATAAAGCTCTACAAATTCCTTGCTTGAATCTTCATTCCTTTGCTTGAATCTTCAATCCTTTGCTTGAATCCAATCCTCCAAGGCTAGCAGTCACCCTTAATGTCTTTGGGTCTCTCCAAGGATTTCTACTGACGGCTTCCTTTTTTAATTTTCAGCTCTCCTCTCTCTTTTTTAGCAAATTCTCCACATAAAACTTGTATTGGTAAAGTACATAGGGTATGACACGGCCCGTATTGTGACCCGTGTTCTTATACGAAAGGTCAGGCAGTATGGTACACAGGGTCTGACACTCCCCGTGTCGACCCCCGTGTTCTTTTGCGAGCAGCTCAGTGAGGCTTCGAAACACACAGAAAGATACACGGCCATCCACACGGGGTTCCCATGCCCTGTGTTCTTTGTCAGATGAGAGAATTTGCTTTGATTCTCCATAATTTGCATGGTTTTAGCTCCGGATCCTTTTCTAATGCTCTAATGAGTCACTTCAAAACCTGAGAACAAAATATCGAGCATTTAAGTACCCTTTTCCAATTAATTTGCACAAAATACTAAATAAATGAGTGATGAAACACATAAAATATAAATGCAAATGTGCATTTATCAATTGTATTCTTATATTGGCTACTTTTCCATAAATTTTATCCTTCTGCATGCTTCTTTTTTTTCCTTTTTAACTTTCCAACCTAAGGCATCTGCTACCACATTTGCCTTTCAAGGATGGTAATGGATAGAGAAATCATAGTCCTTCACCAATTTTACCTATCTATGTTATCATAGATTCAAATCCTTTTGCTCAAAGATATACTTTAGACTTTTATGATCTATATAGATCTCACAAGGTGTTATATAATGATAATGTCTCCAAATCTTCAAAACAAACATTACTATTACCATCTCCAAATCATAAGTTAGATAATTTGCCACATGTTTCTTCAATTGTTTTAATGCATAAGTAGCTACTTTCCCATGCTGCATCAACACACATCCTAGTTTAATTCTCAAGGCATCATAATACACTATATAACCATTAATTCCACTTGGAAGGGTTAGAATAGGTGTAGACATCAAGAATTATTTCAACTTCTAGAAAATCTTTTCATATTTGTTACTCTATATGAATTCAGCTCCTATTCATGTCAATATAGTTAATAATGATGCAACCTTAAAAAAATAGTTCATAAATTTTTTGTAGTATTTAGCCAATCCAAAAAAATTACATATCTTCATCATAATCAAAGGTCTTAGCCATCTAGCTATAACTTTTACCTTTTATGGAGTTACTCGAAGTACAAAACTCGCACTTTGAAAATTTAGCATGCAAATAATGCTTTTTAAAGTCTATAAAGTAATTTGTAGATTTGGTACATACTTCACTTTACTTTTTGAATACATTAGGATATCATCAATGAACATAATAATAATCTTATCTAAAAATGGTTTGAAAACTCAGCTCATCAAGTCCATAAATGCTAATAATGCATTCATTAACCAAAAAGACATTGACAAGAACTTGTAATGTCTATAACAAGTGCAAAATACCATCTTTGGAATATCTTTATTTTGAATCTTTGATTGGTGATATCTAAACCACAAGTTAAATTTTAAGAAGCACCAAACACCTTGAAGTTGATTAAACAAGTTACTATCTAAGGTAGAAAATACTAGTTCTTGATAGTAACTATATTTAACTATTAATAATTAACACATAGTCTTAATAATCCATTCTTCTTCTTGACAAACAACATAAATGCACCTTATAGGGAAGTGCAGGGCTATATATAACCTTTGTTCATTAAATTTTGCAATTTCTCCTTTAGCTCCTTTAATTCTAGTAGTGCAATCTAATATGGAAGAATCAATATCAGGTTAGTTTCTAGAACTATGTCAATTGTAAACTTAATTTCTCAATCAAGCAATAATCCTCACAATTTTTTCAAAAAATAAAAAGCAACTTAGAACTCACTTACTACTAGAACCTTGCTAATTTTAAGTTCTTTTTTGTTGATTTCCCTTATAGTAGCCATTTGTACCATGCACCCCTTCTTAACAAGTTTCCTTATTTATGCACAAAAAACCAAAACTATGAATTTTAACTTTATTTTCACCTTGGAATATTTACACCATTTCTCTTCCAAGTTAGTATGTTATCATCTTATGGTAACAATCTATATAAGCATGATACTTAGATAACCAATTAATTCCTAATATAATATAGTGATTTGTCATTTCTAAGACTATTAAGTCCACCTTGGTTGGATAATTATCAAAGTTGATCTCAAACTTCTTAATTTTATGGGTTTCTATCATAACTTTTCCTCTTGTTGTAATGATTATCATACATTATCCAATTCTTCTTTAGGCTTTGAAATTCTCAGTACTAATTCATAGGATAAGAAAAAATTATTAGCTCTTGAATTAAACGAAACTCTTGCATAAATATTTTTTACTACTAAGGTAGGTCCTTATCATAACAACATTTAAGGCTTAAGCCTTTTTTTTGTTATGGCAAATACTTTAGCTAGAGTCCCAGTCGTCCTCATCCTTTCGCATTTTCTTACTCCTTTATTAGGCACTATTAGTGATCTCATAAAAGTGGACACTTATGTATTTTGAGCACTGGGCATGACATTAACTTTATATTGAGTTGATAGGCATTATTGCATCAAACAGCCCATTCAACTACACTTGAAGCAAGATCTACATGGTTTAATATAATTTTTATTGTATTAATTATAAAAAGAGGTGTATTTGATAGAGTTAACACTAGGTAGGCCCTTGGTGGGTTTAACATTATAAAGATATAACTTGTATTCTAATGAGTCCTTTACTCTTGAAATTTCTTTTTATTATGGTATCCACCTAGTAGTGCGCTCTATACACTTTTACTTGGCCTTTTGCTAGTGTCACCTTTACCATCAAACCTTGTTCTCTTTCACACTTCTCCTTGGAGCATATCATAATCTTAATTGCTAGATTCAACATTTACTTATAAGTAGCATTCTGAACTTTAATCTAGTCATAGTAGTAGTGGTAAAATTTGTACAAAAATTAATTCACTCTTACCTTCTCATTTTTAACAAAATTTCCAAGATATCACAGAAGTTGCATGAACTAAGTATCATATTGAGCTATCATCATTAATCCTTAGGTTAACAGTTCAAACTCACATGACTTTGCATCTCTAAAGCTTGCATATAAGAATTAATTAACATGCTAGCTCTTCTTAAACTACTTCCAAGTGATTGGGTTATCTATCTTCTAATTAATGTCTAATTAGCTCTACCATTATTGCCTTACCACAACCTAGCATTTTACAAATTCATTCTATACTATTAAGCTAACCTCTAACTATTAACTTTATATTTTGACTATACCATTGATGTGTTATATGTTCTAACTAATGTCCAATAAGTTCTACCATCATTGCCTTACTACAACCTAGAAACATATATATTCTTTCAATGTGATCTAAGAACTAATAAAGGTTGATTGATAGGTCAACTATTGGGAAATTTAGGATTACATTAGATGCAAACATATTGAAAATTTTAAAAATTTAATTAATCTAAACTTCCTTTCCCAAAGACCAATTATAAAATTAATTCAATTATAAATATACAATTAGGAAAAATGTTTTTTACCTCTTTCTTAGTTGTAAGCTTTCCAAGATTTCAATTTAGAGACCTAAGTGTGGCTTCTTTAAGGTCAATTCACACGATTAGCCTCCACTCCATCACATCTTTATGCTAATATCGATGAGTAGTAATCTATACTACACATAGAAAAGAGGATTTTGTTTCTCCTTTTTTATTAATTTTTTCAATGAGGTGTTGCTTCCTCAAGTCATGATGAATTTTATTTTCTTCTTAAACTTCTCTATTTACTTTTTATTTATTTATTCTTCCTTTTTCATTTATTTATTATTGATATATTTGTTTCCCTTCGTACAACTTCATTTTTTATTTTACTATTTTATTGCATTATATATATTATTTTTATTTATTTCATTACATATTTTATGCATATTTTTATTATTTTTAATTCCAATACTAATATCATTAAGTAAAATAAATATAATATAATATATTTTATTTTTATTATGAAAATATTTTATATAAATTAAATATTTAATTTAATTGAATTACCTAATAGCATGTTCTATTTTTTTATCTTTTATACTATTTTATAACTCATTTACCATTTCTTTTTTTTTCTTTTTTTTTTAAAGTTATTATTTAAAACTCAAAAACTAACATTACTATAAAGTATACATATTTTTTATTACAAAAATATTTAAAATGAATTAAAATATTTAATTTGATTAAATTAATTAACTATATATTCTACTTTTACTTTTATATTACTTTATAATTTAATCATTATATTTTTATTTACTCTAAGGTATGTCTTTCTTTCTTTTTTATTTTCCATGTCTATTAATATTTTCTAATTATATCATGATACTTTTAATTTTATTGTAAATATATTTTAAATTAGTTAAAATCTTGATACAAAGGGCATTAGTTAAAATAATTAATTATTTATTATATTTTTTAGTTAAAAATCTAAAAAATAAAGCCAATTTTATTTGTTTAAATTTTGAAAATATTATCTTGATATCAATTTTTAAATATCATATTTTAAATTAAATATACATCAATTAGGATTTTATCAATACTTTATAATGTATGCATTATTTCACTTTCTTTTATCAATTTTATTGCATATTTTCTCATACTCACTTCTGTTATTTATAATTTATAAGATAATATTGTTGAATAGTATAAATATAGTATATTAATATCATTAAGTAATATAAACATAATAAAATATGTTTTTATTATTAAAAATATTTTGTATAAGTTCAAATATAATTCAATTGTATTCTTGAATTATACATTCCATTTTTAACTTTTGAACACTCTCTTTTCTCTTTATTTGCTCTATTGTTTTATTAGTTTATATCTTAAACACTTTTTTTATCTACTTCATTATATATAATTTAAATGCTAACATCTACTTTATTACATATATTTTTTATATATGCTCATTCCTATTATTTATAAGCTATCAATTATATAATCTATTTTTTAATTTTCTTGCTTTAAATTAATTATAAATCAATTGAGATTTTGTCAAGATTTATAACTTATATCCTATTTTTATTTTTATCTATTTCATTACATATATTTTTATTTATATTTATTCCAATTATTATATATTGCTCATATGCTAATATCATTTAGTAGTGTAGATATAATGTAACATATTTTTTATTATAAAAATATTTTATATAAGTTAAAATTTTAATTTAACTTTAATTAAATTACCTTAATATATATTTTATTTTTAATTCTTATATTATTTTATTATTTACTAATTTTTTATTTTTCTTTTATTAAATCCATCATTGCAAATTTTTCTTCCTTTTTTTCCTTCATTTTCCTTTTGTTGTTCATAAATCACATACTAATTTCACAAACAAGTATACATATAATAATACATATTTTATTTTTATTATAAAATTATTTTAAATAAGTTAAATATTTAATTTAATTGAATTTTATTTTTAACTCTTATATTATTTTATAATTTACCAATTATTTTTCTTCTTTTTTTTCCATTCCATGTTTTTTTATTTTTTTTCTCTTATAACATAGATGATAATATCACTAGGTATTATATTTATATATATATATATATATATATATATATATATATAATTTTATTATAAAAATATTTTAAATAAGTTAAAACATGAATGTACAAAGTATTAATTGAAAAAAATTAATTACTTATTCTATTATTTAATAAAAATATGTAAAAATTAAAATCAAACCTTTTTATTTAAATTTTGTCAATGAGTTCTTGATATCAAAATTTTGAGTACTATTTTCTAAATTAAATATATATTAATTGAAAATTTTATAAAGCTTTACAAATTGTGTACCATTTTATTTTTTATTTATCTTATTGCATATTATTATTTTTTATATTTACTTCTATTATTTATAGTTTAGATGTGAACTAATATAATATATTTTATTTTTATTATAAAAATATTTTAAATAACATAAAATTTTATTTTAATTAAAATTTTTAATTATATATTTTATTTTTTACTTTTATATTAATTTCTTTGTCATTTAATATTATTTGTCAAATTTTAAATACTTTTTATCCTCTTTTTATTTGTTATTTTTGAAGTTTAATGAAGCATCAATTTTTTTTTCAACTTTACACTTCTTTTTTACTAATAAGTGCTTCATTATTTTACACATTATCTTGAAATATCTTAACAAATTTATTTCGTCATATTTCTCACTTGATTTCCAATTGCTTTAGGATTTTTCCATTGAAGTAAAATTTGATTTTGAACTAAAGGGTAGTTAACATTCGGATGTCCAATAAAAATAAATATACTAAATTACTTTCTTAATTTCTACCAAAATAATTAAATGTGACAAAGAATAAGGAATAGAAGAAGCACTTTACAACTCATCTATTATTTTTTAATTTGCTTTATTACCTTTTTTTATTATCACTATTATTATTTACAATTAAATATTAATTTCACTAAAAAGTGTATAAACAACATAATACACTTAATTTTTTATTATTTTTTAAATAAGTTGAGAATTTAATTTAATTGAATTACTTAACTATATATTCTATTTTTAACTCTTATAATACCAATATATTGATATTGAAAGATAAAATATTTTTGCAATATATCATTTGTGGAATCAATGGAATTCATAGGTATATCAAAAAGTTTAGTCAAATAAAGATTTTTTTTATTTAACTATCTTTTGATTGTTAATATAATCACTACAAGAAATTTAATTTTTAGTAACAATAATTTAGTGATAACTGATAGTATTGTCACTAAAAATAATGTTTTAGTGACAAAATTTTTTTATTGTTACTAAATCATTAATATAAATGATAAGGAGAATTTTTTGTTACAAAAAATATTTTTACTGGCAACAATTTAGTGACAATTAATAGTCTTGTTACTAAAGGCAATGCTTTAATGACAAATTTTTTTTACTATCACTAAATCATTAATATCAATGGCAAGAAGGATTTTTAGTCATAAAAAATAATAATTTTCATGACAACATTTTTGTCACAATAAATGTTATTAATTTTTTAATTTAAAAAATAAAAATATTTTAGTTACAAGAATTTCGTTATATTTTTATTTAAAAATAAAAATATAATGTACTATAACAATAAAAAATTGACACAAAAAAAAATTTTAGTTACAAGAATTTTGTTATTGTCACTAAAAGTAAAAATTAAAAAAACACAACTAAAAAAAATTCTAACAGGGTTTTGTCGAACAAATCATCACCTTCTGCAATAACTTGCTTCATCATGGTTCGCTTGATTTCTTGGTTCATTTGTTTGATTTCAACACATTCATTTGATCTCTTTATTCATTGATTCTTTACTTGTTGATTTCTAGAATTTGATTAAAGATTTAAATACTAATTTAGATTGAGTTTTAGGATTCTTCTTGAAACAAACATCAAATTATAATATTTGATTATGCGTTTCATTCTCTTGTGCTTGTTCTAAAGAGGTGATGTCATCTTGTAAATATAGTGTTTTCTTGATTTGAGTGTATACTTTGTCAACGACTATTTTGGCGTCAAAATTGACCAGTTCTCACCAAATAAGTAGCACGACATTGGTTAGAATCACCGTGAGTTATTTACTGCAAATGATCTCTTGGATTTCTTAAATGCAAATGCCATTATGTCTAATGGCTTCTTCAATAATGTGGCCAATTTTACTGTCATTGCCTATGATAGTTGTAACTCTTTGATTTCTAGCAACGATAATCATTTCTCCTCCAAAATTGCCTCTTGTACCATCTATATGTCACCTTCAATTATCTGATGCCAAACTCTGCATTTTGGTAATTCATATTTAATCCTATGCTTATTAAAATTATGAAAATTTTCTTATATAAAAATCCAATGTCATTTGCAAAAGTTAAGGTCTAACTTCCACTATACAAAATTCCTCAGGTTATTCTTCATATTCAAAATAACATTAGATTATTTCCATTTTATCATTTTACTTTCAAATTTACAGTTCTAGTTGTGATGGTTAATAGTTCAATTAGTTTCTATTATATAAATGTTGAATGATGCTTGATCAAGTCCTCATAGCTAAGTAGCCATCATATTTAGTGGTTTACTACATAAATACCATTACTTTCTTTCAATCATTTCTTTAACATTTGCTATCATTTATTGATAGGGTTACTAGAGGCATATGTATTCAAGCATATGTTTATGTTGTAGTTTATGTTATTTAGTTTTATTTCCCATGTGGGGTTTAAAGTGTCTTATGCTTGGCATATGTGATTACCATCCTTTGAAACTAAGCTAAATTCAAGGGATAAAAAAAGATATCTAGTTGGAAAATATAGTTTAAAAATCATTGCATCTACTTTAGTTTTTTGTTATCAAAGTGATCCTAATCTATTACAATTTAGAGTTGTGTATATAACTTCATTAGGGTTATCATCTTCTCTTTTTTTTTATGTTTATGTAGGTAAGTTTAGTTTTCCTTTCTTTATACTATGATGTTTGTTCTTTTATCTAGTTTAAAAATACTACTCAATGGTTTCAAGACTCAAATGTTGTGGAGAATAAGAAAGAGTGTGATTCTTTCTTTACTTAGTGCCTTGTTCTTAACAAAAGATTAAATTGACTTGCAATTTTCTTGGACTTTAAATTTATGCATCTGTTTAGGTCCTTGGCAAGTAATGCTTAAATAATTAGATCATTTTTATGCTTGCATAATAGAGAGTGCATCACGCTTCATATCTAGTGAGGTGACCTCAAACTTTAATGCCTCATTTTCTATTTACTCCTCATACTTTTAGATTAATCCATTGGTTTATATAGGCCAAAGAAGAGCTACCAAGAGTTATAGGACTACAAGAAGAAGATGGAAATTCCTTTTTTCATGGATTAGTTTCTTAAGATTTCATGCACATTTTAATCTACTTTTCTCTAATGGATTTTTTTAATTCTTAATGCTTTCTTTCTATTAGTGAAATTTTCAGAACCTATATCTTAGTAATGCCTATGCTATTTATTGAAGATAACTCCATTCTCTACATTGTCTGATCTAAATATCATAAGTAACAACCTAGTGGGAAGAAGATTTTGAATTGTAATTATATATCTTCTACATTCTAAAGTTAACATGGTTTATATAGAAGATGATGAAAATTATTTAAACTTTGTTATCTTAAATCGAGTTACATTTGATTATGACATTCTTTTGTTCTCATGTTTTTATTATTTTAGCTCTATTATCTTAGTATTTATGATTATATGGAGAGAATAATTTAGGTGAAAAATTTTCCTTTAATTAAATATCAACTATTAAGGCTATTGTCTTTAGCATTATTATGTCATAATTCAATATATGGGACTTGGTTTACATAATATCTGTCCAAACATCATCTTCTTTATAATTTACAATGACAAGAGCTTCAACAATTTGACTAGTTTGATCCCAATTTGAATTTAAAAAATAGGTTCTCTAGATTACATGTAGGTGTAGGTGAACATTAACATCAGCTCACTAGAAGTAACAAAGGATGCACATAATTTAATTTCTTCAAAGTTGCTTTCTCTTTATCATTGCTTTAACTTCCTATGATCATTAACAAGTTTGATATAAATTGTCATTGTAGGTTTCTGACTAATAATTCTTTGAGCATAATAATTCTAGGGTGGATTTTGGACAACAAATATAGAATGTTTGTATATTTTCTATGATAATTTCTCAATCAAAAAACATCTCTTGTAATTAATCTTTGGTTCTCATTGAATTATAAAGAAAGTAAAATTTGATCATATAATACTTTCTATTGGACCTACAACTTGTGGGTGACAGCTCCAAATTTTATGGGAAACTCTTATTAGTCAACTTTGATATATGATACTTATGGGGCATGCTCATTGTCACTGAATTTATATTTTATTTTGAATTTTCAAGGAGTTATGCTTGTATTTGATACAAGAAATTATGATTCTCATTTAAATTTTTTTTCACATGACACTTGGGTATGAAATTATGCTTGTGTGAGTGCAGGGAAATTAATGACTTATAGGCCTATAATTTTTGGTTTTATGATGCTTTAACTTTTAAAAGTAATATTCATTTCACATGGGGATTAGTACTCATATTTGTTAAATTTCTAACTTAGATTATTAAATATGGTAATAATATATCTAATATTCAATTCTTAACATATGAAATTTGTTTGTAAATTTCTAATCATAGTTTGCTTTGTAGGGTCATTGGTAGAGGTTCGTCTTCAAAGTCAATCATGATGTCTTGGAGAAATTATTTAATGAATCAATAAGTTTGTCCTTTTGAACTATTTTACTTATGAATGAGTGTATAATTTTTAGTTTCACAAATGAGAAACATGCTACGATATAGCTTGACTATCTGGTTATCTTCATTTTCTCCATGCTTGTTTTGTAAAGCATAAGTTACCTTTTGTTTTGATTGCTTTTGCTATTTTAATTCTATTGGGTTTCAATTGCTTCAATCACATAATAAAAATTCATTGATAATAGGAATACGATTTTTAGGAATCAATTTCCAACTAAAATGAGGGTTCAAGAACATACTTGTAATGTCAAAGGTATTTCTTCTTTCATTTGTAATTTTAATATGTGTTTGTGTTCTTTTTCTTTTTTGTGATATAGTATTTGTAATTCTATAATGAAGCTTCTATTATTGATTATTACAGGTCTAACTGGTAAAGTATCATAAGTAACACTGTTTTACATCTTTCAAGTTGATACTTCATTTTGTACTAATGAAGAATGTTAAGAGCTAACTAACCTTTATGATGTTGTTGTTCTAAATTGGATATGATTCATGTTATAACTTTGGTTCAAGTGTTATTTTAAATATTATATCAAAATTTTGTAAATTGCATTCTTTTTATATTTTTAGCATTTAATATATAATGATATTTTAAAAATGTTGTCACTAAAGAATATTTATAAAATAAAAATGAATTTTGATGTAACTATTTTTACATTGTTAACATAAAAAAACTTTAATGACAATATTTTATTGTCACAAATATTATATTTTTAGTGACAACATAGATATGTTGTCACTAAAAAGGTTTTTGTGACAATAATAATTGTCACTAAAATTATTAATTAGTGACAATAATATTTTTTTTACACTAAAAGTTAAACTTATAGTGACAAGAAAATTCATCATTAATATAAGATTTAGTAACAACATAGTTTAATTGTCACAAAAAATACTAATTTACAGTGACAATAAATCTTGTCACAAAAAGGGAGCTTTAATGATAAGTATAATTTGTTAACACAAAAACTTTCAACAACAAGGTCTTTTTTTGGGGATGGAAATATTATAGTCATTAAGAATCTTTTGTGATGAAATATTAGCTTATTGTGACAACTTTTGTTGTCAGTAAAAGGAATTTTTTTTGTAGTGAATTTATAAAAATTGCTAATATGAATATACATCAATTGAGATTCTAGTTTTTTTTTTAGCTCACACAACCTTTTTTTCTCTACTTCATTACATTTTTTTCAATTTATATATTTATATATGAAATATCAATATCATTAAAAGTATCAATATAACATAAAATATTTTATTATAATTTTTTAATAAGTTAAAGATTTAATTTAATTAAATTATTTTACTATATATCATATATTTTAAGTCTTATATCGCATTTCAAAAAATTTAACTTCAAATCTAATTATATAATTATAAAATAAACATGATATATTGTATTATAATATGTTTATAATTTTCATCATATATTTAACATTCTTATGTTAGAAAAATGATATATATCCATGCATATGCATGGGCTGAAAGCTAGTTTTAGAGAAAAGCAAGAGATGAGGAGCAATTTTCATGCTTAACTTAATGCATGAGCACACACATTTTGGTGGCTAATATATTATTCTTAGGGTTCTATATAACTCTTGTAAACCTTCCTTTATAATCATCCTATAACTTACCAATCAAGTAGTTTTTTACTAGAATCCTAAAATGATTTTTAGCAATCTTAGGGTTTATTTATTTTTTTATTTATAAAAATAGAAGAACCTATTTGCGAATTTATTTTTAGAATGTATTTTTAAAAACTATTCTCTAAATATTTAATTTAAAAAAAGAAATAATTTTTAGTTATTTTCTAAACTTATTTTCTTGTTTTGAATATCAATTATATAATTAAATAAAATATTTCTTTATTTAAAATACAAATCTCCTTCTATTCTTTATTTTCCTTTAATTTGAAAATAATTTTTGATGAGAAGAAAATAGCTTCTAAAAATAGTTCTTAAGAATAGTTTTAAAAAACATAAAAATAAAAATATATCCAAATAAACCCCTAATTAATATAAATATTATCTTAAAAATTTCCTAATAAATAAAAATAATTTATTTATTTATTTTTAGAATATTTCCTAATAAATTAATAAATAAATTCTTTATTATTTATTTCAAGAAAGTATTAATAAAATAAATAACTAAATAAAATTTTTATTTATTATTTATTTCTTTTCTCCCATCAACTATCATATATTTGAACTATCAATTATCTCATAATTGAATTATTACCCTTAAATAACTAAATGTGGATACATTCATTCTTACATGTTTGACCTCTTTGGTTCACCCTTAAACTAGTAATAGGTTATGATTAAATTAAATCTTTTAATTTAATATTTAGAATTAATATCATTAATTCTAATTCCCAAAATTCATAATTTACATTTAGCAAAATGTTATAAACTAGTTAATGTGAATTCTAAAAATGAATATTTTCAGTTGCAATTGCCATGTAGTATAATCATTTCATCATACAATGTTCTAATTTAACTTAAAATGTGGTAATTAGTGGAAATCCTAGTCATTCAACAACTATGTATCAAATTCAAAATTCATGACTTATTATACAAAACTCAAAAAACTCTTTTTATGATTTCACCCCACTTTGGCCAAGGATTTCCAAGTTACGATTTATATGATAACATAGGACATTCTCTTCTCTTTGTAAGAAGTAATGAATTTCTTGTTGACATTTGCAAATTTTCATACATGATAAGGTTATACCCAATAGATTTCCTTTAGAAAACTCCTAGGAATTAGCGTAGTATCAAAGTATAACATATCATATATATAATTATCATAATATCTCAAGTCAAAGGATCAACTCTACACCATTACAAGATAAGAATTCTAATTTGCTTTATCCACATAGGATTTCTTAAATGGGTTGGCTTAATGAACTCATTATTTAATAAGCATTTACATATATGCACTACTATCGCCATTTGATGTTCATGAAATGAGATATCATCCTACTTAAGCATATATCATATGTAATAGTCTTTCCAAGTCATTAGTGTTTATTTTCAATAACTTTATAACTAGGAGAATTTTAGGATTTAGGCTTGTAGGGAGTATTTTTTATGATTGTCATCTCTATGCACAACCATATTCCATGTGCCATCATGATCTTTGAACTTTATAAACATAAATAATAATTAAATGATTAATAAAGAAAGATAAAAATAACTTTGTTTATTAATAATTGATCAAATAAAAAAGTTTACAAGTAAATTTCCTAGTATATCACATGTAATTAGCTTAGGGCACATCTCTAAGAGTCTCCCTCTTGCCTTGAAGTTAATTGCTTATTTATTTCATGTCCATCTTCTCAAGATGGCATTTATACCCTTGCTATAATGGCTTAATCAGTGGATATACTATATTCTCTAAGATTAAGTGATAAATCTATATCATACGTTTGGATCTTTGATGAGACCTTAATGTTGCTTATACAATGACACAATTGTTACCATAGTATACATTCACTAAATTAATAATACTTGGAACCACACCTAATTTTGAGGTGAAGTCCCTTATCCAAATAACTTCCTTTACTACATTTGATGTAGTAATATACTCTATCTTAATAGTTAAGTTAACAATTATTTCTTGTTTAGAATTATTCCAATAGATTGTTCCATTATTAAAGGGAAGAAAAGACCAAATGTTGACTTTAAGTCATCCATGTGAAATTAGAAACTAGAATTTACAATTTCAATTTCAATTTCAATTTGAGTTTTCCTTCTTCATATACTATAAAGAGATCTTTAGTACTTCTCAAGAACACAAGAATCCTTTTCACAACATTTAATGCTTCTTACTTAGATTGGACCAATATCTGCTTGTGACACTCATAATATATTATGTCAAGCCTAATATATAATAAAACACAGATTATGCTTCAACATCTTTTTTATGTATATTATTTGGCTCATGCTAAGTATCCTACTTAATTTATTTTTATAGATCTTTATCCCATTGGATGCTTTACCTAAATCTTTTATCAAGAAATTAGTGGATAACTGCTTACAATATGCCTACATCATTCTTCATAGGTATTATGTTATTAATGTAAAGTAGAAGAAAAGTGACTACAATCTTACTAACCTTTTCTAAAACATAGGTTCATTCAAATTTGTTATGAAATCAAACTTTTTTGATTGCATCATTAAAAGGAATTTTCCAATTTTGGAAAGCTTGCTTTAATCCATAAATGGATCTTTACAATTGACAGAATTTTAGTTCATAACTATTTTCCCAAATCAATGTCAAATATCACCTATATAATTAGGTGCTTTTACAAACTATATCTCACATAATGTTTTAGGCATTGATTTAAAAAGAACTCAATTTAGAAGATGAATGACAGTTTCTTGGGCATAACCTTAAAAAGATATAGGAAAATTAATGAAAATTATTATAGATCAAACCAAATCTAATAATGTACAATTTATTTTGCTAGCAACTTCATTAAGTTATGGGATTCTTAAAGGTGTCCATTATAAAGAATCATATTCTCTTTTAGATCATAAAGGAATTCAACACTCAAGCATTCAACACCTTTGTATTCAACTCCTTGATCAAATCAAAGGACTTTAATACTTTTTTCCTTTTTGTTTCTTTACTTTGTATTTGAATTCTTTGAACTTTTCAAAGGATTTATATTTATTCTTAATAAGAAACGCATACTTGGAAAAATCATTAATAAAGGTTATGAAGTAAGAGAAGCCTCTATAGGCCCTAACATTTAGTGACCCACATATATCTATATGGATTAAATCCAAAATATTAGAGGATTATTCCATTTTTCCACTAAGTGGTGTTTAGTCATTTTTCCTCTTAAACAAGATTCACAAGCTAATCCTATTCTTAAAATATAAGTTTATGATGCCATGTTAATGCATAATTTTGATCATTATGTTTCCTTTTATTACTTTGTTCAAGTTATAATGTAGATTCTGTATAGTCAATAGTATAAAAATTGTTTATTAAAGTTCCAATACAATATAAAACAATATCCTTTTTCAAGAAACATTTTCCATCCTTTATTTCAAAAATTAAAACCATGTTTAGATATGTTTTTATTCTTGTGTTTTTAAAAATTATTCTTAAAAAATATTTTTAAAAAATTACTTTTTTTATTTCCAAAAACTATTTTGGGATTAAAAGAAAATAAAGAATAGAGGGTGGTAAGTGTTGCAAATAAATAAATATTTCATATAATTATAAAACTAACATCTAGATCAAGAAAACAAGTTTAGAAAATATCTAAAAATTGTTTATATTTTTTTAATTATGCATTTAGAGTTATAATTTTTAAAAATAGATTTTGAAAACAAGTTCCTAAATAGGTTCTTCTATTTTTTTTAAAAAATAAAAGATTATTTTTAAAAATAGAAAATAACCAAACATAAAATCTTCGTTTTCCAAAAAGAAATAGTAATAATATTCATTATTATATTAGGAACATAAACAATCATTTAAAACTAAAGTATATCTAAAATCCAATACTAAAGAAACAGTTTCTATGGTTAAAGCAACAACTTTTGCTCTATTTCCTAACTATAACAACACATTTTCTTTGGTTAATTACATGCTTCTTGTCAACATTTGCAAACCATTGCAAATGTGAGAATCACATCCAAAACCAAAAAATTTACTTTAACAAAAATAATTTGAGGTAGAACCCTTCAACTTCAACTTTGTAAGACAACCTTGTAATTCCTCTTTTAATGATCAGGTTTCCTATAATGAAAGCGAGTCCCGTTGTCAATTTTGATCTTTGCAACATCTGCTAAAGATAACTAAGTGACTATTAAAGAAAGTGGATTCTTTTCTATTTTGATATAATTACAATAATGTAAAAGAGAATAAACAAATATTTGATAACAAATATTTGATCAAAAATATTTATTTATATTAAGAATTTCTAATATAAACATCTCTCCCATTATTTTAATCAAATCTTATCACCCTTATAATAAGGTTAGGAACACTTTGTTGGAAAGCAATCTAGTGGGTTTGAAGTTCGATTAAAACTATCATGAACCCAAATATTATTAGCAATCCCACAATAATTTCAAAAGGTAGATAATGCTTATCAATTACATTTTATATAACCGTCAAATTATTTAGCCTTAGATTTGATATAAATATGAATACTATTGACACCCTCATGCAATTTCATATTGAGTCAAACTTATCATTTTGTAACATTCCCAGTTTAAATATGAAATTATATGAGTTTCGAGATTTGTAAATAATATTAATTAAAATTTATTTTTAATATTAAAATAATATTAATGAAAATGGTCAAAAGGCATTTGTTCTTATATGACTATTATTGATTTAAGATTATATTAAATTAATTTTTTTAGAGAGGAGTTTCTCATAAATGGAGAATAATCTTAATGAGTTTGAATATAAGAATTGAAATAAATTATTTGTTATTAATAGATTGTTTTTGAAAATTATGAAAAATTATAATAATTATTTTTATATTTTCAAATTAATGAGTTATTACAAATATATTTATATATTGAAGAAGGATTAATGATTGGATTAATTAAGATTATATTTAATGAGTTTGGAAGGTTCAGTATAAAGTAATTATTGTACGTGAAAATCACATAATAAAACTTTCTTGCTGTAGCATTCTCCTCTCCCTTTCTCTCAATTTTTGTGCTGCTTTGCTGTCCCTCCTTTTTTTTATCATTTTCGGACAGCAATGTCCCCACACCACCGCCTTTGCCTTTTCTTTTTATTCCTTCTGCTTCCTTTCCTGGACAGGACAGCAGCTTTTTATGTTTTTCTTTTTCTGCTTCTTTCTCACTCTGGAATACGGCTCTCTTTCGGGTTTTCTTGTTACACTGCCTCCTTCTACTTTTATTGAAGCGGCAGCAACTTTCTCTTCTTGGAACCTCCACCGCCTAGCTCTTCTTTTTTTTCTCTCGTCCTCACCGTCTCATCTCTTCTCTTCTCTGCACGTTTTTTTCTTCCTTTGCTGGCATCTACCAACGCCGTGATCGGCGTTCTGCTGCTGTTGTTGCCGACGAAGATGAAAGCTACTGTTGTAGAACCTGAAACTCATAGCACTGCTGCCTCTGTTCATCATGGGGTGACATCCAGCTGGTGCGGTGCTTCCGATAAGCAAGCATCATCGGCATGGTCATAGGAGTAACAGCGCAGATCGGGTTGAGTTGATTTCGGCTTTCCCCTGTTATGCTATTGTTAAAGTGGAAGGTTTACTTCTTGTCGGCGATGGTTTAGGATTCCGGCACCGGTGAGCTGGAAATGAGTTTCTTAAATTATGGTAAAGTCATAGATACCAGAAATCCTCTTTGATCCTTGTTAATTTGGCCGATCTGAAGAAAAACTAATATTATAGATTGTTACTGAAGCTTCAAAAAAATATCATTTTTATGTCATTGGATATTAGAATAAGGTAATTGAAGTTTAATTAGAGTATAGTATCTTGCATTACCAATAATTTGAAATATTCGATCTTGGTCCAAGGAAGCTCCAGTCAAGGGAAGTGTGATTTTATTTATCTTGAAACAATGCTGTTATAGTTATAGTGTTGTAAATGGGGTCTTCCAACGTTATTAAGTAACAATAACAATAATTCTACTTGTGCAAGTGTGACCCAAAATTTTTTATAAAATGACATATTTAATACTACTAGTTAGTATTATAAATTATAAGAAGTAATAGTATAGGAAAATAGAACAAAATAAACAGATAACTTTTATGACATTAAGATCTGTAATTTTGTCTATATGATTAATTTGACAGTCTTCATGTTATGACATCATATTTTTAGTGGTGATTGCTACGGTATCTTTGAGAAATTCCTGGGTTTTGAACCCAAGGCACGTAGCAAAATATTGAGGCCACGTGTTCTGAATTCAGTAAAAGTGCAAATTTTAATAGTAGAAATCATTTGGACAAAATTGCAAGAATGGCCCAATTTTGTAAAGCCTCGCAGACCATGTCTTACGTGGCATAATTTATTTTGCCACATCAGCTCCCTTCTTCATCAGCGTCTTGCCTGTGTAAAAGTAGAGCCGTCCCATAATAAGGAATACAAAATTCAGTCTACCCCATTACCTTTTCTATGCTATAAAACTAAAGTTTATATAAAATTACCATCAAACTTTTCCAGCATATACATCAACTGTAAGATATGAAATACAAGTAGAAGAAAAATAACGATATCGAGATTCGTTATATGCCGGATCCTGCGCAAATTCATTAACTCCACAATAGTTTCTCTCAATTTGTTGGTTTCCAGAACCATCCTGGTTTCAATTTCTCGTAGCTTTCTGGAATGCTCGACAATCTGACTTTCCTTTCTTAGTACAGCCCTCCTATAAGCTGCTATCCTCCTCTCCTTGTCTCTCTCGAATCTAAACAAACATAAAGATAAAAACTCAACTCAAATACCAAAAAATTCTATTATTGACCCAACAACCACGTTTGGCAGCCCAGAAAAGTCAAATTTTTTAACTAGGAGAAATTCTAATTCCATTCTCACCTTAGCTTGTAAAGGGATTTGGATGATGACGCAGAACTAGAAGAAGAAGAAGAAGAATTGGGAAAGGGGTTCGCAGAAGAATGAATTTTTACAGGAAAATCCGAAGAGAGAAGATGATTTCAAAGCGGATCTTCATTGGATAAGCGACGAAGGCGACGGGATGAGATAGAGACGCAGCATAGGTCCTTGTAGGAAAATCCACAGTTATCAATTCCTAGTTGAAGAATGCGTCTCTAGAGCTTGTCTGGCAGTTCAGACATCGATTGAGGACTGGCCATGAGCAACAGCTCCTAAATCTTCTTCGATCGCCGGCCAAGCTTCGAGCTGCACCCATAGCGACTAAGTGTGAGTCAGCAAACTATCTTCTCAACATTCTGGGGTCATTTTGCCATTTGCAAAACAAGAGGACGTAACTTTAAAGTTTACCTAACCCAATGAAATTGAATTTTTTACTCCTACGGTCCAGATGACCTAGTCGAAATCCAATGAATTTTATTTATCCACGTCACCCGGGGTTTTAAAACCCCCCGGGTGCCGTAGAATTGGCCATTTTTAGTTTCTTGGAGTTAGCTTAAATAAAGACAACAAGACACATTGGACCTCAAGATAGTAAGTTGAAAAAAAAAAGTGAATATGATATATTTATGAATTATTTTCGTAGACAACAAATAGAGAGATGAAGAATGTTGAACTTAGAAGCTTTCATTTCTTTATGGCAAATTTCGAATTATAAAGAAGGGATAAATTTAGGTGATAAAGCAATGTGAGTATAATAATAGTTTATTATTTTAAATTGACAATAACAGAAGATGGAAGATAAATATTAAAGAGTTGAGAATCTTAAAGTGGTGGAATGATTCCAAATGAGCATATATCTCACCACTTCTTAATATTTTATTAAAAGATGTTTTAAATATTATGAATTATATTTTCTTATTATTGACATCAATTCTATATTTTTATGTAAGTTCAAAGTTTGTGATATATTGAAATGACATTATTAAATCAGAATGAGCAGTGAAAGTGCAATGTTGCATTTGTTACTAATTGATTGACTATAAGAGTTATGACAAATCATATTGTGAATGTGTTATAAACTTTGATTGCCCATGATCGTTGAATAGTTGTCTTTATGGGCTTGCATTGAATTTGGTGAAGCTAATAGAGTGAAGCTTTAGTAAATTTGCTACATTGTGAACTAAGCTTTAAAAAGTATATGGAAAATGGTGAAATGTATTAAAGTAATGATATTGAATATCATGATCTATGATGAAAGGATGTTAGGATATTCAAATGAGAAATTCCCAATAAACAGAAGTGGAATAGATATAAAAATTGATTTAAAAGCTAGATAAGAAATTACCGGCTAATATATGAAAGAAATATGGAATTGATCTTGATATTATAAATTAGTTGCATGTATGTTTATTGTATTTGAATATGTGATGTAATATGTTTGTGTATGATTGACTTCTACTAATGATGTGATAGTAATGATTTGTATGCATTCAAGCATTAATGGTTGTTTGTGAGTGTGATGTTTATTCGGAATGGGTAGTATATGATATAGAGTTCTATCAGAAAGTTGAACTCTTATAATTGCGTTATGAAAAACTGAGTTTAAGTCATGCGCAGGTGAGTTTTCATATCGGGGCATGGTCAAACATACTTCAAAAATTTGAAAAATGGGTTTAGTTATATGATTAATCTCTCTCTCTCTCTCTCTATATATATATATATATATATATATAGTCAAATGCTTATAAGGTAGTGGTAGTTATATACTCATTGAATTTTTATAACTCACTCTGTTATATCTTTACTATTTTCAGGTTGTGATGAGCTTATTTAAACTAGTTGCATTTATAAGGATTGAAGACTGCTTTAATAAAGGATTTGACAGTTGGGATTAGAATCAATAATGAAGTAGAGTTTTGATGAATTATATAATGTGATGAATTGATTATATTTGTATAAGTGTGAAACTGGATTATTCTGTATGTACGTTGATTTTGTCATATTTGGAAATTAAACAGGTATTAAATTACAGGGTGTGTGGCCCTAGGATAGTATCTAAAAATAAGAAAAATTTTGTTTGTTTTTCTACTAAAATTCAAAGTGAAATTTTTAAAATTTCCCTTAAATTTGGAGATTCTCATTAGATAAAAAGAATAATAATAATTAAGATTTATGAAAACTGGTAACGAGATTCATATTAATCACGATCAAGATGGGTCGTGATGTGCTTCCACATAAGTATGCCTAATTTCGATGCCCCCAAATATTATTGATAATAATATTAATATCAAACACCCTATGAACATCACTATGTATAAAATAATTATTATAATTTTTCATATTTTACATACCTTAAATATTATTGGCAATATATGCAAAATATGATAAGATTTCATATTAATTGCTAATGATAAGGCTACGATTAATCAAATTTTTTAATTTATTTTGCTTACAACTTAATATCTAATATCCTTGAAACATTTTCGATGGAGGGATTTTAAATTAATTTGGGTCTTATCTTTATATAATTCAAATTATCCTATAATTTTGAGTTAACATGCATTTCATATATACATAACAAATTAACAACTATGGATAATTAATGGCCTTTCACACAACTATTAAAGAAAAATACTATTCTTAGGAATGTAAAGTTTAAATATACGTTGCACATACATGGGCCTTCATCCATGTTTCTCTATTCCACTCTTTTAATAGAAAAAGCTTTGTTTGCCTTCATTCTATTCTATTTACATTCATAAATAAGATACCTTGGACAACAACCAAGGAGAGGTACATATTGGAAGGAGAGAGAAATACAATTACAAAATAATTAGAGAACACAAGATATGGAAGTCTCATTTTAAAAATATAAGTTATGGAATAACCCATAATTATCCATCATGCAAATTTATCACATGAAATAAAATATAATCATTTAATGATTATGAGAGCATATATATTCATCAAATAAATATAATAGCATGGCATAAAACATATATTTAACAAATAAATATATGAAATATGGAAAATGTATATTTATCAAATAAATATATAAAAAGAATCCTAATCTCATTAAGTTAACTTGTTTTGCAATATAAAATATATGTTTTTGGACTCTTTATTGAATAAATTTTATCATAACCAAATTATAAAAATTTTGGTATATGATCTTATCATTAATTAATAAATTATTCAATATTATATAAATCTCATATATATATATATAAGCCATCTCATATACATTATGTATCTAAATAATCCAAAAAAATAATTAATATTCATCTATTCTATTTTATATATCTCATATGGATAACATATTTAATATGTTAGGTCAATCACATAAATTATGTACACTTCTTGTATAAAGATACTAGAAAAATAATTATTATTATTTATCTATTCAATTATATATATATATATATATTGAATCATGAATTTGAGTCATCTAAAATGAATCCATAACTTGACCCATGAAAAATACCTATAAATAGGCAAAAGAAAGAATTTTAAACGATTGGTTAACAATAAAAGAAAAAATTCATCAAGAATAATTAAGAAACTCTCTCTTTTTTCTCCTTACACACAAAAAGGAGATTTAAGCCATGAAAAAGATTGCCTTTTCAAGTAATTGCCAATATGAATAGTAAAAACAAACATTGGATCCTAAATCTTTTTCTATGTACCTCTAATATTCTAGTATGTATGAATTTAATTTATATTCTTTTTTTTATTTTCCAACATTGGTATCAAAACTTGGTTGGACTAATATTGGCTTATCATGCCAATGAAAATATAGATATATGATATTGTGCACATCATTGCATATATTAAACATCCAACTGCCCTTGCATAAGGAACTTTTCTCATATACATTTCTTCTTATGGAGTCTTAAAACACATCCTTTAGTTTAGACCTTCACCTTTAGCAATAAGAGTGTCTATGGGTTTACAATACTGCATTTAGAATTGTTTAAGAATTTTGTTGATATAATGTTCTTGTGACAGAGATAATAATTTCTTTGAATGGTTTCTTGAAATCTTAACTCCAAGAATATATGCAATTTCACCCATATCTTTCATTTCAAAATTAGATGATAACCATCCTTTAATCTCATTGACATACTCCTTGCTATTTCTAACTATAAGTATATTATCAATATATAATAATAAAATTATAAACTTATCCTGGAACTTTTTTACATATACGCAATGGTCTTTATCAATCATGATAAAATCATTTGACACAATCACATTGTGAAAGTGAATATATCATTGTCTTGAAGACTATTTCAAGCCATATATAGACTTCAAAAGTCTACAAACTTTATTTTTTTGGCCTTCTTTGATATAACCTACAAGCTGTTGCATATAGATTTCTTATTCTAAATATCTATTGAGAAATGCAGTATTTACATCCATTTGATGTAATTCAAGGTTCATACTAGTAACTATAGCCAGTATTAAATGGATTGAGGTGAATTTGACAACAACTAAAAAAGTTTCTTTATAATATATTCCTTCCTATTGTATGTAGCCTTTTACTACTAGTCTAGCCTCATATTTTTCAATAGTGCTATCAACCTTATGCTTGATTTTAAGAATCCATTTGTTCCCGATGGCCTTACATGTGTTCGAACAATTAACAAGTTCCCAAACTTGATTTAATTTCATAAACTTTATCTTTTCCTCAATTGCTTTTGTCCTATTTCCCTTATTAGGGCCAGAGAAAGCCTCTGTTATATTTCTTGACTTGTCTTCATCTTGTGTAATGGCCACAAAGGCTTCACCACCTTCAAAGTTGAAATGATGATGAGGAATGTCTTTTTTACCACTACGAACCAAATTCTATGTGATGTTGTAGTCGTCCAATAATATTGATATACAATACTGGTGTATAGTAGAATATTTTTTCCTCCCTCTTTCTCACACCTTGAATTATTTTTTTATAATTATTGTGAGAATTTTTTTTACACACCGTTTGCATGATGTATAAATATTATAAAAAAATTTATTAGCATTTTTTAAGCATAATTTTTTGTGCAAACTATTGCTTTGGAGATTTAATTGAGTTCTTTTTTTTTTCTATATACATTATTAAAAATTATGGTGAGACTTATACGTATACAAAGATTCATATGAACTCTAGCACAAAGATAAGGAGCTAATAAGTTAACTGCCAAGCTAAAAAATCTCCAAGTTAACCTAGGCCCAACATATAGGAAAATAGTTAAAAGGATACTAAGGTATTTAAAAGGTATTGCCGACTATTCATTATGTTATGAAAGAAATAATTTATAATTGAAAGGTTATAATGGTGCTGATTGGGGAGAAGACTTAAATGAAAGGAATCTACCTCTGAATACATCTTCTTACTAATAATGGTGTCATATCTTAGAGCAGAAAGAAGCAATCATACATAGCCTTACCCAAAATAGAAGCTAAATTTATAACATTTTCAGCAATAGTACAAGAAGCAATGTGACTCAAAAGGTTTTTGGATCATTTAGATGTAAATATTGATGAGAATCTAAGAAGGCCCATTGAAGATAAAGGCTTGAAGGCATTGGAAGGGTTTCAAGGACTAATGACAAGAGCAAAGGCAAAAAGGCTTAAAGGAGACCTAGAGAAGATAATTGCTATCCTATTTGGAAGTAGGCCCAATTGGAGTTAGAAGAGTCCAAAATGGTCAATTGCATATAGTTAGAAGGCATAGGCTCCAATGAATCCATAACATTTAGTTAGTTTAGTATTTTTGTAATAAATGGGCCATATGAGCTGAAACTTATTTTTAGATTTATTTTAGTATGAAGACTTATTATTTTATTTGGATCAATTAGAACTAAGCTTATTAGTATAAGAGGCCCATTAGGGTTTGCTTATAGGGGCTGGTCATATATATAAGCTCTTATAAACATATTTTTATTCAATTTTGAATATAATTTGAGATTGAGAGCTTGTGACTCTTAGGTTCTTGAGTGAGCTAAATTATCTTTGATCTTATCAAGAGGCCTCCTCTTGTGGCGATCGTTCCTCAGGCTTATCAATCCGTGATTATGGCACCCATCCTCCATCATTTTCCATTTTTGTTATTTGAAATCCAATTCAAGATTCGTCTTATTTCATCAATTGGTATCATGAGCTTTGGTTGGAATTAGATTTGAGGGTACTGTTCATCAACACTGTTCATTCGTGACTGTTCACACATTGTTCACACGGTTCTATTTTCTGTAATTCAACACTGTTCACGCAATACTATTCATGCATTTAGGGTTTTTTTGTAATTCGCACTGTTCACACGCCATCACTGTTCATACAGTTAGGGTTTCATTATTTATTAGTGCAATCTTTACTAAATCTTGTTGCAACACTTATTTTTATTTCTGAATTCTTGTTTCTTGGTGATTAGGACAGTTAAATTCATAATCAATTGTTAATGTTCTGCACTTGTGTTCTTCGTGTTCATCACATGTTCTTAATTGTGAATTTGTTTAATCTTGTGAAATTCTGTCAGTTTAGTGTTTGGTGTTAAATAATAGCTTAATTTAAAGGGAATTGTGAATACAATCAATTCTAATTCCTTGTTTATTGCTTCTTTCCAAATTTTTAGTTCAATTGGATTAGATTTTTGCTATCTCAAAAATGAACATTCCATATTTTTGCTTATTCTTGCAAGTTCATCATTAGTGGCAAATTAAAAATTGTGTGATTCAATTTAAAAAAAAAAGAGTTGCAGCAAAAAAAAGAAAAAGAAAAAGAAAAATATGCAGCACACAGAAATGCTTCTTGGATGCCACTTTCTTGCAATTTTCAGCTTGCTTTTGCTTAGTTTTTTATTTATTCCATACCAGAAATTTTCGGAAACAACTTAGCTATTATTTAACATTACATAATCTTCTCTAATTTCTCCATTCTTGTCTTGTTTGCATTCTATTTTCCTTAGTGTGTTTATTTCTTGTTTAGTTTTCTTGATTGTCTTTGTTAGCTTCCTTAGTTTTTATCTTAGAGTTTTCTTTTGTTGGCTTCACTTTTATCTTGTTGATTGATTGTCACTTAGTTGTTGTTGATTGTGTGGATTAGAGGTTAACTTCCTTAAGAACTTTTGAGAACACTTGAGGGGAAAAAGGTAAGAGAAAAATCCTTACATAAAAGCCAATTAGAGTGTAAACACGAGTGTGAGTGCTACTATAAATCAAGTGAGAAGTGTGGTTTGTGAGGTCCTTTTTCTATCTAACCTTTCTTACAGGTTTATCATTTAAAGATGTTCGAAAGTAGTGGGAAAAATATATCATGATTGGTGCACATAAGAGAATTTGCTAGAAGCCATAAAAGAATCTTACAAAATGCTTAAAAGTAGACAATCTCAAAAGAGCCAATATGGCAAGATGGGTGAAAAAGAAAGAGGAGATAGAAGATAAAATGAGAGATATATTGAAGAAGAAGGAGTTAAAAATAAAAATGAAAGGAGTAAAAGAGAAAGAGTGTGTCATGATGATGTAAGAAGAGATGATAAGAGTGGAGGAGATAGGTAGAAAAGTGGTGGAATGGCTTCAAACCTTCAAAGTGGCAAGAAGAAATTTCCTTTATTTCAAGGAAAGAATGATCCTCAAGCTTACTTGAAGTGGAAAAAGAAAATGGAATCAATCTATGCTTGTCACCATTATTTAAAAGAGAAAAAAAGATAAGCTTGCCACCTATTAATTTAGTGATTATGCTAATAGTTGATGGGATCAACTTGATTTAGCTAGAAGAAGAAAATGGTGTAAAGCTTATTGCTACTTGGGAAGAGATGAAGGTTATTATGAGGGAAAAATTCATTCATGCCTACCACTATAGCTCTTCATGTAAATCTTGGGAGGGGAATATTGAAAAGAATGAAGAGAAAGTTGTTGCATACAAGTTTGAATCCTTTTCAAGAATTAAAAAAGAATCATCATTAAAGCCTAAAGAAGAGGTGTCTAAGAGGAAAGTCAAAGTTGAAAAGCATTAAAAGCATTCTAAGGACAAGTGTTTCATGCTTAAAGCACGGTCATCATGCCATTGATTGTTCACTCAAGAGAGCATTAAAGATTCAAAAAGTCTTGGGAGAACAAGCAAAGGAAGAAAGTGAAGATCAAAGGGAGAACATCTTCCACACTAGATTTAACATTAAGGGTAAGATATGCAATGTGATCATAGATAGTGGGAGTTGTGCTAATGTTGCTAGTACCTACATGGTAGAGAAGCTGAATTTGTCTACTTTGTCACATCCTACTCCATATAAGTTGCAATGGTTAAATGATAGTGATGGAATAGAGGTGACAAAGCAAGTGTTGGTTTCTTTTATCCTTGGCAAATATCATGATGAGGTGCTATGTGATGTTGCTCTTATGAATGCTTGCCATTTATTACTTGGAAGATCATGGCAATTTGATAGGAAGGTTACACATGATGGAGTCCTCAACACATACAGCTTTGAAATGAATGGGAGGAGAATAAAACTCAATCCTTTAACCCTAAAACAAGTGTATGAAAATCAATTGAGGATGCAAAAGAAAAAAGAGGAAGAAGAAAAGAAAAAAAGAGAAGGAAATGAGAGAAAAAAAGAAGAAAATAATGGAGAGAAGAGAGAAAAAAAGAGTGAGAGCAATGAGAAGAAAACGAGTGATTGTGAAAAAGAGAGTGAGAGAAAAATTATGATGAGAGAGAAAGAGAGTGAATTTGTAGAAAAAGAGGGAAAACAAAATTTGAGAGTTATTAGAAAAGCAAGTGGGATAAAGAGTGTTTTGTATATTTCTAGACCAATTGTCTTGTACAAGAAAACTTATGAAAATACTAATAATCTTGAAATTGTTTTGTTAAATACTTGTGATGCTGTTTTGAAAGAATTCCAAGAAGTGCTTCCAAAAGAATCTTCCAAAAAGCTATCATGTGTGAAAAGGAAAATGCTTCAATTGGAGGAAGGTAACTTTATTGTGATGGTTGATATGTTGTCTTAGAGGTATACTCTCATGTCCACTTTGCATAAAAATTTGTTGGGTGTTGAAAATATTGAAATTTTGCATGTAAATGATTATGGTTTTCCTAGTTCTTCACTCAATGTTGTTATTCCTTTAGTTGATTTTACTACTCTTACATTTATTAATGGTGTTTCAAATGTTGATGCTTTTGAGGAAATAATTTTTGGAGACATTTTTATGTATGATAGATTTTTATGTGGAAAGAATAACATGTGTTTGCCTAAGAGTTCTCTAAAAAAAATTATTTGGTAGAGAAGCCCATGGATATGATTTGGTAAAATATTTTGGCATTAAGGATCCCCTTGATATTGTACTTAATATGTTGCATGACCCTTTTTTGTTCTCTAAATATGGTTTGAAATGGAGATATCATCAAATGTCCTTGAGAAAAGATGTTGAAAAGAAAAATAGTTTCAAAGTAAAACATGGTTTCAATGAATGGCTGTCTTTGCTTCTTGGTTTGTCTAATGCACCAAATATTTTTGTGAGCTTAATGAATCATGTTTTGCACACTTCTTTAAATAATTTTGTTAGGGTTTATTTAGATAAAATTCTTGTGATGAGTTTATGTGTTTTTGCTTGCAAGTTTTTTGTGAGTTTCTATTACTTTCTTATTTTGAATATTTTTAAGAATAAATGTGTTGTTGCTAGTTTTTATTGTTTTCATGAGCCTAAAGGATGGATCTCCTTGTTCTTTGGAAACTTAAAAATTTGGAAAGAGTTGCCACATCTACATGATTTTCTTGTACATGATGAAATCTTAAATGAGCATGTTAAACTTTTAAAATGTGTCTTCAAGGTTTTGAAAATTGAATTCTTGTATGCTAATTTTGAGAAAGGCTTATGTTGTATAAGAAGTATTATAATTGTGGATGATATTGTGTGTGGCAAAGCAATAGAGATGAATGAAAGAAAGAAAATTGAAGAATGTACTCCACATCAATTTGTTGCTAAAATTGAGAGCTTTCATGGTTTCATTAACTTTTTGCAAAGCTTTTGAAGAATTACATTCTACCTACTTTCTTTGACAAACTTGTTACTATTGGTAATTTTATATCTTTGCATGAGATTGATGATTCTTATTTTGTATTTGATCCGGATGGTTGCATATTGATGATACAAAGGGAAAAAGTGGTGTTCTACATGGCTACATCTAAGAGGAGATGGTTCATTTCAAGTCTTGAAGAGATAATAATTATTTTCTTAAATTTGAATTCTCATGGTGAGTTTGATATGAGTGCTCACTTTGGTGTTTCTAATCTTTCCCCCATTGATATAGGTTTTGAAGATTCAAATTCGAGGATGAATTCTCTTGAAGAAGGAGGGATTGATGAGAATCTAAGAAGGCCTATTGAAGATAAAGGCTTGAAGGCATTGGAAGGGCTTCAAGGACCAATGACAAGAGTAAAGGCAAAGAGGCTTAAGGGAGACCTAGAGAAGATAATTACTATCCTATTTGGAAGTAGGTCCAATTTGGAGTTAGAAAAGTCCAAGATGGTCAATTGCATATATTTGGAAGACATGGGCTCCAATGAATCCATAACATTTAGTTACTTTAGTATTTTTATAATAAATAAGCCATATGGGCCGAAACTTGTTTTTAGATTTATTTTGGCATGAAGACTTATTATTTTATTTGAGTCAATTAGAATTGAGCTTGTTAGTGTAAAAGGCCCATTAGGGTTTGCTTATGGGGGTTGGTCATATATATAAGCTCTTGTAAACATGTTTTTATTCAATTTTAAATACAATTTGAGATTGAGAACTTGTGACTCTTAGGTTTTTGAGTGAGCCAAATTATCTTTGATCTTATCAAGAGGCTTCCTTTTGTGGTGATCATTCCTCAGATTTATCAATCCGTGATTGTGGCGCCCATCCTCCATCTTTTTTCATTTTTTTTGTTTGAAATCCAATTCAAGATCCATCTTATTTCATTATATACTAATATTACTGATCCAATGTTAGTAAACTATGATAACCAAGTAGCAATAGCATACATAAAGGACCACAAATATCATTATAAAACTAAGCATATAGATACAAAGTATAACTTTATGAGAGATATGGTTGCATGTAAAAAAGTGAACATGAAATACATTTCTATGCACGAGATGGTAGTAGATCCCATTACTAAGCCTATTCGTCAGGATGTATTCATAAAACATGTGAAATCCTAAGGATTGCATAGATGTTGATACAATTATTTTTTTAACAATGTTCCTAAAATATTAATGTCTGAATAGTAATTGTGTTTATTATAAGCCTACATATATAGATACATGAATGTTTCTTGGAACATTCTTGAGTTATTGAAAAGTATGTTAGATAGATAAAAGATTAGCCTTCTTACATAGATAATCACCTATCGTCAATTTTTTGTAATTGATAAGAGATGAGATAATTTTAAGCTTCTTATCTAAGTGATAATTGAGAACCAAGCCTAAAATATGAATATAACCTTATTAACAAACAAGATGAAGTCATATGTAAGACCATAAATGAATTAATAAGGAATTTACTTCATCTATCTAACTTGCTAGATATGAGTTCTAATGGAAATAAGAAAGAGTAGATTGAACTTAGGTTAGACATTAAGTATGTTTGAACCATTATTTGTACGTTATTAATACATTATATAAAGACATATGCTCTATGGGAAAAGGATAGAATATCATAATATGTGTTTTATGCCATGTGTGCAAATTATGACTAATATAAGTGATCAAAGTCTAAATGTCAACTTTAATGTGTAAGACCTTTAAGGGAATAATGACATCATATTTGTATCGTTATGAGTCTATTCTATCTCTTGATATTTAAATTTAATGATTGCTATTTTAAAATATTACCAAAGGACTATAAGAGATTTAGTCTAGTAGGACATTATTAGAAAGGCAAATTAAATTAAAATTAAGAGATCTAAGAAAAGAGAAAGATCATTAAATGCATCACATTATGTTTATATTCACCAGTATGCTAATTATAGTGTGTCTATAATTGTAAATACAATATATAATGCATATGATGCATATGAATGAGATCATTTGAGAAATTCAAATGTGATAAAAATAATCTAAGATGTTACATACTTAAAGTCTACTTAAGATCCATTGTTTATTAAAAAGCTATGTATTTCTAATAGATGTATAGCAAAAAGGTTTCGAAGTATGCTGGTCACATGACCTATTTTCTTGTATGATTTGTTATAGAGTATAAAATATTATGTTCTATTATATAATGTTGAGAGAGTATGGATCCCATTATGTATGAGTGAGAGATGTTAGATCCTGGATCTGAGTTACCAAAAATGAGTTCTTAACCCGACCTATGAAAAATGCCTTTAAATAGTCAAAATAAAGAATTTTAAAGGGTTAGTTAACAATAAAAGAAAAAATTTATCAACAATCATTAAGAAACTCTCTCTTTTTTTTCTTTAAACATAAAAAGGAGATTTAGGCTATGAATAAGATTTCCTTTCCAAGTGATTGTCTATATGATCAATAAAAACAAATGTTGGATCTTGAATCTTCCGCCACGTACTTCTAATATTTCAGTATGTATGAATTCAATTTATATCCTTTTTTTATATTTTCCCACATATATATATACATACACACATACATATATATGATATCTACAACCTATTTGTTGTTTTATGCTAATTATATAAATTATATACATCACATGTATAACTAATTTTATAAAAATAATTATTATTATCGATTCATGCATCACTAGTTTCACACAAACTAAAATGCTAATTATTTAACTCGAACTTTGATCTCTGGTTATGCATATATCATGCATAACATAGCTCAGAATGGATTTCCAATCACATAAATTAGGACGTGCTTTAAATTCCAATGACTTTAAGAGAATTTCAATCATATAGATTATATAGTATGCATCATATTCTACTGGCTTTAATTGTAATTGAATCTTTACCTCGATAATGTCATCTGATTAACACTTGAAGCGATATGGATATGAATCCTAAAAATCGTTGCATTACTTCCTTTATCTCACACATACATGCTTTGTCTCCTTTTTTAATTTTTTTTAAATAAAATTTGTAAAATAATGATTGATTAATAATAGCATATCATGCAATTTTGAATTGAATTTTAACATCATTTGGCTTTAATACCACTTATTGGAAATTCAAGACTACATTAGATGTAAATGCAATGGAAATTTTAAAAATTTAACAATCCAAATTTCCCTTTCCAAAGACCATTCATCCAATTAATTCAATTTACAAATATATAATCAAGAAAAACAATTTTTAACTCTCTCCCAATTGTAAGTGCTTTGAAACTTCAATTAAGATACCTTAGTGTGCCTCCTCTAATGTTAGTTCATATGATCGGCCTTTACTCTATCACAGTTTTATTCCAACATTGGCGGGTGACAATCTTAAAAAGAAAGGGAAAAAAGAGGTAATTTTTGTGATTAACTCAACAAATGAGTGCACACATTTTAATGGCTATGCTTAAGGTTCTCTATAACTCTTGTAAACCTTCTTTTATAATCATCCTATGATTTTCCTATTAAGTAGATTTCTACTAGAATCCTAAGAAATTTATTAAGAATCCTAATTAATGTAAATATTATCTTAAAAATTGCCTAATAATTAATTAAACAATTTATTTATTTATAGAATATTTCTTAATAAATTAATAAGTAAACTCTATATTTATTATTTATTTCTAGAACATATCAATAAAATAAATAAGTAAATGAACACTTTATTTAGTATTTATTTCTTTTCTCTCATCAACTATCCTATTGTTGAATTATCAATTTTCTCTTAATTGAATTATTCTCTCCAAATAAATAAATATGGATACATCTAATCTTATATGTGTGACTCTTTAGGTTTACTCCTAAATTAGTAATGAGTTATGATTAAACTAAGCCCTTTTCATTTAATATTTGAAATAATCTCATTAATTGTAAATGTCAAGATTCATTACTTATGACTAGCAATATGTCATGAACTCATTAATGTGAACTTTAAAAATGAACCTTTTCAATTGTTGTTGGTGTGTGTCCTAGAACCAATCATATAGATGATTAAAGTTATACACAATGTATTATGTTTTATTTTAGACAATTTAATTATTATATTTTATTTTTATAATTTTATTATTATTATGCGCAATTTATAACTTAATATAATAATTATCCTTAGAATAGCTTCGCTATTCCTAAAATGCCCCTAGTCAAGTATTATTACGAAAAAGATAGTAATAATACATCGAGACTAGCATGTATAGTAACTGATGATTACGAATCATGGATATGTGATATCAAGTCAATACATGAGTACATTGCTAGTGAACAAAGTACTGGACTGACCCACTATGAGAATATTGCATGGATGAACGTGTCATAAGTTATTCTCATATGATCACAAATACACATAAACCTTTAACCTGAAGTCACTACGATTTTCTACATGAGGAATTACTCACATTAATATTGTTCTATATCATCTTTAATCAAGATGACAAGTAGGGCATTGATTGGGTGTGTCATAAATCGTGCAGAGGGAAGTGAATGATGCAGATGAAATTTTATTACTCTTGTATAAAAAAGAAATATCCTTGGGCCCCTTAATTGAGTGAGACTTAGAAATGCATGGCCATGCTCAATTGAATTAATATGTGATATTAATCATTTATTTTAAGTCTACTCAGTATCAAGAAATATAAATTGAACATTGACGAGGATGATACATTCCATGCCTCCAGTTCAATTTGGATATTATTACAAAAGGGTTATGATGCTAAACGTTGATCATGTATTAGGTGGATATCGAATCATAGACATTCTTACTACTTGAGTGGCAGTGATGTATTGCTAGATACCGCTTACTGTCTAAGGCTCAATAATGAGTCATTGTCAACGTAGTAAGAACTTACAAGGTCACACAAAAGGAGTAGGAATAAGACAATAATTAATTGGACTTATTTTTGTGCATATATATATTATTAAGAATAATAAATTCACGTAATATATATATATATAATATTATGTGATATTATTTGATATTAAAGTAATATCAAATAATTACATTATCAGATATTAGATAAATATATTATAAGATAATATTATTTTGATATTTGATAACTATATGCAATTATCTAATAATTAAGATATTTATATTATGAGATAATATTATTATCTAATATTAGATAATTAATAGATAAGTCCTATCTCTCTTCATTATCTCTAGGATAAGGATAAGATGAGTTGTTTAGTATGATTAGGATTTTGGAAGCATTATCCTAGTAGGACTAGGATTGTGGCTTTCCTAAGTTCTATAAAAAAGGGCTTGAGGGCAACACTTTGAATACACGCTCATAAGCTTCCATAAAACCCTAAATCACTCAGAAAACATCCAATCCTAAATCCTAGAGAGAAAAATGCATCCTAACAGATTAGTGATAGGTGAGAGGTCGTTGTTCACTCTGTGTGGATACTGTAGAGATGTTGTACCTTCTGGCCGGCGTTTGATTCATCCGCTCTCAAGTTTTGATCAGTAGAAACATGAGTTCCTAATAGGTAAAACCCTAATCATTGATTTATGCCTTTTGCATGGACCCTAATTAGAATTTAGATTAAATTTTAAATTTCTGCTACATATGATAATCCGAATTCCCAACACTATATCCACCTCAACTTGGAAGTAAGACCCATCAAAATGGCTAATAAATTTTAGGTCATTGAAGAAGAGCTGAGTTACCACATCTTACTAGGATACCTATCCTATATACTCATAATTGTGTTCCTTTAACTCTATACCAGTGTGTTAAGACAAATTTCATAGGAAAAGATATCAAGATTTACGTAACCAACATTCCATTTGATAAAGATGAATCTCACCTTATTAATATGATATTCTTAGACAAACTGTCAAAGTTAGGCATGAATGAGATTGCTAAGCTACTAAACACTCCTATTAATATGAATAAGGATAAAGAAAAGAAGATTACTATGATAGAAGTGTCTCACCTCTGCAAGAGAGACAATCTATTTACAAGTCAGATAATGAATTTTACAATAAAATCATTTACATTTCTTACATCTAATAAAGTCAAGAAATAAAAAATGCCTACCAAGTAGTCCAAACTAGAATCCTTGGTTATCCATTACACCAAAAGTGCAAATGGAAAAGTAATTTATCACTTCCAACATTATGAGAGTCTTGGGGTTTAAAAATAAAGTTAAAATTGCATTCATCAATGAACCCCTTAGACCTCAAATTACATGTAAATATGGAGATAGAGTCTCCATCACAAGAAAAAGAGTTGAAAAAAAACACCAACCGCCTTACAAGATAGCCTTAAATCTTTAGATGAAGAACTCAAAGTGGTGAACATATATAAGAAAGATGAAAACTAATTAACTTTGATCAATGCAATTCTTACCTTAAAAGAATGAGACAAGCTAGTTGTGTTACTTAAAGAATTCAAAGACACATTTGCATGGGAGTACCATAAGATATTATGCCATTACCCAATTTGGTATCTCATCACTTAAATGTTTAGCCAAATGAGAAGTTGGTGAAGTAGCTACATTAGTAATTCCTACCTAATGTAAAGATTAAGATAAAGGAAAAGTAAAAAAAAACTCAAAGTAGGATTCATTAAGTTGATTAACCACCCGACTTGGATAGCAAATTTTATCCTAGTGAAGAAGAAAATAGGTAGATCCATGTTTACATGGTCAAAACTAATTAAAATTAAAAATTACTAGTTTGATAGAAACTTATAACATAAGGCAACAAATCAAGTCAAGCCCTTAATGATCCATTTAATACATCATTTCACATTAATTAACTAATTATGATTATAGAATTATCTCAATCTTTTTATGCACTAAAAATTGAAGAAATAAATGGAAATAAAAGTGAAATTTAATCCTGTACATTGAAGTATTAAGCAAATAGTATACACGTAGGATGCTAGAATGTAAATAGAATTGAATCATGGAAGGGTTTAATATGAAATTAGTTAGAATGAAATATTGGAAAGAATATAGAATTAGCACAGAAAAATAGTAAAGAAACACAATTGACCCAAGGAAATTAAGAACTCTTTGGTAGATTAATCACAAATTATAATATATTTGACAATTACAATTATTTTTTAGCCTAGAACCATCTGAAAACCTTATAATGATTCACAAATTTCATGCTAGATAACCATTAAGGATTTAATTAATTTAGATTAGCAAAATTAAGTAATTATTATAATCCCTAAAGTTAGATTTAAATCAATTTAAATATGATTCAATTGAATTAAATGATTAAACTAGAAACCTCTAATTTAATCATTCAATCCTCTTTCCTTACATGAAGAATGATAATTAACAAACCAAAATTTTATATAAAACCAAACAAAAGTCATAGAATACATAAATGAACCTAGATTATACCAAATTTGGATCTAATCCATGAAAATCTTGAAAATGAATGAAAAGAATTAGAGAAAAGGAAAAATTAATTAAAAATAATTAGTATTTAAAATTAAGATCTTATAATCCAAACTAAGTTAAGACTCAAAATCCTTGAATCAATCTAAAATTTAACCCACCATGGATCAGAGGAAGAGAAAAAATCCAAGAAAATGTTAAAGAAAAGTGCTTAGCAAAACTAAAGAGCAACACGTGATAAAAACTCTTTTTTAAATATCTAATTACATTATAGTCCTAACTAATGAAATGTGGACCTACCTTTTAGGATTCTACCCCTAAAATTTTAGCTTATTTGGAACACGATAGCTTAAGATATGACCTAAATACCATAGATAGTTGAATCTAGTCCAAATTCAACTAGAAACCACTAATCAGCCTTTTTTGCCCTTCAAAACTATGTAGTTTTACTTAAGTGACTTCATGGAGGTTTAGCTTTGGGTTTTATGAACTTTTGGGCTTAACTTTACATGATTTGACTGCTTACAGCTTGAGTTATGCCTTAAACATTCAAACAAGGTTGAAACTAAACTAGACAGTAACTTTACTTCATCTTCATATCAACTTCTTCTAAGATGGTAGAATAAGGTATTTCAATCAACATGAAATTTTAGATATCTCTCTCAACTTTCTAACAATATAAATATCACTCAAATTTAACATCCAAGGCTCAAGTTATGACAAAAAATTTGAAATAGTGTTAAGAATCCAATATTTAACTAATAATTCAATTAATTCTAAAATGATGTGATCTTTCTCAATATAAGGTAAAATTAATTCAATTAAGCATTATTACATCCTAAGAGAATTAAATATGAAGGAAAATAACTATGAAATATTGTTTATATCAAATTCTCCCATACTTAACTTTTGCACGATCTCGAGCAAAATATAACTTTATTCAAAACTAAAAAACAAAAAAACATACATTCCATAAACTTCAAAATTACAAAGTTCACTAGAAAGAAATAATGAAAGTCATCAAGAAACATAACACTTTATGAATAAAAAATCTTGATAAACGCAAAACTAATCAATATAGTAACATCATTTAAAATGAATAAGATCAAATTGGTAAATTCTCATAAAATTCACTCTCTAACTTTCAAGTATTTAGGGCAAGCGTTTCACTTGAGCTCATTACATAAAATTACATTATCATAAGCTTGCTTATCATTAAATCTCCATAACTTAACTCACATGCATAATACAAATCAAAAGGACATATTCATGTTTGTAATAGGGCTAAGGAAAAGTGAAGGAAAAATAAAGATATAAAGAATAACACCAAAGAAATTAATAAAGTACTTGAATTAAAAATATATAAGTAATTCATGATGCTTATAATTCAACACAACAACATAACTTTAAATCAAAAACCCATCAACTTTTTCCTTTTTTTTTAAATTCTTTTTTACCTTATTTTTCTTTATCCTCTTTTTCATTTCTCTTTTTTTTCTTTTTTTTCATTTTTTTCTTATTATCTTTCTCTTTTTGTCTTTTTTGTCTTTTTTCTTTCTTTTATTTTTCTCTTTTCTTTTCAATTTAACCAAACTTGGAACCTAAGGTTAATAAATTTCCATAATATACATAAACACACCCCTATATTTATTTAAAAGCTTATCTTAATAAAAATTCAAATACTATACTAATATCTAAAGTTAGATAAAAGCACTTATTTTTCATTGGAAAAATGTTAATGGACTAATAAAAAAAGATAATTAGGTTTAAGGGGGCTCAAGAAAGATAAAAATTCAAGGTTGGTTATTTAACTTTAGTTTAAACAAAAAAAGAATGTCTTTATCATTTTTATACATTCATGTGCAAATATAATCTCAAAAAGAATTGAAGCAAGTTTTAGAGAAATAAATCATGAAAGAATATCACATATAAGAAAGAAAAAGAGTAACATAAATGCTCAACATAAGGCTTAAAGTCTCATCAGGAAAGTCACACTACTAAAATTCAATCTACCAATTCAAAATCCATCATTACACTAATTAATTTTAAAAAGCAAAATCATTCATTCAATCATATTTCAAACCCATTAAACCCCTATTTATTCCTACTCATGAAAATTTTAAAATCTCTATCTATGGAAAATAATTAAAATGACATAAAAAGACTCAAAAACAAGTGAAAAAATAAAATTTTTTTAAGCTTTTCTAGTTTTTTTGACTTTGAAAGCATTAAAGGAAGACACACAACATAAAATAAATCATAGAAGTCTCCCCTTCACACTTAAATTTTATATTATCCTCAATGTAAATCATATCAATCTTCAAAAAAGTTAAAGAAAAAGCAAAATAAAAGAGAAAAATAAGAGAAAGCAAATTTAAAATACTTGGGTTACCTCTCAAGAAGTTTTTTTTATATGTTTTATGCTAGACTCAAAATCCTTTACATGTATAAATCAAGGTCTTTAACTCCATTACTTCCACCATTCACTTTTGAAAACATTTTATTTAATCATTCAATTCTCTTTTCTCAAATAAGAATGATGATTAATTGATCAAAATTCAACATGTATTAGGATAAAAATCATAAATCACATGGATAAATAAAAATTATACCAAAGTTGGATCCAATCTATGCAAATCCAAAAAAATCAATAAAGAAAACTAAAGAAATAGAAAATTAATTAATAATAATCAATATTATAATTAAGATCTCATAATTCAAATAAAGTTAAGCTTAAAAATTCCTAAATTAATTTAAAATTTAACCTTTTATAGGTGAAAGGAATAAGAAAACTCCAAGAAAACGTAAGAGAAAAGTACTTTATAAAAATAAAGAGAAAAACATGATAAAAACTCTCCCCTACAAATTTAATTACATTATACTCCTAATTAATGAAATGTAGGTTGCTTCTAAAGATTCTAACTCCAAAATTTTAGCTTATTTGGACAACTATAGCTCAAGATATAGCCTAAATACTATAAATAGTTTAATCCAATCCATATTCGACTAATAGCCACTAATAAGCCTTTTTTGACCTATAAAGCTACATAGTTTTGCTTAAATAATAACATGAAAGTTTAAATCTGGATCTTAGTGAACTTTTAGACTTGACTCTGCATGATTTGGCCACTTCAAGCTTGAATTATGCCTTGAACATTAAAATAAGGCTAAAAACAAACTAGATAACAACTTTACTTCATCTTTATGTCAACTTTAGACCTCCAAGATGATGGAATTGGGTATTTCAATTAGCATAAAAACTATAGAGCTCACTCTTAGGTTTTTAACAATATAAAAATCACCTAAATTCAACATCCAAAGCTCAAATTATGATAAAAAAAATTTGAAATTGTGTTAAGAATCCAATATTTTTCAAATAATTTAATCAATTCCAAAATGAATCAATCTTTCTCAAAACAAGGTAAAATTGATTCAATTAAGCATTATTATATCCTAAGAGACCTAAATATGAAGGAAAATATATATGAAGTATTATGCACATCAATGGACTTTAAAGACCAAAATAAAGCTGACCTTAAAGATGAATTTCCTCTACCTCACATTAGCATGCTAGTTAATTTCATAACCATCTAAGAAAGATTTTTTTTCCTTGGATGGATTTAATAGTTATAATTAGAACCTAATGAACATCTAGGATGCACTTAAGATTGCATTTCAAACATCCATAGATAATTTTTATTACATGGTGATGTTGTTTGGTCTTAAAAACACAAGAGCCACACACTAATGTGCCATGATTGCCATTTTCGATGACATGCTACATGATTTCATGGAAGATTATGTAATGATATCATGGTCAAATTGAAAAAGAAAAAGGATCATTTAGATCATTTAAGAAAAGTCATTGAAAGATACAAGAAATACCATTTAAAACTCAATCCATAAAAGTGTGCCTTTGGTGTCTTATTTGGTAAATTCTTAGGGTGCAAAGTGCATAAAGATAAAATTAAAGTGGATAATGGGAAATTAGATGCCATCTTAAAAATATTGCAACTTACCAATCTTAAAACACTAGGAGGGTTTCTTAGGAAAGTTTCTTACATTTAACAATCCTTTTAAGCCACTACTTAAAAAAGAGGGACCCTTTCTTTTGGACTAAAGAACATCAAGTAACTATTGAAAAGATACTAAGCACTCTTAATTCCATTCATACTATGGTCACTCCCTAATGTAGTTTACCTCTTATACTTTATCTAACCTTCATAGCCAAATCTATGGGAGCCTTACTTGCTTAAGAAGAAGACGTAGTAGAGAAACTATTGTATTACTGGAGTAAATTACTCAGGGGGCTGGCATTGAATTATCCTCCCATGGAAAAGCATTATCTCACCCTTATTCATGTCATACAAAAGTTCAGGCATTATTTTTATATGCATTCTATTCATCAAATAATTAATTTAATTTAATCAAGTTTTTACTCTCGAAGGTAAGATATCTAGGTCAATGCTAGTCCTTAATGAGTATGACATCATCATGAAGGCTTCTAGAGGAATGAAGAGCTAAGCTTTAGCTAATCTCTTAGCATAGTTCCTTTCTAGAGAATATGAATCAGCATCTAAGGTTATATTAGGAGAACTTCTAGAAAGTGATATATGCATGGTCTGGATGATTAAAGCACCTTAAATGTTATATTTCAATGGATATTCATCAACTCTGGAGGAAAGGTTTAAAATCATACTAAAAAGATTTATTAGTGAGTCATATTCTACATACTACAAGCTAAGCTTCATATAGGCTAACAATATAGCAAAGTACAAAGCCTTAATCCTTAGCATAATGATGGCTAAGGATTTAAAAGCAAAAACACTTTCCATAAAAGGAGATTCAATGCTTGTCATAAAGTAAATGATAAGAGAATTCAAAGTAAAGAAGCTCGTGCTTGTAACCTATAAGGAAGTTGAACAGATTTAAGCTATAAAATTTTGAATGATTACCTTCCATCATATTCAAAAGGAAGTGAATTGGGAAGTAAACGTGCTAGTTACTCTGAGGGCCAAGCTTTTCATGAATGAAAAAGGTCCTTTAGATGTTACCTTGAAGTTATACTACTAGATAATAATCATATTGAACTTGTAGTCCTCTTAATTACAAGAAAATGATTGACGATACTTATAGGTTCAAAAACTTGTCAACCTTACTACTACTTCAATCAAGATGTTAAAGGACTTTTATATACATAAAAAGGGCTCTTTATAAAAAGGAATTGATAGGTTACTAATAAGGTGTTAGAGGATAAAGGAAGACATTTAATGGTTAAGGAACATGAAAAAACCTATGGTGATAGAGAAACTGTTGGTGTGTGTCCTAGAACCAATCATATAAGATGATTAGAGTTATACACAATGTATTATATTTTATTTTAGGTAATTTAATTATTATATTTTATTTTTATTATTATTATGCGCAATTTATAACTTAATATAATAATTATCCTTGGAATAGCTTTGCTATTCCTAAAATGCCCCTAGTCAAGTATTATTATGAAAAAGGATAGTAATAATACATCGAGACTAGCATGTATAGTGACTGATGATTACGAATCATGGATATGTGATATCAAGTCAATACATGAGTACATTGCTAGTGAACAATGTACTGGACTGACCTACTATGAGAATATTGCATGGATAAATGTGTCATAAGTTATTCTCATATGATCACAACTACGCATAAACCTTTGACCTGAAGTCACTACGGTTCCCTACATGAGGAATTACTCACTTTAATATTGTCCTATGTCACCTTTAATCAGGTGACAAGTAGGGCATTAATTGGGTGTGTCATAAATCATGCAGAGGGAAGTGAGTGATGTAAATGGGATTTTGTTACTCTTGTATAAAAGAGAAATATCCTTGGGCCCCTTGATTGAGTGAGACTTAGAAATGCATGGCCATGCTCAGTTGAATTAATATGTGATATTAATTATTTATTTTAAGTCTACTCAGTATCAAGAAATATAAATTGAACATTGACGAGGATGACACATTCCATGCCTCCAGTTCAATTTGGATATTATTACAAAAGGGTTATGATGTAAAACGTCGATCATGTATTAGGTGGATGTCGAATCACAGACATTCTTACTACTTGAGTGGCAGTGATGTATTGCTAGATACCGCTCGCTGTCTATGGCTCAATAATAAGTCATTGTCAACGTAGTAAGAACCTACAGGGTCACATAAAAGGAGTAGGAATAAGACAATAATTAATTGGACTTTAATTATATTAATATCCAATTAATTGGACTTATTTTCATGCATATATATTATTAAGAATAATAAATTCACGTTTTATATATATATATATATTATGTGATATTATTTGATATTAAAGTAATATCAAGTAATTATCTTATCAGATATTAGATAAATATATTATGAGATAATATTATTTTGATATTTGATAACTATATGCAATTATCTAATATTAAGATATTTATATTATGAGATAATATCATTATCTAATATTAGATAATTAATAGATAAGTCTTATCTCTTCCCATTATCTCTAGGATAAGGATAAGATGAGTTGTTAAGTGTGATTAGGATTTTGGAAGCATTATCCTAGTAGGACTAGGATTATGGCTTGCCTAAGTTCTATAAAAAGGGACTTGAGGGCAGCACTTAATAATCACGTTTTAAGCTTCCATATAAACCCAAAATCACTCAGAAAACATCCAATCCTAATTCTTAGAGAGAAAAACGCATCCTAGCAGACGCGTGGAGGGTGAGAGGTCATTGTTCACTCCGTGTGGATACCGTAGAGACACTGTACCTTCCGGCCGGCATTTGATTCATCCGCTCTCAAGTTTTGATTAGTAGAAACACGAGTGCCCAATAGGTAAAACCCTAATCATTGACTATGCTTTTTGCATGGATCCTAGGTAGAATTCGGATCAAAAGATTAGAATTCCGCTGCATGTGATAATCCGAATTCCCAACAGAAACATCTCTCTATAGGAAGCTATAATGACACTGTAATGCCTAAGAGTGATATTTAAAATTTTATTATTTTAAATATGCAGGAATATTTATTTTAGCTAGCAAGGATAGTTAAATTACATCTACAATGCTAAGGTGAGATATAACTATTTTAAATTTTAACTAAATAAGTATTATTATGATTTTATTTAATGATAGCACTATTTAAGTTTTTTTAATTATAAATTATTCATTAGGATATTAAAAAGTTATGAGTGAGATGTTTATGAAATATAAACATTAGTTATGATAAATAATTTTCCCATGATTTGTGAAATATTAGGATCATTAATTTTCAACATTTAATTTATTATATTAATAGAAGGATTAATTAGAGGACAAGAATGATAAATTTAGTTGGAAGGAAGGGGTATAAATAAGAATTGGGTTAAATGGTTGAGATATAAAAGAGGACAAGATGGTTGAATAAATGGAAGGATAAGATTTAGGGAGGATGAGCTTTTCTAGCACTAAAAAGTGCTAGATAATAGCCCTTAGCTCCTTTTAACTTGGATTTCTTTCTTTTCTCTTTCTTTCTCTCTCTCTACCCTAGCCCATTTCCTCTTTTCTTTCTCTTTCTTTTCTCCCTCTTGATCTCTCTCCCTTTCCCTCGATTGGTTGCTACTGGTGGCTTTCCAACATTATGCTATCGTGCAATGCCCTGCTAAAGTTCCTCTTGTGAACTATTGTTTCCTCCATAATTAAAGAAGTTGAGTGGAGCAACCATAACACCATGAGGAGCTGTTACTCATTCCATTTCTAATGTGATAGGCACGATTCCTAATTGTCATCCCTATCACTCAACCACCCTTGGTTGCTATAGTTTACTACTATTGATAGGAGCTACTAAAGCTGAGGGAGACAACACCAAAGCTTTCAGGTTCTTAAGATTTCTAGTAATCTCAATACCTTTCTAGCAGTGGTGATATGCTAATGAATTTTCCTAATAAAGATAAGTAATTTCAGACAGAAATCTCCTAATATTTATAATGATCTAAGCTGATTCAAAAAACTCATTTATGCATATTTTGGAGAATATGTTGATGGTTTTGAAAAATATGATTTTATGTTGTAGAATACTAGAATAATCTGATTAGATTAGTTAATAATACTTAAAATGACCCATGCAAGATTCAAGAGATTCCTAAACATAGGAAATATGATTTGATAATTTTTATTTAAATGGAAGTAAAGATATGAGAGAATAGTTGTATAGTTATGTAAAACAATATGATTGGAATCCCTCTAGAACATGAAACTCTAATATTTTTATTGGTTAAGCTTAATTTAAGGAACCCTTAGTTATATGAAATGTGATTTCTTTAAATTAGAAATTAAGTGTATAGTTTTATAAAATGGTAGGAATATAGCATTCTAAGAGTATAAGATTTTAATATTTTAATCATTTTACATGTTGAATTAGAAAACCCTCATTTATGAGAATCTTTAATTTTTTTTCAACAATAAAATTTGAAAATATAAAAAATGATGATATAGAATGATAGAGTGTTATGAAGAGAGTTTGTTAGAGCATGACATCTAAATATTTTACTTATACAAGCTTGATTCTAAAAATCATTATAATAGTTTATGTTGATTTCATAAGTTAATAGTAGAAAAACATAAGGAAATAATGACCTAGAGTGCTAGTATATCATGGTATGAATTTGGAATTGAGATAGCTGGGAAGAAAATAAGAAATATTTATATATTTATAAATTATTCTTATAAATCATGGGTAGGAAGATAAGAGAAAGTTGAATACTCTAGAGTGGATGAAATATGTAGACCCTACCAGGTAAGGTTATATCTTATCTTAAATTGATGTTTTAATATCATTTTATTTAAATGTCATATTTTATAATCTTTCTTATAAACAATACATAATATATCTACATCCACCAATAAATTCTTAAAAGTATAATAATGAATTATGGTTCATTATTAAATCGCCCTTGTAGTCATGTATAAGTGATATGGAAATAATGTTTGTAATAAGACAATGACTATTGATTTGAGCAAATGTTGATTAACCATACTTAGAGAGCATGGTGGTGTTATCATTAACCATTAATTAATTATGATTGGATTGTAATGATAAATGATATAGTTGTGTTATGATTAGAACTATATTGATATGCATATGTTGGAAAGATAATGCAAACCATTTTATGATGTGAATGAACATTTATGGCCATACAAGAGAGCATAGTGATGCTACTATATATTATTATATATATTAATATTGATCCATAAGGATGAATAAATTATCTGTTTCATATAAAACTTGAATTGTAATTGTGATATGTAGAATTTAAGCTTTAATATGCAAATTATACTACGAATTGTGCTATAAGTAGTATTGAGATTGTGAAATATGATGGAGGCAATGATGGAAAATTCTTAATAATAAAGCAAGTAAGGTATAAAGTTAGTCTAAGAGGAATAAAGATAGAAAGGGGTAGGGTATTAGGTTAGCCTAGGAGTTAAAAGGTGGATATGTCCATTTTTATTATAAATTGTTATATATTATGATGTGACATTAAAATCTAATTATCTTTAGATACTTCAATTTGATATGATGGCAATGATTTATTTATGATTAAACCTTGTTAGCTAGTTAGATATTTGATAACTACCCAGAATGGGTTGCGTGTGAAATTATAATCGCATTATGTAAATTGAATGGTTAAGACTATTATGAATTATGATGTAAAAGACGAAATTCAAGCTATGTGTAGGTAATTACATTAACCTAAGAATTGGTATTACATGTTACAAAATCCAAGAATTGGGTTTAAATATATTTTCTATTTTTAATACTTAATTTGCACTTAATCATCTTATGTAATTGATTATAAGTATAATTGTAGTAAATATATGCTTATTGAGTTCTTATAACTCCTTCCTTTCTATTTTAAATGTTTTTTAGGTTGAAATGATTGCATTTGAACTTCATTGCATCTATGAAAAATCAAAAACTACCTTGTTAGGAGATTATGGCAATTCGATTAAGAAAAGGAATTAATGGTGTCAATGTAATTTAAATGTCAAAATTATTTAATTATTATCTTAATCTTCATTATTGAATCTATAAAATTAATAGATCATATGATTTAGGGTATATGGCTCTTGAAAAGTATCCAAAAATAAGGAAGACTTTATCTCTATTTTTTTTGTAAAATCTACAAGGAAAATTAAGTCAACGTGGATGTAAAGAGATTTTCACTAGGTAGAATTAGTATAATTAATATTGAGGTTAATGGAAACCAGGTAGTGGGATCCATGTCAATCATAATTAGGTGTGAGTCATGATAAACATGGACTTTACTAGCTTACAATGAAGGAAGAATGCAATCAAATTCAAATGAGTTATTTGGAATGTATAGGAAAAGGAATGGAAGTAAGTATTGTGGAAATGAAGGATTAGATGAAAAACATGGTCAGTTACTTGCAAAGTGTTTTCCTCCCTACTAATACAAGAAATGCTAGGAAAGTCAACACTTAAGCTAACCACCACTTCCTTAAAAATAGAAATCTCTATAGAAAAGGCAAGGATAACACACCGAAAAGGTGTTTAGGTGAAGATGAATAATAAGTTGTAATGAGAGAAGTCCACTAAGGCAAATATAGAGAACATTAAGGTAATTGAAAACCTAGTAAAAAACTCCTATGCCTTAGATATTATTGGCTAATTATTGCATTAGGTGCTAAGGCATTTGTATAATGTTGTTAGCCTTTTCAATTACATAGGAATGTATTCATACTTTTGTGATAGAATTATAAGCACTCACCATATTCAAGCCATTTCACCTTTGGGAGTTTAATTTGATTGGACTTATCAAACTCGAGTAACAAAAATTATAAGTTCTAATAGTAACTAAGTGATTCACAAAATAAGTAGAGGCTATTGCTTTAAGGAGCACATGATAGGAAACTATTACAAATTTCATCAAAGAAAATATCATTTATCATTTTAGAATCTTAAAGTGGATCATTTCATATTATAGTACACCCTTCTTGAATAACTTGGTTGCAACATTATTGAATAAATACAAGATCAGGCATGATAGGTTTAATCCTTATTATCCAAAAGGAAATAGTTAAGTGGAAGCTATAAATAAAATACTCTTGAAAATTCTCACTTGAATGGTGCATGACAAGCTCAAGGCTTAGGCAAATCATTTACCTTTCACTCTCTGAGCATATCAAATGAGCAAAAGAGAGTCAACCTAATCAATCTTTTCTCTTTAGTATATAGGATTAACATAATAGTATTAATGGACTAGAAATAGGGAAAAAAAGCAAAAGAGAACATATTCTAAACTTAATCCATGTTGACATTAATGGACTCATAACACCTAGTGCCATAGGAAACCATAAGTACTTTATCACTTTCATCTATGATTACTTTAAATATGGTTAGGTGGAGCTACTTAATGAAAAGTTAAAATAAGTGAAGCTTTTAAGTCATTTAAGGTAGCAGTTAAATTGAAACTAGGGAAATAAATAAAATGAGTCAATTCTAATAAAAGTGATGAGTATTATAGTAAGTATAATGAATAAGCAGAAATCCTAGCTTTTTATGAGATGCTTATCAAAGGATAGAATTAAAGTGAGTTACACTATACCTCAGATATCGAAGTAGAATGGAATTACAAAAAAAAAAAAAAATTAAACTCATAAACATGGCTAGACACATGTTAGCCTATACTTTACTACTAGAATTCTTGCGCGGTGATGTATTTAGAACAATAACTTATATTTTAAATTAGGTTCCTAGTAAGTTAATTCCTAAAATCCTTTATGAATTGTTATACAGTAAAAAGCCTAATTCAAGGCATTTTTGAATTTGAAGTTGTAAAGCTTAAATAAGATTGTATATTCCATCCATAAGGAAACTTGATTTGAAGATAGTTAGTTAATACTTCATTAGGTATTGTAGTAACTTAAGAGGTAGTAGGTATTTGACTTACACAATTAGAGTGATCGAAGAACATCAACCTATTTTCTTTGAAGATAAGTTAGACAATAGGAGCAAAGTATTGTGCATCATAAATCTTACTAAAAATAACACATTGTGACATGACCCATTTTACAAATATCATGAATGGCGTAAAGATACCTAATTAATACTAGTTTACTAAATAGATATTTTTACAAGCCTTATTAATACTCTGAGATCTTTGGTACTATTAGAAAGAAATAAATAGTTGAACATAAAATATAAAACTATGTACAAGATAAACTTTATAGTTATATATATATATATATATATATATATATATATATATATATATATATATATATATATATATATATAATTATTTACACATTATAATTTGCATAATAGGCAATGGATAATATGAGTTTCCAATCTAATCCATTAGGGTCCCATTCTTTTGGATCAAATTCAACAAGAGAAGAAATGGTTCCAATGTTAGCTGTGCCTTTAGGAAAAGGAAATTTATAGAAGGAATATACTACAAAAGGATTGGATTTTGAATTTATTTGCTTAAAGCATACTTCATAATTTATCTTTATGCCTAAAAAGGTAACTTGAATTTCATATCAAAGTACTATCTCAAGGGTACCCTGAGGGTTCAAGAAAATTCCTCTATAAGTATTAGTTCACATCCACAGGTCTATAATTTTTACTTGCAAATTCAGTTAAATACAAATAAATGAGTATAAACCATACTTAGTGAATGGCCACTTCCCATTTGCTTAAAGGATCCTTCATTAGGAAAATTAGCCTTTTATTCAATTCTAACAGCTAAGTTGCGTCTTATGAAAAATTATATATATATATATATATATATATATATATATATATATATATATATATATATATATATATTATTGATTTATGTAGTTATAGAAATGGAAATGGTAGGTATATAAGTGTCGCCTTATATCTTTTGTCTAACCTTATCACCCAAGACCTTAGGCTTAAAGCACCAACCTTTTTCCTCCACTACTAACCATTCCTCTCTTTCTCTGCCAAGGATATTACATCTCTCCCATTTAATTTATGATAACTAATATTAGGATGTTGAAACATCACCCATATTGTGCATATCAATAAGCATAATCAAATGCCAACCAAGCTATAAATGTTTTATGTAATATCTCAATGTATCATATACTTTTCCAATTCTTTCTTATAAATTTCTCCAAGAAATCCAAATAAGCTTGTAGAAGTGTCATGGCTTAGAGCCCTTTTTTTGTATTCTCAAATTAACTCAAAAATTTACCACATTTAGTTCTAAAATTCCTAACATATTATTACATAAGATACAACAATTAAATAGTATAAATTATCATCATGGTTACTATTCATATAGAACCCAAGTGAGGAGTTTTAAAACATAACAACATAATAGTGTTTGCAATCCATGCCGCTTTTCCTTAATCAGATGGACACCATTGATGCCAAAATTTATCACAACATTCATAACATGTTGAAAAGGAATAAATCAAGTGTTGTACAAGAAATTTCATGATTATCCTAATGTATTAAAGGCATGAACTCATAATAATTAATTTCGGACAATATTAAAACTATCAAAATAAAGCTATCTTTTGGGCAATCAAATTAACTCTAATTGTCACTAAATTCTTTTCCAAGATTGATAACATATTAAATAATATTTTTGAGGAGTTTCATAATTTTTTTAGTCATTTAATAGGTTAAAAAATTTGTAACTTGAGATTACATAGATAAGGTTCAGAATCAAGACTGCATTAGAGCACTTAAAATAGAAAATTTTATTGGATAACCACATACACTTCAAATGCCACCAAAGTTAGTCATGAATTTCTCAACATATGGTAGGGTAAGGATACAAATTTTCATAATTTTTAATAATCATTTATTTGCCTAAATATCTTAAAAACTAAAACAAAACTTGCTAGCATTCTATTCTGATTCGATTCCTTTTATGCATAGAAACATTCACTTTTCACATTCCTAAAATTTTCCAAAAATCCTTAAAATTTTTCTCACATATTCCAACATCATTTATGATATTAAAACATTAAAAATTAAAACTTTAACATTTTCTAATTCTTGTTTCCTTAGGTAACAGAAAATAGAATATTATCCACTTTTAACTGAATTGCATCTATTGTCATCAAAACTAACTAAAACTTCTACTACCAATTTTGATACTAACATGCTAACCCAATAACATACTAGCATCATCAAAAAACATTCAAAAAGGAAAAAAATTAGAACCACATCACAGCATATTAAAAATGGGATACAAGGAGACATAAACTAATAATATCATAACTTATTTCTTTGAAATGATCCCAAAGATAGGAAAAGTTGCCGCTTACCTTAATCCCTTCACTTTTTAAGCTTCCAACAACCTTTTGAAATAGCAAAAAAGAAGCTTCATAACAATGGACTAATTTTTAGATACTAAAAGAGAAGGATAGCCATAAATTATAAAAAAAAATTGAAAGAAACTCCCTAATTACCTTGCAAGATTGAAGAGAAAAATGTAAAACCCCTTTGCAACCTTGAAAAAATATTGAACTCCTTCACCTATTTCCCTTCTTATTTCATGTTTTGGGTTATTTGAAGAGAAAAAAAATTTTCTTCTAAAGGCCATACACGTATTTATATAAATCCTAAACCCTAATTTCTAAAAAAATCTACAATTTTATTATTATTTCTTATTGATATTGGAGAAAATTATTGGATATTTGATTGAGCTCCCTAGGTGTCCAACTACCATGAAACAACCAAAAAATAATTACCTTTTTAGCTAATAGATTTAAGCCACACAAAAGGGTAAATAGGGTTTAGACCTAAACTTTTGTATATTCTTAAGCCTTATTTGGGCCTTTATTTTTTGAAACTTTTATATTTATTTTTAGGCCTAAATATTAAATTCGATTAATCCAAAATTTTCTAGATTAATTTTGCTAAGTTTTAGGCTCAAATCCTTACTTTTTAATTTACCTAGGTTTTAGAAATTCAACAAATTCTTATGCGACTTTTTCCTAAACCTATTATTGGGTTTTTAATTAGATTTTGATCTATTTTAATATTTAGTAAGATCCTCATATTATTCTAGTTGGGTTCACTTCCAAATTACTCCTATAATTTTTTGAAATTTTACTGATTTTTCCTATCAATTTTTTATAGAAAAATTCTTATTTGAAATATCCTATCCTATTTTGGGATATTAGAAGTTCTCTGCCATAAAAAAAAATTCTTCCTTAAATTTTTTCCAATTTTTTTTTTAAAAAATGCATAGAATTCTTGACTAATTATGCACTAGTTCAAATAGATAACTTATTGAATAAGTTTAGATATTTTTCCTTCATGTCCTTCTCTAATTCCTATGTTACTTCTTGAGCTCCATATTTCTTCCATATTACCTTGACTATAGGAATTTCCTTGGTTCATAATTTCCTTTTTTATAGTTAATAATTCATGTAGGTCATTTTTCATAGACTAAATTTTTATCTAATTCTATGAAAACTTCCTTTAACACATAAGATTTGTCTAGGATATACTTTCTTGACATTGATGCATAAAAATTAGAGATATTATTTTCATGTTTTCTTGGAGTTCTAATTGATAAGCAACCTTTTTGACTTGTTTAGTAATTGTATGAGGGCCCACATATCTTAGAGTTAATTTCCTTTTCTTCCCAAACCTCATTATTCCTTTCAATGATGAGACTTTTAACAATATACAATCACTTTTTTGAAATTCTAATTCTCATAATCTATTGTCTGCATAAAATTTATGTTAATTTTGAGCCAGTTGTAATTTTCTTATGATGATTTAAACTTTATTAATAGTGTCCTTAACTGATCAGGACCAATTATTTTAATTTCTTCTTATTCAAACCATTTGATAGGTGATTTGCATCTTTTGCCATACAAAGCTTTAATCGAAGCCATTTGTATGCTAGTATGGTAATTGTTCTCATATGTAAACTCCATTAATGGTAGGCGCTTATCCTAGCTTCCTCCAAATCAATCATACAAGCTCTAAACATTTCTTTTAACATCTAAATCATTCTTTTTGACTACTTGTCGATTGGTGGATGAAATGTTGTAAATCTAAATCATTCTTTTTGACTACCTATCGATTGGTGGATGAAATGTTGTACTAAATCATAATTGAGTACCTAGTACTTCCTAATATGATTGCTAAAATTAAGATGTAAATTGTGATCTTTGATCCAAAATAATTATGAGTGCAAAACATGTAATGGGATAATTTTGTCCATGCAGAGCTAAGTGTACTATGACACTAAGTACATTATTTTTACTAATATAAAATGCCCAGATTTGGTTAAACAATCCATAATCACCTAAATATAATTGTATCTTTTGTTCCCACTTCCATTTAGGAATATAAATATTTTAATAAAGCTTTACTGGGCACTGATAGTCTACCTTCACTTGTTAACAAGTCAAGCATTTGATTACATACTCTTACACATCTTTTTTCATTCCATCGCACTAGTATATATTTTTCAAATCTTGATACATCTTAGTTGCATCAAGGTGCATTAAATTAGAGGATTCATGGGCTTTTTTTATGTACTTCTTTTCTTAAAATAATAGGTAACCATAACTGGTTTTTGCTTTTTATTACTCTATTTTCATTTATTGCTAAATTAGTCTCTTATTCAATTATAGCTTTACTCCTCGACTACTCATATTGAGGATTGTTTATTTAGGCTACTTTGATTTGATATATTATAATGGAATGCACTATTATATAAGCTAGTTCCGCATTCCCATCTTCTTCCAATTTCTTTCCTTTGTTTTGAGAGCTTTTTAACTTAAAGCATTAATTACTACATTAACTTTACCTGAATAATAGTAAATGGAGTAATCATAATCCTTTACAAACTCCATCCACCTTCTTTGCCTCATATTAAGCTTCTTTTACTTAAAAATATATCTAAGGCTTTTATGATCTGTATAAATTTCACAAGTGATCCCATGCAAGTAATACCTCCATACTTTTAAGGCAAACACTATGCCACCATTTTCTAAATCATGAATGGGATAAATCACCACATGTTTCTTTAATTAACAAGATGCGTATGCTATTACCCTTCCTTGTTGCATCAATACGCATCCTAGTCCTACTCTGGATGCACTGCAATACACTGTATATCCTTTTATACTATTATGAAATATTAATACTAAAGAAAAAGTAAGACATTCCTTTCATTTTTGAAAACTTCTTTCACAAGTATCACTCCATAAAAATCTGACTCCTTTATAAGTCAACTAGGTTAAAGGTATAACTATCTTTAAAAAATCTTTTACAAATCTTCTATAGTATTATGCTAATATGAAAAAGTTATATATTTTTATTATTGAGAAGGGTCATGGCCATTTAAACATAGCCTTAACTTTTTGAAGATTCACTTGTATTCCTTCCTGTGATACTTCATACCCTAGGAAATGCACCTTCATTATACACAATTCATATTTAAAAATTTTAGCATATAACTTATGCTCTCTCAATGTTTGCAAGGTAATTCTCAAATGTTAAGCATGCTCTTTTTCACTCTTAGAATACACTAGAATATGATCAATAAACATAACAATGAATTTATGTAAGAATGGTTTAAAAACAAAGTTCATTAAATTCATGAATGCTATAGGAGCATTAGTCAATCTAAACAACAAAACTAAAAACTCGTAATGATTAGAACGAGTCAAGAATGTTATTTTCAAAATATCTTCCTTTGAAATCTTTAATTGATGATAACTAGATCACAAGTCCATCTTTGGGAAGTACTAAAAACCTTGCACTTGATTAAACAAATCATTTATCCTTAGTAAAGGATATTTATTCTTAATAGTAACTTTATTCAATTGTCAGTAATCAATATATAATCGCAATGATAGTAATCAATACATAATTGTAATTATCCATCCTTTTTTTCCACAAATAAAATCGATGCTTCCTTTCATGATGTACTAAGCCATATAAAACCCTTATCTAATAAATCTTATAACCGTTCCTTTAATTTTTTTTAACTTTATTGACGTCATTCTATAAGGAGCAATAATTATTAGGTCTACTCTAAAGATGGTTTCAATTGTAAATTTGATCTCTCAATCCAGTGGCAATCTAAATAATATTAGTGTGTGTCTTAATAGTCAATCATAATGATGATTGAAATAATGCACAATGTATTATGTTTCATTTTAGGTAATATAATTATTATATTTTATTTTTATTTTTATTCTACACCATTTATAACTTAATATAATAATTATCCTTGGAATAGTTTTACTATTCCTAAAATGCTCTTAGTCAATTATTAGTGCAAAAGGGATAGTAATAATACATCGAGACTAACATGTATAATGACTGATGATTATGAATCATGGATATGTGATATCAAGTTAATATATGAGTACATTGTTAGTGAACAGATGTACTGGACTGACCCGCAATGAGAAAAACTATATGGATTATCAAATATCATTAGTTATTCTCATGTAACCATAATGCACGTAATCCTTTGACTTGAAGTCACTACGATTCCCTACATGAGGAGTCATACACTTTGATGCCGTTCTGTATCACCTTTAACTGGGATGTGTTGTAAGACGTTGATTGGGTATCTCATGAATCATGTAAAGGGATGTGAGTGATGTAGATGGAAATTTTGTTCCTATTATATAGTAGGAGTGATATCCTTGGACCCATTGATTGAGTGAGATTAAGAAATGCATGGCCATGCTCAAATAGATCAATATGAGATATTGATTATTTGTTTAAGTTAGTCTACTTAGCATCAAGAAACTTAAATTAAACATTAAACGAGGATGACGCATTCCATACCTCTAGTTCAATTTGGATATCATTACAAAAGGGACTATATTGCAAAGTATTGTTTACACATTTAAGTGAATATTAAGTCACAAACATTTTACTACTTAGGTGGCAATAATGTATTGCTATATACTACTCACTATTTATTGTCCATAAGTGAGCTATTACCAATATAGTAAGAACCTACAAGATCACATAAAAAGAGTAGGAATAAGATAATAATTAATTGAGCTTTAGTTGGACTAAAATCCAATTAATTAAGCTTATTTTCGTGCATATATACTATTAAAATAATAATATATTTTCAAATAATAAATATGGTTATTATGTGATATTATTTGATATTAAAGTAATATTAGATAATTACATTATTAGATATTAGATAATTATATTATGAGATAATATTATTTTCTAATATAAGATAACTATATGCCATTTTAATATTAGATAATTATATTATAAGATAATATCATTATCTAATATTAGATAATTAATGGATAAGTCTTATCTTTCCTTACTCTTTCCATGATAAGGATAAGGTGATAGTTGTTAAATGAGATTAGAATTTTTGGAAGCATTATCCTTATAGGACTAGGAATGTGATTTGCCTTAGTTCTATAAAAGGAACTTGAAGGCAACACATTATATACACATTATTAGTTGTCATTAAATCCTAAATCACTTAAGAAAATGCACTAATCCTAATCTTAATGAGAAAGATGTATCCTAGCAAATTTGTGGAGGGTGAGAAGTCATTGTTCACTCCGTATAGATATTATAAAGATGCTATACCTTTTAGTCGGCATTTGATTCATGATTCATCTTGATCTCTTAAAGTTTTGTTTAAAAAGAATGCGAGTACACAAAATGTAAAACCCTAACATTGGTTTATGCCTTTTTGCATGGATCCTTAGTAGGATTCGGATAAAAAATTTTTAATTTTTGCTGCATATGATGATCCGAAACCCAATAGATAAATCATTTGGGAAGACATTAGAAAATTCTTTCACTACAAGAACTTGATCCAACGCTGTTTTTTCTTTTTCAACTTCCTTTATTGAAGGTATCCACACAATGCATCATTTACTTACCAACTTCCTTACCTTTAAAATGACACAAAAGTAAGCATTCCTACCATTTTTTCACCTTGAAAGATTTAAACTCCACCCCTTCTAATTGATATGTGATTATTTTATAATAACAATGCATACGGGTGTGATACTTTGACAACTAATCCATCCCTAAAATTATATCATAATCCATCATTTCCAACACAATTAAATTAATTAAAGTTGGATAGTTACTTATCTAAACTACACAATTATTAACACCATAGGTTGCTAGCATGGTCTTACCTATTGATGTATTTACCACTAAAGGTTCATTTAAATTATCTAATGATTTTAAAAGTTTCATTACTAAATTCTTAGATATGAATAAATGTGCAACACTAATATCAAATAGTACTTTTACGAGGAAGGTTTAACTAGTATCATACACATCACCATTGTATTATAAGGTTAGGCTTCTTAACAGGTCATGGCATATACTCGAGCTTGCATTCTTATTAGTTCTTTTCCAATATTCTTCTTCCTTGATGCTATTAATTATTTTGCTGGAGTCGCATTTTGAATATGGCATACATAAAGAGTAATGGAATTGCTGCCTTATTGCGTGATTGGACATTCAAATGCTTGATAGCCTAACTATCCATAACTAAAGCATGATCCACATGGTTCGAAATGCCTGAAGTTGCTTCATAGGCATTGAAGAAGTCTATTGGATGGTGGAAGGAAAGGATAAACATGATAGGAGATGTCAAAACCACTTTTGGATCTATTATAAAAAATCCTTCTAAAAAATCTTCTTCTATTTATTCTACTCCTACTAGTCTGCTCACTCCTAGTTGATATATTCTAAGTGGCTAGCTTTCTTCTCGTGTTCTTACTGCTTCTTATTTGAAACTTTGACTTTCTCTTTACTTCTTAACTCGCCTTCCAATTTTATCTCTTTTTAGCATGTATCTTGGCTTTAATTGCTTGATCTAAGGCTTGTTTATATGTTATGGTGTTAAAAATGTCCACTCGGATGTAAAAGTAGTCTTAAGATCATGCACAAATCAATTCACTTTGGCTTTCTTAGTAAGCACCAAACATTCAATGTATTGGGATAATTATGTAAATTGGGCTTTATACTGTGCCATTGTCACAGATCCTTAAGTTAGTGTTTCAAACTTACAAGCCTTGGCTTTAAAAATGCTTAGAGGTAAAAACCTATCCATGAGCTCCATTTGAAATTAGCACTAAATGATAGGTTCATAAGCCATGATAATAGGTTTAATATTGTAGACATATAAAAAATAAGCAACATCTTCCAACTAATAACCTATTAATTTTAATATCATATTTTCATTGCATCCTGATTAGTTTGTAAGTCCTCTCAATTTAATCTATAAATTGGTAGAGATCTATTATAGGATTTGTGCCATCAAATTTTGGAGGGTTTAATTTCTAAAATTTATGTACCATTTGTAACTTTTCCCTTAGAGGCAACATAGGAATTTGTTATCTAGGTGGTGGTCTTCGAAGTGGAACCAAAAGGCTCTAATTTTAGTCTAGGAATCTTTCTAAAGTCTACTACAATCTTATAGCCCATACTAGAGCTTAGGGTTATTCTTGATATACCTTCAAAGAGTTTTTCAAAGGTATATTTATAGATGCCTCATTTTCTAGCATTTCTAAATGTGCTCTAGTAGGTCATTGAGGCATTCTCAGCTAAGTTTGTCTTTTTCTAACAATAAATATCTAAAATAACATTAATTAGTAAATAGTAACAATTTTATAGAAAAAGTAAAGAAATACCTATGATTTTCTTGGATCCACGGTGACTGATACTTGCTCTTTATGAACCTTCCGGGATCCTTATAGTCTAGTTAGCGCCCTATAGACTTAATTACAAAGAATTATTAATATCCAAGACTATGCTCTAATACTAACACTAACATAACTTGTCTTATGAATATCATAACCAATGTAAAGATACCTAATTAGTACTAGCTTACTAAAATGATATCTTTACGAGTCTTATTAATACTATGAGATCTTTAGTACTATTAAAAAGAAATAAATAGTTGAACATAAAACACAAAACTATGTACAAGATAAACTGTATAATCATACATATATATATTAAAATTATTTATATATAGTATAATTTACATAATAAACAATGGATAATATGAGTTTCCAATCCGATCCATTAGGATTCTATTCCTTTGGATTAGATTTAGCAAGAGAAGAACTTATACCATTTTTGGTTGTGCCTTAGGAAAGGGAACTTTATAAAAAGGATATACTATAAGAGGATTGGATTCTGACTCTATTTGCTTAAAGTTTAATTGATAATTTATCTTTACACCTATAAGGTAACCTTAATTTCACACCAAAGTACTATCTTAAGGGTACCATAAGGGCTCAAGAAATTTTTTCTATAGGTATCAATTCATGTCCACAATACCTAAAAATTTAGTTAAATATAAAAAAATGTGCATAAAGTATACTCAGTAAATGACTACTCCTCATTTACTAAAAGGATCCTTCATTAGGATAGTTAGCCTCTTATTCAATTCTAACAGCTAAGTTGTGTCTTATGAAAAAATTTTCATATGTATATGTATTATCAATTTATATCATTATAGAAATGGCAATGGTACACATACAAGTATTATCTTATATCTTTGATTTAACCTTATCCCTTGTAACCCTAAGCTTAAAGCTACCAACATTTTTCCTCTACTACTAACCATTCCTCGACTTCTTTATAAAGGAAGTTACATCTGCCCCATTTAGTTTACAATAGCTAATATTGGGATGTTAAAACATCACTAATATTGTGCATATCAATAATTATAATCAAATACCAACCATGCCATAAGTGTTTTATGTAATATCTTAATATATCATATACTTTCCCAATTCTTTCTTATAAATTTCTCCAAGAAATCTAAGTAAGCTTGCATAAGTGTCATAACTTGGAACCCTTTTTTTTGTACTCCTAAATTAACTAGAAAATTTACTATAATTGGTTTTAACATTCCTAACATATTATTACACAAGAGACAATAATTAAATAGTACAAATTATCCTCATATGTACTATTCATACAAAACTCAAGTGAGGAGTTTTAAAACATAATAACACAATAGTGTTTGCAATCCATGCCCTTTAGTTAATTAAATGGACACCATTTGATGCTAAAATTTGTCATAACATTCCTAGTATATTGAGAAAGGAATAAATCAAGTCTTATACAAGAAATTTCATGATTATCCTAATGTATTAAAAGCATGAACTTAGTGTAACACCCTTACTTATCAACGCCTTATTCCTTGTTTACTAGATGATTATACGTATTCATTCGCCATCTACCTCAAGCTAATACGGAAAATCTCAAACTTGCGTATTTCATACAACATGATTAAAAGTCGTATAATTATACAAAAGTTCAATTTACAGGATTTACATCCATCATATACAATATCATCAACTATATAAACGTTTACAACTTCAAAAAAATATCATTGTCTTCTATCATGAGAGCCTTTGGAAGCATCACCTGGAATGGTTAATAACAATACAGAAAACATAAGAAACAAAGTTTCCTAGTAGCTAGCATTGCCATAAAAACATTGCAAGCCATTCCAGATCCTTAAGCAAATAAAACATATGTTTCGAAATCAATTAATCGATTATCATCATATTCAATGCCATACCATTGTAGGAAATATGCATTTCACACAGCAATCATCAATTCAATTCAAGGATTATCTCAATATCTAGATGGCCATCTCAAACAATCGTACCTAGGCCTCTCACAGCATCACGCTGTCTTCCCGGGGTAAACTCGAGCCCAAGGGCTTAACACAGTATCACACTGTCTTCCCGAGGTATCTGGCCATAGGTACCGCACACTTGTCATCCCCGGGGAACTCGAGCCATAGGCCTAACACAGTATCACACTGTCTTCCCAGGTTGTGCGCACAACAAAATTCATACACATTCCATACAATGGCATAAAATTCATAAAATCATGTAAATAGAAAACAATGCTTAAGGATAAAGCTAGCTACCTTTCACAAGCTTCCAACGTGATGTTCCCTTTGCTCTCACTTAAAAACTCCTTTATACTTCCTCTTGCCTTTGCAAGTTGGCAAGTTGGCAAGTTGTCACTCTTTAGTCTATACAAATACACATCATAGCTTATATTAGAACATTATCACTTTCCTAATCCTCATGTATTCTTTACTTTCTCCACTTAATTAAATGCATACTTAGATACTCTATACTTCGTTTTCAAGCCTTGTGATGACACATAAGAACATTAGAAAAGGATCCAAGGGTAAAGCCATGCAAAACATGAAGAATTAAAGCTAAAAAGGTCACTTAACAAAGAACACGGGGGTCCCATACTCCGTGTTCAGGGCCGTGTTCCTTACTGGTTCACTTCTGGGCTACTCGACAAAGAACACGGGGGTGAACACGGGACGTGTTCTACCCCGTGTACCTTACTGCCCTTCAGTTCTGAGATAAACACGGGGAGTGTTGCACCCCGTGTAGCACACTGATCAGTTTCGACGAGGAACACGGGGTACAACACGGGCCGTGTTCTACCCCGTGTACTTCACTAATCCTCAGAAAACACTTTAAACACTAAAACTCCTTCCTTCCTTCTTTTCCATATTATGGTTTCAGCTTCTCAAAATGACAAATACACACAAACACTTCCATAACTTCAAAGTTTCATCTTCCATAAGCTTCATAAAGGTTATCTAACTTCATCATTTTAGCCAAGTTCCAAACATACCATGCCCATACTACACATGCACCATTATACCTCTAAAACCCAGGTGTGTAATCATGGTTTCTTATTGTTTTTACACCAAACCAAAGCCATAAATCAACACTACAACATCTAAAACACCATCAAACATGTTCAAATCATCCTAAACTCCATGTTCAATAACCCTTGACTACATCAATCTCAAGATTTCAAGAAACTAAGAAGAGTACATCAAAGAGCTCTTAGAGGAGATCATTTTTACCTCTTGGTGCAACTTGAGAATCCTCACTTGGAGCTCCCCAAACTTGATCAAACTTGGGCTTTTCTTCAATCTAGGGACATCAATAGATAGAGCTTGATGAGAGGAGCAATTTTCCCTTCTACACCTTAGCTTGAATCTTGGTATTTTGGGGTGAAAAACTCAAAAGAAACTTTCTCTCTCTTCCTTCTCTCTCTCACACGTCCAGCTTGCTTTCATGGAGGATTTTCTGCAGCTTTTTGGAGAATGGAGAAGGTAGTAGAGTCTTCATGAAGCTTTAGGGGTATTTTGGTCATTTTTAAAATTCTCAAGGGTATTTTAGTCCTTTTTCACCAAAAGTAAGGCTATTCTTGCCATTATTTTTCTAACAATGACACTTGTCATAAATCTATTGGTCACACTATTTAAAATCACATATTGCACCCCAAAACTCTTGGTTATTCATATTAGATTCAAATTCCTTAGTTATTTCACTTTAACCACACCCGATTCTGCACTTTTGCAATTTAGTCCATAGGGTTTCTGTCTATTTAAAATTCCTTACACTATCAGACTTAGACAACCTCCCCTTTTAGGGTCTCCCAACCTTCTCTGACCATTCATACTATTTAGGGAAATTAATTCTTTCCCTACTATCCTTTTCCTTCAAAATTTCATTTACCCTTACACTTAATTCCTTTCAACTTGAGATTCACCCACCAAGCTAATTCAAACATGCTCTTCATTTCTACAGCCTCAGAAATTAAACATTCAAATAATAGAATTGAAAATTCGGGACATTACACTTAGAATAGTTTATTGGCTTTGGCAACCCACATCCAAGAGAGAGGTGAATTGGGTGTTTTTAAAACTTTTCTTATTTTTCAAACTCTTTTGAAGAAGCCTTTTATTTTAGGAAGCTATAAGAATAATTTTGATTTAAATACTTCTAAGAAAGTTTTATGAATATATTTGCACTCAAGCTATGACAATTCAAAGAACTAGTGCAAAGAAATTCATTTAACTATGGATGATGAATCAATAAGTCAATGCATAGATATACAACTTTTTTACATATTTAGTCATCTATGCATCATCATAAGCACTAGATCACAATTTAACATGTAATATCAAATAAATCATCAAAAAATCAATCTAAGATAATTTAATAGAGAAGTTTGCACATAATATATAGCAATTCAATTCACTTATGCAAAGCAACTCATTCAACTATGCATAAATGAATAATTAAGAAGCTAATGCATAAATGAGTTTCCCTTTTAGTCATTTAATTATCCAAGAAACAAGATTAATATTGGAGCATAATATATTAATTAACAGCAGCAACAAAATAAAGCATAAACCAGTAAAAAATAAAGCAATGTTGCAGAAAAATAAAGAGTAAGGGTAGAGAGATCAAACACAAGGATTTATAGTGGTTCCTCCCTTGGATATCCTTACTAAGGTGTACATCCACTCTTCGAGCTCTCCAAACTTGTGTTAATCCACTATCTCTTCAAGTTTCAATGGCACTTGAAGAAGTCTTACAATCCTTACTCTTCCTTGAGCAAAAACTCTCTTACAAGGGATATCTCACCCTTTATAATTAGGAAATAATATATGATGAAGAACAATTCATAAAAACTCTCTTAAAACGTTGATAATACAAATGAAGCACCAAGAATAGAAAATTTTCAAAAATTTAAGCTCAAATCATGATTTGGATGAAGAAGGATGTAAAATGATGTTTACAATTGATGTTCAGGCTCTCTCTTCATTGCATTTCATATTTCTTAAATTATATATGAAGCCCATGGAGTATTATAGCAATTTAGGGTTCTTAGGAGTGAAAACTAGCTGTTACTAGCCATTATTCGTGCACCAGAACAGCTAGAATTCAGTGGTGAATCGATTTAGAACGTCCAGAGTACTCTCTGGATATCTAGAATCGATTGCCCAATCGATTCACCCAGATAAAAATGTAGAATCAACTTTAAAAGGTCATAAATTGTTCATTTTAAGTAAATAACCTATCATTGGAAATATAATTGAGTATACTTTCAAATGGGACTAGTTTCATGCTCATATATGATGTCATTTTTAAGATATGTTCAAAACAATGAGCAAAGGTCAGAAACAGTGAATCAATGAAAATATGATTTTAAAACTCAATTTGTAAAATTCATAACTCTTTCATATCTTAGTCATTTTAAGCAAATGACCAGTACATGGAAATCCCTTTGAGTCTATTTTCACATAAAAATAATTTTATGCTCATATCATTTGTATTTTTCAAGATATGATCAAAATAATGAGCACACATCAGAAATGGCTAGAATGCAGAAAGCTGGTTTTTAGACTCAACTTAAAGAGATCATAAATCTTTCATATATTAATCATTTTAAGAAAATGATATGTTCATGGAAAGCTCATTGAGTCTATTTTCATATGAAAAAGGTTTGAAAATCAAATCATGAGCATTTTATGAGATATGATAAAGAAAATGACTAAAGGTCAATATTGAAAATATTAAAACCTCATATCTCATTATTTTTGAAATGTCCCCATAGGCTATCTTATAGAAACATGATTGTGGGCTATCTTTTAAAACATTTTGATCAAGCTAAGAATATGAAAAACATGTTTGAGCTCTATATCATGAAATACTCTATTTTACAAGAAAGACTAAGCCTTAAGATGAAAAGCTATACCAATGAAGTTCCTTAGCTTTTCTTAATGCTTCCAAGCTTTTAATCTTCTCAATCTACACTACTTGGATCACATCTCCTTTCTTGTCTTTCTTAATTATTTTAGAGCTGAGCACAATATGATCTTCTATTTCCTTGCTTCAATACTTACTCTTCTTCATTTTGGACTCTCCTATATACAGGTTCATAAACCTTGCAAACAATATAATTAGTCCAATCCAATATATCAAGATATTGATGCATGATTCATATATAAAACAAATTTGCACAAGAACATGTATAATTATCATATCATATATGCATTAATTATAACATAGTATGTCTATTAAAGCTTATAAAATATAGCAATTTAGCACAAGACATACAATATTATTGCAACACTTATTTGTCATCATCAAAACTCATCATATATAGCCTTAAGGCTAACATAGTTAAATTTAAATAATATTAGAACTATCAAAACAAAGCTATCTTATAGGTAATCAAATCAACTCTAATTGCCACTAAACCCTTTTACAAGCTTTATAACATCTTAAATGATATATTTCAGGGGTTTTATAAATTTTCTTAATAATTTAATTAGTTAAAAAAATTTGAAACCTAAGACTACATAGACAAGGTTCAAAATTAGGATTATATTAGAGCACTTAAAATAAAAATTTTTATTAGATAATCAAATCGGTTTCAAATGCAACCAAATTTAGCTATGAACTTTCCAATATATGGAGGGGTTAGGACACAAATTTTCATAATTTTTTTTTATTTAGCTATCTAAATACCTTAAAAATAGAAGCAAAGCCTGCTAATGTTCTATTCTAACTCTATTCCTTTTATCCTTAAAAACATTTACTTTTCACATTCCTAGAATTTTCCTAATAAATTCCCAAAATCTTTCTCACATGTCCTAACATCATTTGTGAAAAATTAAAATTTTAACATTTTCTAATCCTTCTTCATCTTAGACTTTCCTATATACAAGTTTATAAACCTTGCAAACAATATAATTAGTCCAATCCAATATATCAAGATATTCATGCATGATTCATATATAAAACAAATTTGCACAAGAACATGCATAATCATCATATCATATATGCATCAATTATAACATAGTATGTCTATTAAAACTTATAAAAGATATCAATTTAGCACAAGACATACAATGTTATTGCAACACTTATTTGTCATCATCAAAACTCATCATATATAGCCTTAAGGCTAACATAGTTAAACTTAAATAGTATCAGAACTATCAAAATAAAGCTATCTTATAGGCAATCAAATCAACTCTAATTGCCACTAAACCCTTTTACAAGCTTGATAACATCTTAAATGATATATTTTAGGAGTTTTATAAATTTTCTTAATAATTTAATTAGTTAAAAAAATTTGAAACCTGAGACTACATAGATAAGGTTCAAAATTAGGATTATATTAGAGCACTTAAAATAAAAAAATTTGTTAGATAATCAAATCGGTTTCAAATGCAACCAAATTTGGCTATGAACTTTCCAATATATGGAGGGGTTAGGACGCAAATTTTCATAATTTTTTTTTTATCATTTAGCTATCTAAATACCTTAAAAATAGAAGCAAAGCTTGCTAATGTTCTATTCTAACTCTATTCCTTTTATACTTAAAAACATTCACTTTTCACATTCCTAGAATTTTCCCAATAAATTCCCAAAATCTTTCTCACATGTCCTAACATCATTTGTGAAAAATTAAAATTTTAACATTTTCTAATCCTTGTTTTCTTGATGTAACAAAAACAAAGCATTATCCACTATTGATTAATTTGCTTTTATTATCATCAAAACTTATTAAATCTTCTCCTACTAATTTTGATACTATCATACTAACCCAGCAACATCCTCATATAATCAAACAATATTAGAAAGGCTACAAAATCAAAACGACATCATAGCATATTACAAATGGAATAAAAAGAGACACAAACTAACAATATCATTACATATGCCTTTAAAATGATCCAAAAATAAGGAAAGTTATTATTCATCTTAATCCCTTCACTTTTTATGTTTCCAACAGCTTTTTGAAATAGCAAAACAGAAGTTTTATAATAATAAACTAAGTTTTAGATATCTAAGTAGAATGATTGTCATAAACTATAAAAAAAATTGAAAGAGACTCCATAATTACCTTGCATGATTGAAAAGAAAAATGTAAAACCCCTTTGTAACCTTTAAAGAAAGCTTGAACTCCTTCATCTATTCCCTTTCCTATATTACAGTTTGGCTAGTTTGAAGAGCAAAATTTTTTTGCTTCTAAAGGCCCCACATGTATTTATATAAACTTTAAACCCGAATTTCTAAAAAAATCCACAATTTTGTTATTATTTTTTATTGATTTTGGAGAAAAATCTTAGACATTTAGCTAAACTTCTTAGGCATCAAAGTGGCTTGAAAAAAACTAAAAAATAATTACCCTTTTGGCTAATAGATTAAGCCATACAAAAGAGCAAATAGGATTTATTATAAAATAGCCCCAAATTTTCCACTTCCTTGAATATTTGCACTTAAACTATTATATATTCTTAAGCCTTATTTGAGTCTTTATTTTTAGAATTTTTACACTTATTTTTAGGCCAAAATATTAAATTAAGTCAATGTAAAAGTTTTTTGATTAATTTTACTAAGTTTTTAGCTTAAATTCTCACTTTTTGGTTTACCTAATTTTAGAATTTTAGTAAATTCCTATGCAACTTTTCCTAAATGTATTATTGGATTTTTAATTATACTTTAATCTATTTTAATGTTTAATAAGATCCTTATAATTATTCTAGTTAGGTTCACTTCTAAATTACTTCCCCTATTTTTCCAAATTTCACTCAATTTTCCTCTCAGGTTTTTTTTATTTGGGTGTTTTTTAGAAAAATTCCTATTTGAAATTTCTTATCCCATTTTGAAATATTACACATTGTCCCATTAGCTCCAATATTGTTAAATTCATCTTTTGTAGTTCCATTAATTAATCCAATACAACAAATGGCAAAAGATGCTAAACTAAAATGAGATAAATGAAGAGATTCTTTTAAGGAAACCTCATAAAGTTCATAGACCCATAATTCCCAATGATTATCTGGTGTATTCTAGGCCCACGAATATGATATTAATGATAACAATGATCTTATAACTTTTACATAGGCCATATCTAGTTCAAACTATTCTAAGTGGTTTAGTGCTATGAAAGATAAATTAGCTTTAATGCATAAGAATCAAGTATGGGTTCTAGTTAACCTACTTGTGGGTTGCAAGCCGATTGGATGCAAAGGGATCTTTAAGATCAAGAAGGATGCTTGAGGTGAAATAAAAAGGTACAATGCTAGATTAGAAGTTAAGAGCTACATTTAGAAGGAAGGCATAAGCTACAAAGAAACATTCTTGTTAGTTTCAACTAAAGACTTATTTTGAGTTTTTATGGCATTAGTGGCTTATTTTGATTTGGACCTGTATTAGATGAATCTAAAGATAGCCTTCTTGAATGATGGCTTTTTGGGGACTATTTATATAAGCCAGCTAGATGATTTCTAAGAAAAAGGAAAAAAGCATCTTGTATGTAAACTTAAAAATTCTATATATAACTTAAAAAAGTGTTTAGAGAATGGCACCTTAAGTTTGACAAAGTAATGACTTCTTTTGGATTTAAGGAAAATGTAGCAAACCAGTACATTTACATGCTGATGAGTATAAGCAATCTAACTCCTAAATGTGATAATAAGTGGTTCGTGATAATAGGTTGATCTATTTCTAATTACATTATATAAACAATTTGGCTAGTTTGTGTTAGATAGACATTCTTCTCATTATATTCCTAAACCCTAAGCTAATACGTAAACACCTCATTTGTGTTAGATAGACATTCTTCTCATTATGATAGCTAAGGTTCATAGGAGAAGTCATTCCTATTCACCATCTATTAACTTGTAAGTTCATGATCAAACCTTGAATAGATTATGACCTATTCATTTTCATCATAACATTGGATATAGCTAGTACTTCTCATATATTTTAATATTTATTTCTACATATAATATCATAACATTTTTACATGATTTACTGGAATTGATTTTTACTAGAATTTAACAAATAACATATTTCATGATCAATTTTGGGGACTATATGCTCTTTTCAAAAGAAAGGCATGGTTGCATGTGAAAACAATGTATTAAATGTGTTTAGGAAAAGCTGGTAGGTTGTTATCCAAAGCAACTCTTTACACCAGTCACATGCCTCAAGATGAGTCATGACATCAACTTTCTTATCGATAATATCACTAAAAGGAACAAAGAAGAACCCATAAATAGGTAGCATATTACCACTAATCTCACAAACATAAGCAGAGAATTGAAAATTAATCTTATGTTCATTTTGTGTCTCTTTAAATTGATTGTAGTTCAACATAACACTAAACTAAGATATAACATATATCGAGCCCTCTTTTAGTAATGTAAAAAATATGTTCAATAATGACTATTTAAAGTTTGCTTAAATGAGAACTCGATGGAATTAGGAAAAAATCAATCCAATGCACCTTTCTAAAAATTATATCAGTAAACAAAATTAAAGAAAATATTTACCAAACCTTTTTATTAACAAAAAAATAACCCTAAATGGTGTTAGTGTATATGCCCTAAAATCAATCATATTGGTGATTGTAATTTTGAATCATGTTATTTTAATGGCAATTCCAATTATTATATTTATATATATTATCTGCGTAATATATTCAATTATGATAATAACCTTAGAATAATTGTATTCTTAAATGTCCCTAGTCATATATCATTGTGGATTAGGTTACTTTGATATGTTAAGACTAGCATGTGTGAAGACTTATATGGAATATTAAGTTTACACATGAGTACAAGTTAGAGAACTTGTATACTAGACCGACCCATATTAAGAACATTACAAGGATTGTTATATGAGTGTCATGAGTGGTTCTTAGTGATCATTATTAATATGGTCCTTTAACCTGAGATCACCAAGGTTCCCTACATGTGAGTTTCATATTTTGATACAATTCTATATCACTAATGGTTGAGTGAATGCAAGGGTAGATATTGGATATGTCACATATCATGCGGAGGGATTTGTGTGATCAAGATGGGATTTGTCCCTCCTATATAACAGGAGTAACATTTATAGGCCCCTTGATTAAGTAAAGTTGAGAAAATGCATGGCCATGCTCAGATGAATTGACATGGGATGTTGATTATATTTGTTTCAGTCAGCTTACTTAAGAATCAAGAAACCTTAAGATTGGGCTATACGGGAATGACACGGTCTATGTCTCGTGCTCAATCTAGATGTATAGGATAAAAGGACATAGGTGATGATCACGTGTAAAGGTTTAGTCAAATCACCGACTTTCTCATTGCTTAGGTAACAATGATGTGTTGCTAAACATCAATCATTGTTTATGATCATTAATATGATCAATGGTCATTGCTAACGTAATGAAAGCCTGTAGGGTCGCACACTTAGAACTTAGTGAATTTGGAATTAATGGACCAAATTGTTTAGGCCTAATATTTGGGAATTCATGTTATAATTATAAGGCCTAATAGTAAGCCTATAATTGTACATGGAATAAAGCCCAAATAGGTTAGGTTTTTCTATGCACCTATTTAAATAGGGTTGTTGGGTAATAATAATATACATTATTATCATTATTCACGCACCCCAAAAAGGCATAGAAAAATCCTAGCACCTCTCCTTGACCAAAACCTCTGAAGAGGCGTAGCTAGCACTACGAGGTGAAAGGAGATCAATTTCAATTGGTGTTCATGTGGACATTCATCGGTGATTCACGGGTTCGTGTGGATACTATAGAGGTATAGCCACATTAAACGCTGCACTGGTGATATGATCTTCTAGTTTTTATTTCGGTTCGTGATTTGGAGAGCAGATTGGATTGGAAAACGGACAGAAGCAGATCGGATTTGCTATGTAGCGAACAAAAGATTTTTTGCCGAAAAGTATAAACCCTAATCCCTAATCTATTATGTCCTAAATTCGCATGGATCCTTGGTGAAAATCGTGCAAAATTTTTATTTTGCTGTGCATGTATGATGCGCGATTTCCAATAAATGGCTGATAGAGTTCTTTATTAATTTTAGTGTAAATATCATGCTATTAATGTGTAGTGATGATTTGGAATGGTTGGTGGCCTCATTAATGAGTTTGGATTGAATTTAAGCTAAGTGAATAGTGAAAATCATGCTAGAATTTTCAAAAATTGATATAATAGTCAACTATATAGTTAACCATGGCTTAAAAGTTACTCTTAAGAGAACCATGGTTAGCTATTAATTGAAATTTTAGCCTTGCAAGGACTATAGTCGACTACCTAGTCAACTATGGTTAAAGGGCTTGCTCTTTAGGAAGCTATAATCAAGTATGTAATTAATTATCCAAGTAGACCTCACTCCTAAAAGGTCTATAGTCGACTATATAGACAATTATGACCTACTTCATAAGGGTTTATAATTAATTATCTAGCATGAATTATAGCCCATGGATCCTTTATAGTTGATTACATAGTTAACTATACTCTATTTTTAAGGTTATAAAGTGTAATATCCCCGAATCGATATTTAAATTTTATAAATTTTAATAATGGAGAATATTTATTTTATTTGGATAATATGTGGTTTTAAATTTATCATTTTCATATTAAGGGTTCTAAAATATTAAAAATAATATTTATGATGATATTCAAGATTTATCTATTTATTTTGTATATGGCCATTATAAAGCCATTGAAAATATATTGGCAATTATGGTTGGAAATAATTATGAAATGAATATGGGTATTTAACAAATTATTAGAGATTTGTTGAAATTAGAAATAGAATTTATGTTCAAATGACCATTTTAAATTTAAGGTTTATTTAAATATATTATGAGGATTTTCTAGTTAGAAATAATTATAAAATAAATATGAGTATTTAACAAATTATTTGAGTCATTAAAGTTAGAAATAGAATTTATTTTCAAATGGCCATTTTTAATTTGGGGTTTGTTTAAATATATTATGAGGATTTTCTCATAAATTAGAAATGCAAATTTGTTAAATTATTATAAAATATATATATTGAGGGAAGATGAGAATAATGAACTTGAGATCATAAAGTTAGTTTTATATAAATAAGTTGTTAAACTAAATCAATGGTGAGGATGACTTTGAATTTAAAATTATAAGATTGATATTTTATTAGAAAAATAAATGTACCATAGGGTGAGATGTGTCATAACAACATTTATAGCTCTTATTGTCTTATTTTTTTGTCTCTCCTCCATGTATTTTTCGGATAACAACACAATAACCCCCTTTTTACATTACAAAACTCGATACCCTTCCCTTTTTTCTCACTATTTTTGGTACCCTTTCCCTCTTATTCTATTATTTTAGGCACCCCTTCTATTTTTAGGAAAAAAATTCTAGTTGCCTCTCTTTTTTCTCATTAGTTGGTTTTCCCTCTTCCTATCACTCTCACTTTCGAACCTATCACTCACCGCCTCTCCCTTCTTCTTTCATTTTCTTCTCTTTCTGCGTCCTCCTTTTTTTTAGTGCTAGCATTGCTGTGTAGTGCCTCGTCCTCTCTATTATTTCAATTAATCATGGCTAGGTGGAATGGAAAATCAAAACTAGTTACTATTTTTAGCACAAAGAACGTCGCATTCAATTATCATTATTACTGTTTTCTTCATAAACCATCATCTAGAAGCCACAGTAATGTGTAGGAGGATAGTGGAACCAAGAGATTGTTGTTAATTTTTCTATATGAACAATGCAAATCGGGATGGCAATAAGAGAGCCACGGTTCTCCTTTATTTGCTAGTGTCTAGTGAGCTGTAGGTAGACACTACAAACAGAGGTGAACAATCCTATATCATAACATTTTATATTTATAATTATTTCATACTTGATCTCAAGAAAATACATTTTTACATATTTGGAGAAAAATAGTGATGTTTATGAAAAATGACATTTTTATGCTATGAAGTTCTAAAATAGCAAGATTATGATCATTTATATTATTAACTATATTGTTGTGGGTGCTTGAGGCTAATTCAAAAAAAACCATTTATATGTGAATTATATATGATAATGGCCTATGAAATAAGAGTTTTATGAAATATAATGTAGAGATAATATATTTGGAATATAAATAGGATATATTATTTGATTATTATGAAAGATTTATACATGAAATAAAAGAATTTCTTCTGCAAAATCAATAAATTCCTGATAACACTTTTGGAAATATTATTGTTATGCTTAAAATTATTAGAATGGTGTATTTAAAGTACATTAGATTATTAAAATTTAATATTTTTATCATTTTATATATTAATGGAGAATGCCCATTATTTATAAGAATTTGTGATATTTTAGTAATGCAGGATACTACTAGATCAAGATGAAAATATGAGGATGTAATAGTTAGGGAGAAAATGAGTGATGCTTATATGATTATAAATTCTTGTAGTTGTGAGTAGGAAGAAAAAGTGAAAAGAGGAATGTGGATAATTGGAGCTTTCAAGATTGAACAAATATATTCAAGTAAGTATATATCTCACCACTTTTTAACATCTTATTAAAAGATATTTTAAATATTATGAATTGTGTTTTCCTCATTGTTAGCATTAATTCTATATTTCTATGTAAATATAATTATATGCAAATGTAAATATAGTTTCATGTCATATTGAGATGATATTACTGGATTAGAGTACACAATGAAAATATGATAACGTTTGTTTCTAATCATTGATAAACTATGTGAGTATAGTGTTATCTGTGTACTTGATATTGTTCAGTGATGAAGTGGTGACTTCATATGGAAATGTTATAGACAATTGTGATATGGGAGTTGAACTCTCCTATGTTTACTATTTATGGATCATGTCAATAATGACATTAGAAATTATGAATAGTGATAGTGTAATAATGTGGAGTCAAATGGTAAATCCCTAACAATAGTTGTGAAATAAGTATAGGATAGGAAGTTCTTGGCAAACTATATGAGAATGATATACGAATGATCAATAAAATCTAAAAGATAGATACATGCATAGTTATTTTAGATGATTACATGTTGTGACATAGTATTAGAACTTTACTTGTGATTGAATGTTACTGTTTGACATGATTGTAAGGACATAGTGTGACTATTATAATTTATTTATATTTCAGCCTTAAAGGTTATTTGTGAATGTGATGACTTCCTGAAAATGAGTGATAAGTGATATTAATTGGAATTATTTTATTTATGATGTAAAATATGGGATCTAAGTTGAATGGAGGTGGAATACAAATCTGAAATTGCTTTGAAGATTCAAAAATAAGTTTTTTGACATTTTAATATTAGTACACATTTAACTTGCAAATAATAATTATAAAATAGTTCTCTTGTAAACTAATGCAAGATGTATGCTTACTGAATTATCGTAACTCACTCTATTATATTTTAAATGTTTTCATGTTATTGTGAGCATAATTAAGCTCAATGCATCCATGGAGAATCAAGACCGCTTAGATTCAAAGATTTGACAGTTGGAATTCTTTTGAATTAGGATCAGTATTTAAAATAAAGTTATGGTTGATCCAACAATGATTATGTTGAACTTGTATTTGTGTATCTATCTTGAGGTTTATGTTGTAAGATGTATGTATAGGATTCCGTTGTATCTAAAATAAACAGGTATTGTATATTAGGGCATGTAGCCCTCAGGAAGTGTCCAAAAATAGGGGAGACTCTATCAATTTTTTTGTAAAAATTTTAAAATAAACTTTTAATCCTTTTGGAATTTAGAAACTTCTATTAAATAGAAAGAGTGAAAAATTGTTAAAACTTGTAAAAATCAATAACAAGATCCATTTTGGTTACGATTAGGATGGGTCATGACACAAAGTCAACTACCCTATCAAAATTTCAAATTTATGACATGAAAATGGTTAAGTGAATCAAGTGTTGTGTGATATTTAGTATGGTTATTATATGATATTTAATGATAAAAATAAAATGTTAAATTATGCAAAGAAGTATGAAATGTTATAAATGAGATTGAATGCGATATGCTTTCATAAGAATTGAGATAGGGAATGTGTTACCTTTGATAATCAAACATTGGATTTAGTAATGGCTTGTAAAAGATAAAGTTAATTTGGAAAGATAAGGATGAGTTTGTGAGGGATAAGGATATATGAGAGCATATTCTATGGTAAGGATGTAATACGAATATACTTGAGCAATGGCATAAGTGAGTACATATAATCATGTGGTTGATATATTAATACTAATAGAATTTATGTTGTGAAATGTGTGGTTAAAGTACTTAGGTACAAAAGAAGGTAAATCCACTCGTAAGATTATACTTGATTTCTAAAATAGATTCTGGCAAAGGTGGTCATTTTGTGACTTATACCTATAAGGTCTTGCTATTGCCTTATTTTATTAACCAATTTATAGGATATGCCAAACTAGGATAAATTAAGTGTGTACTTACCTTTACTATTGGAGGGACAAGAAGTGCATGTTGATCTTACAATGTATGTATTTTAATATGCTACTTTCAAGTATTAGTGGGATAACTTGATGATGGAACAAATTCATTTTAAAGATCACAATTTGGAACTTCAAAGGGCATTCTTGCTTTAGTTTATATGAAATCCCTGCTAACTTTCCTTTTCATCTAGACTTTTTTATAGTGGTAAGCTTATATCATGATAGTCCTTATGCATATCAAAACTAAATAACTATCTGCCTTTAACAATAGTAGGTTAATCTTAGGCATCACTAGTTGGTTTTTGGCAAGATTAACAGCAGCATTTGGAATGCCAAGTGGCAATGCATCCTAGCTTTCAATAGCTTATGATGGAAATGTCTCAATATTATTAAATATCAATGTTGATTATGATGTAGACCTAAGTTAAAGGTTACCATCCGAATTATATCATTGAGAGGTTTTCCTATTCGAATATGGAGAAGATCAAGCCAATACAATTTTTGGAAGAAGTCTAGATCTGCTAATATAGAAGTATAATAATTTTTTATTATAAGTAATAGGATAGGAATTTCCTTGAGGGAACTATCACCCCTAACATAAGTGATACCTTCCTTTTTTATATTTTTTTAAGTAATACCTTTAATGAATGGATCTTATCTTCCATTAATTCATGATTTGTATGCTAACCATTATTCTTTTGCAACTTTTTTATAAAGAAATGATGCTTTGATCATGTTCCCTATCTTCTTAAAAAGGTACAATGTTTTAATGACAATGTCAACTTATATGCATTATAATGCTTAGGGAACTATTATTAAGTGACTTGTAGAACTTTCTCTTTGACCCACCTATTCTAGAACTTGAGAATTCCTAGTTTTCTTTGAGCAATATGTTCTTGAATAAGCCATTATATTATATTATTCCCTTTAATTCCTTCATAAGAAGTGTTGTTTCAAATTCTTCTAATTTAATAATTGCAAATATTGATGAGTGATATGAACAGTATTTTATTAATATTTTTCCTTATATTTAGGTCCCTTAAGAGGTGATGATACTTAATTTGATCAATTTTACATTAATTTGAGACTGATTGCATTAATTTGGGCTTAATGTTAGATTTTTTATACTATTTCAGTATTTTAGTCATAACTTAAGCTTCGGATGTTGGATTTGGAGAATTTATGCACCCTTGGAAAGCTAAGAAAAAGACCTACAATTTTCATGTTGACCAAAAAATCCAGTTCTACCATCTTGGAGGTTAAAGATTAGCTTAAAGTGGAAGTAGAGTTGCTGTCCAAGCCCAGACCCGACCCAGTTGCAATGATTAATTCATATCTTGAGATTCAAGTGTCTAATTGATGCAAGGCCAAGTCTAATTACTCCTTAAAATCCATATTTAATCATTCCTAAAGCCTTTTGAATAAATTGAGTCATTTTGAAGGCCAAGGAAGACGGATTGATGGCTCATTATTTCATCTCGAACTGGATTGAGCTACTTGTAGTATTTCGACTATAACTTGAGCTAGGAATGTCTGATTAGGCTGAAATTTTGTGGTAGTTTCCTAAGATACTAGGCTGCAAGTTTTTAGTTCAAGTCTAGTCCTAATTATGCTTCTAGGGTTGTAAATAAATAAAGGGCAGAATCAGAATGTGAGAAAGGTTAGAGACAAATAAATAGCAATTCTCTAATTTTCTTAGGATTTTTCTCTCTAATGAAAGGCTAATTCTCCAAGTTGATTCAATGAAGTTTGAGGTTTTTCTTCTCTGGGATTATGAGATCTTAATTTGTATGGTGATAACTACAATTAATTTTCCTTTTTCCTCATCTATCTCTTCTGATTTGCATGATCTACTTGATTTGAATATTGATTTGATATAATCTTTGTTCAATTTTGTAAGTTGTGTTTTAATTCTGAATTGATAGTAAATTTTGGTTAATTAATTAGAATTTTTCATGAGAGAACAGGGGATGAATGGATGATTTAGGATTCTAAATTAATTCATTTAATTTGGCTGAATTCTATCTTCAAATTGGTTTTGATCTAACTTAGAATTTATGATAATTGTCTAACTTAGCTAATCTTAATCAGTCAAATTCTAGATGATTATCTAGCTTAGGATTCATGAATTATTTTAGGAATTTTGAATAATTCAAGGCTGAATAATCAATTATAAAATCCAATTTATAGTGATCTATGATTAATCTTCTGAAGAAACCTTGAATTCCTTGGATTGGTTATCTTTGTTCATTGTTATTTTCAATTTCGTTGTTACTGTTTTATTGCATTATTGATCTTTTGCTATTTTAAATTCAAAACCCTCAAATTCTGCATTTTGTTCTTATTTTTGTTTTTGCAAAATATTTTATTTCATTACGTTATCAATCTGATTGCATTAGTTTTCTTTGTTTTCATTGCATCAATAATTCAATAATTATGCATATATTATTGGAAATACATTTAGGAAGGATAAAATTAAGGGATCGCTAAGGGTACGACCTGGTTGTGCCACTATATTGCATTATTGTTTTTGCAACTAGTTTTAAATCTAATTTTGGTGCATTGCGGCGTGTACGTCAAAATTTTGGCACTGTTGCCAAGGATCCTCTTGATTCTATCTTTTCACACATATTTTTAGCAATATATCAAATAAATATTCAAGCATTCCAATCATTGCATCTGTCTTTGTGTTCTTTGATTTATGCATGTTTATATATCACACTGTATATTAATTGCCTAAATTTTACTTTTGCCCTCATCCATTGCATAATTCTCTGCATTATTGCATCTACTAGTTAACTTCTCCATTGCATCTGTTAAATCACTAATTTTGCATCTTGATTTCCATAATATTGCACTGTTGCATCATAAGCATAATGTAGTCATTCCTTTTGCATCAAATTCTACATTCTTCTTATCTATAGCATACTCTGTGTTTTGCCCTTTTAAATTGATTTTAATCACATTCTAGCACTTCACCTCACTCATTTACACCATATACTAGTTGATTTTAAGCTTAGGAATTAGTCTTGGTTGAATTTTCAAATTGCTTTCAATTTTCTGGTTTCCTAATTGCACTGTTCATTTGGTTATTTTTATGCTTTCTCTAGTTTCTTCTGCATTCCTCCTATTTTGATCATTCTGCCATTGCATTCCATCCTCATTCAACATATTAAACTTCATCTTGCCTTTAGATTTACATGTCATAACTAATTTCATAGCATTTCATTGTGTATCACACGAGTTGTATGGACTGAAGTTATTTTTGCCTGATTTTGCATTGTGGTTCATAACTCACATAGCTCTGCAATCTAGCCTTTCATTTCATTCTAACATCACATATACATCATATTCAAACATGTCATGCATTTACTTTAACATGTCATTATATTTTATTGCATTTTAAGTAGTACACATCATCATTTTGCTGGAAATCGTGCATCATACATGCACAGCGGAATAAAATTTTTGCACGATTTACACCAAGGATCCATGTGAATTTAGAACGCCACAGATTAGGGATTAGGGTTTATACCTTTTGACCAAAATCTTTTGTCCGCTGCACAGAAAATTTGATCTACTCTTCAAATCACGAACCGGAATAGAAACTCGAAGATCAGATCACCAGTACAGCGTTTATGCAGCTGCACCTCTGTGGTATCCACACAAACCCGTGAATCACCGATGAATGTCCACTACACACACCGGTTGGAATTGGTCTCCTTACACCTCATAGTGCTAGCTACGCCTCTTCAGGGGTTTTTGGTCAAGGAGAGATGCTAGGGTTTTCTATGCCTTTTTGGGGTGCGTGAATAATGATAGTAAATCTATTATTACCCAACAAGCCTATTTAAATAGGTGCATAGAAAAACCTAACCTATTTGGGCTTTATTCCATGTACAATTATAGGCTTATTATTGGGCCTTATAATTATAACATGAATTCCCAAATATTAAGCCTAAACAATTTGGTCCATTAATTCCAAATTCACTTGGCTCTAAGTGTGCGACCCTACAGGCTCTCATTACGTTGGCAATGACCATTAATCATATTAATGATCATAAACAATGATTGGTGTCTAGCAACACATCATTGTTACCCAAGTAATGAGAAAGTCGGTGATTTGACTAAACCTTTACACGTGATCATCACTTATGTCCTTTTGTCCTATACATCTAGATTGAGCACGAGACATGGACCGTGTCATTCCCGTATAGCCTGACCTTGAAATCCCACAAGTGCACGGGTTAAGTCGAGTTATAGTATAAAAGATTATCGTTCTCCACAGGGATTGTAGGTTGAGTACTAACTAAATCTCAAGTAAAACTATCTAGGCGGATCAATTGAGAGTGAGAATCAAGATCAAATGTAAGACAAAGCTTAGCTATAAAAAATAAGGTCTAATTCAATGGAATAAAAGCGTACTCAGCTTAAGGATCTCTTGTACACTTCATTATGGAATGAATTTACTTCTCTAACTTGGTTTACTATTAATTAAGATTGCTGGATTACCAAAATAAAGCTATACCTCATTGCAAGGCTACTAGCTACTAACCAAGAGATTAAGTGCCCAGAATTACTCTAGTAATCACTCATCTAGGTTGCATTAACTTTGCTTAGAATCCATTCTTGGACATTTCATCCTGTGCAAAAGAATCCAATTAGCTTAATTCCTAAGTCTAATTGATATTCCCAATGATCATGCAAGATCCGATAAATCAATTGGTCATTTCAACCTAGAATCAATTAATCCAAAATACAAATCCAATATTCCGGATATATTGGCTTATTCCAGTCAAATCAGCATAATCAAATCATAAATCAACAGTAAATCAAGCTAGATTATATAAAATTCAAATCCATAAATCCATGAACAAGTTCACCCAAGCTAAGCACAAAGGTTTAGTGTGAAAACATTACAAGATCAGAAGAAAACAAGAAAACAGAGAGGGAAGTCAAACAGTCCATGAAGATCTACAAATTTCTTGCTTGATTCTTCAATTTCTTGCTTGAATCCACGCTAGATGATGCCCTTGGTTGATTTGAATCTCCCCTAGGGTTTCTCCTAGCAGCACTCCTTGTTAATTCTCCGTTTATTCTCCTCTCCTTCGTCTCCCTTTTCAAAATATCGCGCAAAACTTATATTGGTGATGTACACGGGGGTCAACACGGCCCGTGTTGTACCCCGTGTTTCTCAGCGAAAGTTGAGCAGCACGAAACACGTTGTGCGACACGCCTCGTGTTCTTCAGCGAAGTGCCAAGCAGTAATGTGTTAGAAATTCAGATTATCACATGCAGCGGAATTTCAAAATTTTGATCCGAATTCTACCTAGGATCCATGCAAAAAGCATAAGTCAATGATTAGGGTTTTACCTATTGGGCACTCATGTTTCTACTGATCAAAACTTTAGAGCGGATGAATCAAACGCCGACCGAAAGGTACAACGTCTCTACGGTATCCACACGGAGTGAACAACGACCTCTCACCCTCCACGAATCTGCTAGGATGCGTTTTTCTCTCTAAGAATTAGGATTGGATGTTTTCTGAGTGATTTAGGGTTTATATGGAAGCTTTGAACGTGATTATCAAAGTGCTGCCCTCTAATCCCTTTTTATAGAGCTTAGGCAAGCCATAATCCTAGTCCAACTAGGATAATGCTTCCAAAATCCTAATCACACTTAACAACTCATCTTATCCTTATCCTAGAGATAATGGGGAGAGATAGGACTTATCTATTAATTATCTAATATTAGATAATGATATTATCTCATAATATAAATATCTTAATATTAAATAATTGCATATAGTTATTAAATATCAAAATAATATTATCTCATAATATGTTTATCTAATATCTGATAAGATAATTATTTGATATTACTTTAATATCAAATAATATCTCATAATATATATATATATATATATATATATATATATATATATATATATATATATATATATATATATAAAACGTGAATTTATTATTCTTAATAATATATATGCACGAAAATAAGTCCAATTAATTATTGTCTTATTCCTACTCCTTTTGTGTGACCCTGTAGGTTCTTACTACGTTGACAATAACTCATTTATTGAGCCATACACAGTAAGCGGTATCTAGCAATACATTACTGCCACTCAAGTAGTAAGAATGTCTGTGATTCGACATCCACCTAATACATGATCAACGTTTTACATCATAACCCTTTTGTAATAATATCCAAATTGAACTAGAGGCATGGAATGTGTCATCCTCGTCAATGTTCAATTTATATTTCTTGATACTGAGTAGACTTAAAATAAATAATTAATATCACATATTAATTCAATTGAGCATGGCCATGCATTTCTAAGTCTCACTCAATCAAGGGGCCCAAGGATATTTCTCTTTTATACAAGAGTAACAAAATCCCATCTACATCACTCACTTCCTTCTGCATGATTTATGACACACCCAATCAATGACCTACTTGTCATCCTAATTAAAGGTGACATAGGACAATATTAAAGTGAGTAATTCCTCATGTAGGGAACCGTAGTGACTTCAGGTCAAAGGTTCATGTGTATTTGTGATCATATGAGAATAACTTATGACACGTTCATCCATGCAATATTCTCATAGTGGGTCAGTCCAATACATTGTTCACTAGCAATGTACTCATGTATTGACTTGATATCATATATCCATGATTCGTAATCATCAGTCACTATACATGCTAGCCTTGATGTATTATTACTATCCTTTTCATAATAATACTTGACTAGGGGCATTTTAGGAATAGCGAAGCTATTCCAAGGATAATTATTACATTAAGTTATAAATTGTGCATAATAATAATAATAAAATTATAAAAAATAAAATATAATAATTAAATTGCCTAAAATAAAATATAAAACATTGTGTATAACTTCAATCATCTATATGATTGGTTCTAGGACACACACCAACAATCTCCCACTTGGACTAGAGCCAATCACTCGTGTATTTAATACCAAGTGACATAGTATAACCATCATGCTTTTTCTGCGCTAAAGGCTTTGTCAGTGGGTCGGCGATATTATCATCAGTTGGTACTTTGCATATCTTCACATCTCCTCTATCGATGATTTCTCGAATGAAATGGAAGTGCCTAAGTATATGTTTGGATCGCTGGTGAGATCTAGGTTCCTTAGCTTGTGCAATGGCTCCATTGTTGTCACAATAGAGATCCACTGGGTTTGCAATGCTAGGAACAACGCCAAGTTCAGTAATGAACTTTTTGATCCAAATAGCCTCTTTTGACGCATCAGATGCAGCAATATACTCAGCCTCTGTAGTAGAGTTGGCCACTGTTTCCTGCTTTGAACTCTTCCAGCATACAGCACCACCATTCAGGCTAAATACATAACCTGACTGCGATCTAAAGTCATCCTTGTCGGATTGGAAACTGGCATCAGTGTAACCTTTTACAACAAGTTCTTCCTCTCCTCCATAAATTAAGAATGAATCCTTAGTCCTTTTTAAGTACTTAAGGATATTCTTAATGGCAGTCCAGTGAGGTTCACCTGGATTTGACTAGTACCTACTCGTCATGCTTAAAGCATACGAGACATCAGGACGAGTACATATCATGGCATACATGACAGATCCAATTGCTGATGCATATGGTATCTTATTCATGCGGTCCTTCTCATCTTGTGTCGAAGGACACTGAGTTTTAGATAAATTTATGCCATGCGACATAGGCAAAAATCCTCTTTTAGATTCTTGCATGTTAAACCGTTTTAACATTTTATCTATGTATGTACTCTGACTTAGGCCAAGCAATTTTCTTGATCTATCTTTATAGATCTTAATACCTAGTATATAGGCAGCTTCGCCTAAGTCTTTCATCGAGAAATAATTCCCTAACCAAGTCTTTACTGTTTGCAGTGTAGGGATATCATTTCCGATTAGTAGTATGTCATCCACATACAATACAAGGAAAATAATTGTGCTCCCACTAACCCTTTTGTAAACACAAGATTCATCTTCATTTTTTATGAAACCAAATTCTTTGATTGCCTCATCAAAACAAAGATTCCAACTCCGTGAAGCTTGCTTTAATCCACAAATGGATCATTGTAGCTTACATACCTTTCCAGCAGTTTCAGGAATGACAAAACCCTCGGGCTGTGTCATGTACACATCCTCGAGGAGCTTTCCATTAAGAAAAGCAGTTTTGACATCCATCTGCCAGATTTTGTAATCATAAAAAGCTGCAATAGCAAGCAAAATCCGGATGGATTTAAGCATGGCAACTGGGGAATAGGTCTCATCATAGTCTATACCATGAACTTGCCTATAACCTTTTGCGACTAATCGTCCCTTAAAGGTTTGCACGTTACCATCCATGTCGGTTTTCTTCTTGAAAACCCATTTACACCCAATGGGTTTTACCTCTTCAGGTGGATCAACCAAAGTCCATACTTGGTTAGTATACATGGAATCCATCTCAGATTTCATGGCCTCAAGCCACTTCTCAGAGTCTGGCCCTTTTATAACTTCTTGGTAAGTTGTAGGCTCATCTTGATCCATGAGCAAAACATCGCCATTTTGAGTTACAAGAAATCCATATCTCTCGGGCTCATGGCGTATCCTACCAGACTTACGTGGGCCTTGTGTTACTTGAGCTAGTTCTTGACCCACAACATCTTGTGGTCCTTTTCCAGGCTCTACTATAGGTTCAGTGTTACTTTGTGAGTCTCGCACTTCTTCGATTTCTACTTTTCTCCCACAGTTTTTCTTAGAGATAAATTCTCTTTCCAGAAAAACACCAGTTTGTGCGACAAACACTTTGCCTTCACTAGGATTATAGAAATAGTATCCCTTAGTTTCCTTAGGATACCCTACAAAATAGCATTTATCCGATTTGGGTCCAAGCTTATCAGAAACTTGATGTTTTACATAGGCCTCGCAACCCCAAATCTTCATAAAAGACAAGCTAGGACGTTTCCTAGTCCATATCTCATATGGAGTCTTTTGAACCATTTTAGAGGGAACACGGTTGAGCGTAAAAGCAGCTGTCTCTAGAGAATGCCCCCAAAAAGAAATTGGAAGATCTATATGACTCATCATAGATCGTACCATGTCTAACAAGGTACGATTCCTCCTTTCTGAAACGCAATTCCATTGTGGCGTTCCAGGTGGAGTGAGTTGTGATACTATACCACACTCTTTTAGATAGTCATCAAATTCTTGGCTTAAGTATTCTCCACCTCGATTTGATCGAAGTGTTTTAATACTTTTACCAAGTTAGTTTTGCACTTCATTCTTGAATTCCTTGAACTTTTCAAAAGATTCTGATTTGTGTTTCATAAGATACACATATCCATATTTACTGAAATCATCAGTAAATGTAATGAAGTACTGGAAATCTCCTCTAGCAGGTGAACTAATAGGCCCACATACATCAGTATGTATGAGACTTAATAGATCATTGGCCCTTTCACTGTATCCAGTGAATGGTGTTTTAGTCATTTTTCCTAGCAAACAAGATTCGCATATTTCATATGATTCAAAATCAAATGAATCCAAGAATCCATCCTTATGAAGCTTGGATATGCGCTTCTCATTTATATGACCCAAACGACAATGCCAGAGATAGGTTGGATTTAAATCATTTGATTTAAATCGCTTAGTATTTATGTTGTAGACAGGCATTTCAAGATCAAGAATATAGAGCCCATTAAACATTTGTGCATTGCAGTAAAACATTTCATTTAAATAAATTGAACAACTCTTGTCCTTTATTATAAATGAAAAACCTTTCTTGTCCAAACAAGAAACAGAAATAATATTCCTGCTGATAGCAGGCACAAAATAACAATCCTCTAATTCTATTACTAAACCAGAAGGTAAAGATAGATAATCTGTCCCTACAGCTAGCGCAACAACTCTTGCTCCATTGCCAATTCGTAGGTCCACTTTGCCTTTAGCTAGAGTCCTACTCCTTTGTAGTTCCTGCACATTTGTACAAATGTGAGAACCGCATCCGGTATCTAATACCCAAGATGTAGAAGTTGAAACATTAATTTCTATAACATAGATACCTGAAGCGGAAGTCTCACTTCCCTTCTTCTTTTTTAGATCTTCCAGATAGACCTTGCAATTTCTTTTCCAATGTCCGGTTGACCGCAATGGAAGCATGTCCCTTCCTTAGCCACACCCCCTTTTGGTTTCAGTGTAAAGGATTTAGACTTGGGCTTGCCTTTGGATTTGGAATCCTTCTTGTTTTTGCCCTTGCCCTTTCCTTTTCCTTTGCCCTTTTGAACCATCATTATGGTATTGGGCTTAGTCTTTTGCAAATTTTGTTCAGCAGTTCTTAACATGCTTAACAATTCTGGCAGTGGTTTGTCAATTTCATTCATGTTGTAATTCATGATAAATTGACCATAACTCTATGGCAACGATTGTACAATTAAGTCAGTGGCTAACTCTTGACCTAGTGGAGCACCCAATCTCTCAAGGTTCTCAACATACCCAATCATTTTGAGTACATGAGGCCCAACAGGGTTTCCTTCTGCCAGTTTGCACTGAAACAAGGCTTTTGTTACCTCAAACCTCTCATGTCGAGCTTGGCCTTCATAAAGCTTCTTAAGATGCTCAAGCATGTCATAAGCTTCCATGTTCTCATGTTGTTTCTGAAGCTCAGAGTCCATGGTAGCCAGCATGAGACAACGGACATCTAATGCGTCATCATGATGCTTCTTATAAGCATCCTTTTGAGCTCGAGGGGCAGTAGCTTCAGGTTCTTGAGGAACAGGTTCCTCTAGGACATACATTTTACGCTCATGTTTGAGGACTATCCTCAAATTCCTGTACCAGTCCAGGAAGTTTGTTCCATTCAGTTTGTCCTTCTCAAGGACCGATCGCAGTGATAAGTTATTTGATGTATTAGCCATTGATTATCTACGACAGAAATATGCAAAGTAAGTATTAAATTTAAAACATTTAATAAGGTCTTTTATTAAATGTACCTCCCACTATTTTATTCAAATTAATAGCCCTCACTATTAATTCGGAAAGTCATATTGTTTAAGCTTTCTAGTGGGCCAAGATCCATATTTCACCAAGCCTTAAGTTAGCTTTGGCTAATCACTTAAAACTTAATTATTTAGGTAAGCAACACTTGCCAATTGTATCATATACAACTCTTGGATAGTTAGGTGAACAACACTTGTTCTAGTCCATCTTATGAACTAAAGCCCAACTCTATGCCTCTAGGTCTCAATCCTATTGAGATATCCTAGTTAAGTCGGACCCAATATTTGACATTCGGATATCACTATTATCCAGTCGCATCTCACCAAGATAAACGAGGTACTTTGCTTTGGCAAACCTACCTTATGTCAATCGAGGCCTTGATGAGTGTCAAACATTGGAAGGCATCATTAATTATTACTGACTTAATATTTTAGATGAGGGATTTTAACTTAATTATTATCAGATCTCACCATAACTAGCCTATTTATTCATGCAATATATCTACCATATCTCATATATCATATAAAGTAAATGAATAAAATAGACTACTGTATATCATATATCATGCAACGAATAGAACTATCATATAGTAAGAACACATTCTATCACATAATAAATGCATGCTCATCAATATCATCACATAATAAAGAAATCAAAATGTCACATAGTATGGCCCCAAAATTCTATATTCTAATGACATTCCTAACTAACTCCTTAGCTTCTTCTTGTCCCATAGCTCCTTAGTTTCTCCTTGTTCCAAGCCAAGAATACTCCATTGCAATTACAATTTCACAACAGAAACCCCAAGTTACATTCGAGGGGAATTGAGATGAGAAGAGAATATACATTAGAGAAATAGAGGAAGACACGACACGCAGGTTGTATTTTAAAATCCATCCATTAAAACTCCAAGGGCCATACTATGCAACACATTCATGCATCATATGTAATAATTGCTAAGAAATATATGTAACCAAGATAAGCAGGATGATTGACATATATATTTGATAACATTATCATCATAAAAATCATGTTTTAAAATAGCGCCTTAAGAACAAAAATAATTTTTGAACGCTACGCATAGTTAGCACGGCGGTCCCGCTAGCCAGTTAGCGGGCGGGGGTCAAGGGGGCAGCGCCCCTTGCCGGGGGGTGTGGGGGGCGGAGCCCCACGGGCCAAAAATTGAATACATCTAACATTCAAATTTTAATACATTTTGTCAACAATTGATGCACCCCAAGTCGAACAATTCGACTATATGATTGACATTCAAATCATAGACCAGATTAAATTAACGCAAACATATACCTCATAGACCAGATTCAACTTAACGAATTTAAGCAAGTCTTTACAGATTTAGAATTAATCACATTAATTCTGTGCTAACTAGGTTATATGCTATTAAACGTAGAGAACATCACATATTCAGAACAGATTCATGGGTTTATCATTTGAAAAACTCAGAATTACGCATATATGTAGCAAAAAAAAAAATGCATGATCATATTCATACAATTAATCTCATCAATTGATAATCTGATTCAAAATTCAAATCATATATATCATATATATATTTACGAAATCAGAACCATACACGAGTTTGCATATATCTCATATATATCTAGTTTAGACAGAAACTAATTTGATATTAATTTATCACATAAACATTCATCAAAACGTGTAACTTCTGATTTAAACCGAAATAGATTTGATATGTATTTATCATATAAATATTCATCAAAGATGGTAAAACACATAATCAGAACTATAATTTTCAAGATGCTCTGATACCACTGTTAGAAATTCAGATTATCACATGCAGCGGAATTTCAAAATTTTGATCCGAATTCTACCTAGGATCCATGCAAAAAGCATAAGTCAATAATTAGGATTTTACCTATTGGGCACTCATGTTTTTACTGATCAAAACTTTAGAGCGGATGAATCAAACGCCAGCCGGAAGGTACAACGTCTCTACGGTATCCACACGGAGTGAACAACGACCTCTCACCCTCCACGAATCTGCTAGGATGCGTTTTTCTCTCTAAGAATTAGGATTGGATGTTTTCTGAGTGATTTAGGGTTTATATGGAAGCTTTGAACGTGATTATCAAAGTGCTGCCCTCTAATCCCTTTTTATAGAGCTTAGGCAAGCCAAAATCCTAGTCCAACTAGGATAATGCTTCCAAAATCCTAATCACACTTAACAACTCATCTTATCCTTATCCTAGAGATAATGGGGAGAGATAGGACTTATCTATTAATTATCTAATATTAGATAATGATATTATCTCATAATATAAATATCTTAATATTAGATAATTGCATATAGTTATTAAATATCAAAATAATATTATCTCATAATATGTTTATCTAATATCTGATAAGATAATTATTTGATATTACTTTAATATCAAATAATATCTCATAATATATATATATATATAAAACGTGAATTTATTATTCTTAATAATATATATGCACGAAAATAAGTCCAATTAATTGGATATTAATATAATTAAAGTCCAATTAATTATTGTCTTATTCCTACTCCTTTTGTGTGACCCTGTAGGTTCTTACTACGTTGACAATAACTCATTTATTGAGCCATACACAGTAAGCGGTATCTAGCAATACATTACTGCCACTCAAGTAGTAAGAATGTCTGTGATTCGACATCCACCTAATACATGATCAACGTTTTACATCATAACCCTTTTGTAATAATATCCAAATTGAACTAGAGGCATGGAATGTGTCATCCTCGTCAATGTTCAATTTATATTTCTTGATACTGAGTAGACTTAAAATAAATAATTAATATCACATATTAATTCAATTGAGCATGGTCATGCATTTCTAAGTCTCACTCAATCAAGGGGCCCAAGGATATTTCTCTTTTATACAAGAGTAACAAAATCCCATCTACATCACTCACTTCCTTCTGCATGATTTATGACACACCCAATCAATGACCTACTTGTCATCCTAATTAAAGGTGACATAGGACAATATTAAAGTGAGTAATTCCTCATGTAGGGAACCGTAGTGACTTCAGGTCAAAGGTTCATGTGTATTTGTGATCATATGAGAATAACTTATGACACGTTCATCCATGCAATATTCTCATAGTGGGTCAGTCCAATACATTGTTCACTAGCAATGTACTCATGTATTGACTTGATATCATATATCCATGATTCGTAATCATCAGTCACTATACATGCTAGCCTTGATGTATTATTACTATCCTTTTCATAATAATACTTGACTAGGGGCATTTTAGGAATAGCGAAGCTATTCCAAGGATAATTATTACATTAAGTTATAAATTGTGCATAATAATAATAATAAAATTATAAAAAATAAAATATAATAATTAAATTGCCTAAAATAAAATATAAAACATTGTGTATAACTTCAATCATCTATATGATTGGTTCTAGGACACACACCAACATAATGTACACGGGGTAGTACACGGCCCATGTTGTACCCCGTGTTCTTCAACGAAGACTGATCAGTAAGTTACACGAGGTGTGACACTCCCCGTGTTTACCTTAGAAGGGAATGGCAGTAAGATACACGGGGTAGTACACGTCCCGTGTTCAACCCCGTGTTATTCTTTGGGCAGCTCAGTGAAGTCTCGAAGCAGTCCAGAATGAAACACGGCCCTGAACACGGGGTTCCCATACCCCGTGTTCTTTTCTGAGTGAACAAATTTGCTTCAATTCTTCACAATTTGAATGGTTTTGCTTCCGGATCCTTGTCTAATGCTCATATGTGTCATTTCAAGACTTGAAAACAAAATATAGAGCATCTAAGTATCCTTTTCAATCAATTTGCACAAAATACTAAGTAAATAAGTGATGAAACACATAGAATTTAGGTGTATTTGTGCACTTATCATAGCCCAACCTTAACGTTTCTTGATTCCTAAGTAAGCTGATTGAAACAAATGTAATTGACATCTCATGTCAATTTATCTGAGCATGGCCATGCATTTTCTCAGCTTTACTTAATCAAGGGGCCCATAGATGTTACTCCTATTATATAGAAGGGACAAATCCCATCTTGATCACACAAACCCCTCTGCATGATATGTGACATATCCAATATCTACCCTTGCATTCACTTAACCATTAGTGACATAGAATAATATCAAAATATGAAACTCACATGTAGGGAACCTTGGTGATCTTAGGTCAAAGGACCATATTAATAATGATCACTAAGAACCACTTATGACACTCATATAACGATCCATGTAGTGTTCTTAATATGGGTCGGTCCAGTATACAAGTTCTCTAACTTGTACTCATGTGTAAACTTAATATCCTATATAAGTCTTCACACATGCTAGTCTTAACATATCAAAGCAACCTAATCCACAATGATATATGACTAGAGACATTTAAGAATACAATTATTCTAAGGTTATTATTATAATTGAATATATTACGCAGACAATATATATAAATATAATAATTGGAATTGCCATTAAAATAATATGATTCAAAATTACAATCACCAATATGATTGGTTTTAGGGCATATACACTAACACATCTAAGCTGCACACCCCTTATTCCACTGCCTCCCTAGTTTCATCTTGCATGATTTTGTATTATTCTATTTTAGATTGAGTTGAAATTTTGCATGATACTCGATATAGTAAAATAGGAGTCCCATACCAAATTTGGCAACATTTCATTACCATTTGGTCATTTTAACTTACATTTTTCATTACCATTTGAACTACAACCCCTAGATTCATTCATTTTTTTTTTGCAAAGAGCCTTCTTGCCCCATCCTTCCACACATCACCGGTTCGACAGCTGCGATTAAATTGGCACCATTACTGGGGAAGATAGCTGCTGCATATGTTGAAGGAGGAGGGCACTCATCATCTTGTAATGTAAGGTAGTAATCTGTTGGATGTGTTAGGCAGAAGTAGATCCCACATAATTTTGCTAGAAAAGAGGCCTGAATTTTTTGCTGCTGGTGTATCCACTTGCTTGCCATTTCTCAATATGATTGCATTCACCAATTCCTTATTCTTTGTGTTGCTGCAAGATGGTTGGCTTGATCTTTGTGCCTTAAGCTCACTTAATGTTGAAGTCAATTAGCCTATTTGTGTTTGTAAATTTGTCATGGTGGCTTCTGCTCTTTATTGGAATTGCAAGTTACTTGTTGCCATTTGCTTGACCAATTCCTCAAAGGAAGGTTGAGAGGATGAATTCATTTCTGGTTAAGGAGTAGCATTTGGTTGCATTCTAGTGTATGCAAGAAGAGAATGATATTAGTTTTGGACAGGATTATTGCCATATCTAAAATTTTAGTTGTCTTTCCAACTAGAATACCGATTATGCTGATGCTACCAAAGACTGGCTTTACTACTTGTAGCCTGGATCAATGACCTGCTGGAATGACATGAAGCAGTAATTCTTAGAGAAATTCTTCCCTGCATCCAAAGCAACTGCAATTAGGAAAGAGATATGTGGCATCAGACAAATAAATGGGGAGACATTGCATGAGTACTGGGAGAGATTCAAGAAGTTATGTGCAAGCTGCCCTCACCATCAAATCAGTGAGCAACTATTAATCCAGTACTTTTATAAAGGCTTACTTCCAATGGATAGGAGCATGATTAATGCAACAAGTGAAAGTGCACTAGTAGACAAGACTCCAATAGCTGTAAGAGATTTAATATCAAATATGGCAATAAATTCTCAGCAGTTTGGAACAAGAAACATGGTTGCTACAACCAAAAGTGTGCATAAGATCAACCTTCCTCCATATGTAGACTAACAGAGGATAAAGCACAAGGTTGATGAGCTAACCTCTTTGGTGAGGCAACTAGCCATAAGACAACATTAACAACAGTAAATATAAGCCCCCCACCTGCCAAATTGTGTGGCATTTGTTCTTGTTCAAGTCATTCCATTGATGCTTGTCCAACTTTACAAGAGGATGACAGCCAATATCAAGCTTTTGCTACTACAACAGTCTTTCCTGGGAAACCATAATATCAGTAGCCAAACCAATATCAATAGCAGCAACCAAAATATGATCCCTTCTCAAACTTCCATAATCCTGGCTAGAAGAACCATCCTAATTTCACATATGGCAATACATTAGTATAGCAAACCAAACCAGCACCATATCAAAATAAAGCCCCTTTCTAGCAACTTTCCAAGCCAATCCAGTAGCAGCAAAACTTCCATAACTAACAAGCACTAGTATCCTCATCCTCTTAGCCATCCTTTAAAGACTTAGTTAAACAAATGGCTACTAGCAGTTTATAGTTCCAACAGAGGGTTGATGCTACAATGCAAGACCTTCAAACTCAAATAGGATAGCTTGCCTCCACCATAAACGAGTTGAAGACCCAAGGTTCCAATAAATTACCTTCCTAGACAATTCCCAATCCCAAAGGCAATGTATCTGCCATTATGTTGAGAAGTGGCAAGGAAATTCACCTCCCAATTAATCCAGAATCAGCAAACTAACAATTAAAGACTTAATAATCAGTAGCTGTTGAAGATTCGATAGAAACTTCCTTTCAATCAAGCAAGAATTCAGACAAACCAGAGACAATACAAAAACTAGCAAAGTACATAAGACCACTTCCTTTTCCCAATAGAATTACACAGTCCAAGAAAAAAGAAGAAACTAACAAAGATAAAGAGATCTTAGAAACTTTTAAGAGGGCAGAAGTCAACATCCCATTGCTAGAAGCCATCAAATAAATTCCCAAGTATGCTAAATTCCTCAAAGAGTTACGCACACGAAAGAGAAAGCTTTATGGCAATGAAAGAGTGAGTTTAAGCTAGAATATTTCAGCTATTCTTCAACTAAGTCTACCCCAGAAGTGCAAGGATCCTGGCACATTTGACATGCCCTGTGTAATAAGCAACAACAGATTTGAGCATGCTCTGATTGACCTAGGAGCCTCCATAAACATGATGCCAATATCTATATTCTCCTTTCTATAGCTTGGCCTTTTGAAGCAGATTTGAGTGATTATCCAAGTAGCTAATAGAAGCACAGCATAACCTGCTGGAATTATTGAGGATGTGCTAGTTCAAGTGAAAGAATTAATCTTCCCAGTAAACTTCTACATTCTACCAATAGAGGATGAGTCTACAAGCAGTCCTACACCTCTGATTTTAGGAAGACCATTCCTTAAAACAACAAAAATAAAGATTGATGTAGATGCTGGCATCCTTTCCATGGAAGTTGGAGATACAATTATCACATTTAACATCTTTGAAGCCATGAAATTCCCTGCTAAAGAACATTCAGTGTTTCAAATAGATGTGCTTGATGAACTTGCTGAAAAGGCATTTAAAGAATTACTTATTGACTTTCCCTACATTTTTAGAGTTGTGGAATGCTTTGATAACCATGAACGTACCTGCTGTGATAATGAGAACCAGCGTGCTATATGCAGAGAAAATTTTGCATTTTTAAGTGAAGAAAAACCAATAGAAGAAGTAAAAGAACTAAAAAAACTAGTAGAGCCAAAAGCATTGGGTGGACACTTGTAGATATTCCTGGTATTAATCTTTTATAGCATTTGAAGAGCAACAGAAGCTAAATAAGAAGAGAGGTTATTACAAATTTTGAGAGCTAAATTTTTTATACTATTTTAGTGTTTTAGTCATAACTTGAGCTTCAGATGTCAGATTTGGACAATCTATACACCCATGGAAAGCTAAGAAAAAGAGATATAATTTTTATGTTAACTAGAAAACCCAGTTCTACCATCTTAGAGGTTAAATATTAGCTTAAAGTGGAAGCAGAGTTGCTGTCCAAGCCTAGACCCGACCCAGTTGCAATGATTAATTCATATCTTGAGATCCAAGTGTCTAATTGATGCAAGGCCAAGTCCAATTACTCCCTGAAATCCATATTTAATCATTCATAAAGCCCTTTTGAAGAAACTGAGTCATTTTGAAGGCCAAGGAAGATGGATTGATGGCTCATTATTTCATCTTGGACTGGATTGAACTACTTATAGTATTTCGGCTATAACTTAAGCTAGGAATGTCTGATTGGGCTAAAATTTTATGGGTAGTTTCCTAAGATACTAGGCTACAAGTTTTTAGTTCAAGTCTAGTCCTAATTATGCTTCTAGGGTTGTAAATAAATAGAGGGCAGAATCAGAATGTGAGAAAGGTTAGAGACAGACAAATAGCAATTTTCTATTTTTCTTAGGATTTTTCTCTCTAATGGAAGGCTAATTCTTTAAGTTAATTCAAGGAATTCTGAGGTTCTTCTTCTCTAGGACTATGAGATCTTAATTTGTATGGTGGTAACTGTAATTGATTTTCCTTTTTCCTTATCTATGTTTTCTGATTTGCATGATTTACTTGATTTGAATATTGATTTGATATAATCTTTGTACAATTCTGTAAGTTGTGTTTTAATTCTAAATTGGTAGTAAATTTTGGTTAATTGATCAGAATTTTTTATGAGAGAATAGAGGATGAATGAATGATTTAGGATTCTAAATTAATTCATTTAATTTGGCTGAATTCTATCTTCAAATTAGTTTTGATCTAGCTTAGAAGTTATAATGATTGCCTAACTTAGCTAATCTTAATCAGTTAAATCCTAGATGATTATCTAGCTTAGGATTCATGAATTATTTTAGAGATTTTGAATAATTCAAGGCTGAATAATCAATTGTAAAATCCAATTTATAGTGATCTATGATTAATCTTTTAAAGAAACCTTGAATTCCTTGGATTGGCTGTCTTTGTTCATTGTTATTCTCAATTTTGTTTCTACTATTTTATTGCATTATTGATCTTTTGCTATTTTAAATTTAAAACCCCTAAATTTTGCATTATGTTCTTATTTTTATTTCTGCACAGTATTTTATTTCATTACGTTATCAATCTGATTGCATTAGTTTTCTTTGTTTTCATTGCATCAATAATTCAATAATTGTGAATATATTATTGGAAATACATTTAGGAAGGATAAAATCAAGGGAACGCTAGGGGTACGACCTGGTTGTACCACTATATTGTATTATTATTTTCGCAACCAATTACAAATCTAATTTTGGTACATTGCGATGTGCACGTCAATGAGCAAACGTTGACTTAGGGATTCTTCCAAGGTTGAGATTTTATCTTTCTCAATGAGGATCACTTTTGCAACATCAAGAGAAGTCCTCAATGAGCTCACGGGTTAGTGGATTATTATAGGGAAGAATTAACGTGGGATATTTGCCTATTTTATTATTACTTCTATGTAAGGGTAGTGGTCCCCATTAACTCACTTTGAAGAAAATGAGCTAGTGCCTTATTTTATAGTTCATTTTGGATAGGACTTATTAAGCACCTAATCCTTTTGCCTCAGAAAGGGCAAGATACTCTAGAAAACTTTTCTTTAAATTGATTTTGTCATACTGCTTTCTAAGATCAATGAAATGGCATACATATGGAAAGACCCTTTTTTAGGGACATTGATTTTGATTTCAATAGTGGATCTTTTTACTTTTTGATTTATGACATTCCTACCACTATCTTAACTCATCTAAAATTTTTTCATAAAGGTAGATAGATATGACATTGGAACCTACAAAAGTTAGAATAAGATGCGAGTTAACTTTTAGCAGTAGTGGAATGGTCCAAGATACTATAAATAAGCTTCTAATGAGGTCAATATTAGTATTTTGAATGCCAAAGGTGTAGTGCACCTAAGATTTCAACAACTTGTGATAAAGATCACATTCCAACATCAACTATCAATGTTAATTATTAGAAAACTCATATAGTGGATGCTGTTAGGAATTCGGATTATTACATGCAATGGAATTTCAAAATTTTGATCCGAATTCTACTTAGGATCCATGCAAAAAGCATAAATTAATAATTAGGATTTTACCTATTGGGCACTCATGTTTTTACTGATCAAAACTTGAGAGCGGATGAATCAAGCGCCGGCCGGAAGGTACAATGTCTTTACGGTATCCACATGTAGTGAACAACGACTTCTCGCCCTCCACGAATCTACTAGGATGCGTTTCTCTCTCTAGGAACTAGGATTTTGATGTTTTCTGAGTAATTTTGGGTTTTAGGAAGTCTATGAGCGTGTCTCTAATATGCTGCCCTCAAGCTCCCTTTTATAGAACTTAAGCAAGTCACAATCCTAATCCTACTAGGATAATGCTTCTAAAATCCTAATCACACTTAACAACTCATTTTATCCTTATCCTAGAGATAATGAGGAGAGATATGACTTATCTATTAATTATCTAACATTAGATAATATTATCTCATAATATAAATATCTTAATATTAGATAATTGCATATAGTTATCAAATATCAAAATAATATTATCTCATAATATATTTATCTAATATCTGATAATGTAATTATTTGATATTACTTTAATATCAAATAATATCACATAATATATATATATATATATATTACGTGAATTTATTATTCTTAATAATATATATATGCACGAAAATAAGTCCAATTAATTGGATATTAATATAATTAAAGTCCAATTAATTATTGTCTTATTCCTACTCCTTTTATATGATCCTGTAGATTCTTACTACATTGACAATGACTCATTATTGAGCCATAGACAGTAAGCGGTATCTAGCAATACATTACTGCCACTCAAGTAGTAAGAATGTCTATGATTCGACATCCATCTAATACATGATTAACATTTTGCATTATGACCCTTTTGTAATAATATCCAAATTGAACTAGAGGCATGGAATGTGTCATTCTCGTCAATGTTCAATTTATATTTCTTGATATTGAGTAGACTTAAAATAAATGATTAATATCACATATTAATTCAATTGAGCATGGCCATGCATTTTCAAGTCTCACTCAATTAAGGGGTCCAAGGATATTTCTTTTTTATAGAAGAGTAACAAAATCCTATCTACATCACTTACTTCCCTCTGCACGATTTATGACACACCCAATCAATGCCCTACTTGTCACCTTAATTAAAGGTGACATAGGATAATATTAAAGTAAGTAATTCCTCATGTAGGGAACTGTAGTGACTTCAGATCAAAGGTTTATGTGTATTTGTGATCATATGAGAATAACTTATGACACGTCTATCCATGCAATATTCTCATAGTGAGTCAGTCCAGTACATTGTTCACTAGCAATGTACTCATGTATTGACTTGATATCATATATCCATGATTCGTAATCATCAGTCACTATATATGCTAGTCTCGATGTATTATTACTATCCTTTTCGTAATAATACTTGACTAGGGGCATTTTAGGAATAACGAAGCTATTCTAAGGATAATTATTATATTAAGTTATAAATTGCACATAATAAAAATTATAAAAATAAAATATAATAATTAAATTACCTAAAATAAAATATAATACATTGTGTATAACTTCAATCATCTATATGATTGGTTCTAGGATACACACCAACAGATGCTAGTAAAAGAAGACTCCCTTTTCTAAATGTAAATAAGAATAAGTTAGAATAATTTTCTAGTAGGTTTTGAATTTTATAGAGAAAGGATGTTGTAACCTAGAATCATAAGAAGTATGGCTTGAATTTTTTTAAGAGACTCATTACCTTTAGTCATTTATGATATTTATATTTGCATATTTTTCTTTTCTTTTTCTTTTTGTCTTTATGTGTGTAAATGTTAATACTTTTTTTGAAACTTTGCTTTTCCATGTATTATGTTCGTTATACATTGCCAATCATTTTTCATACTTTGCATGATTTTTCAAGTTATGTAAACAATAAAAGAACTGATGTGAACCTAGAAAGCAACCACAAAAAGCTATCTAAAAGGACTAAGAAGAGCTTTAAAAGGCTTGGAAAAGAGTTTGGAAGGGCATTTCAAGTGGATTTTGTACATTTTCAACCATGGAAGGTTGATAATAGGCTACTATATTTGAATACCAAGCTTAGAGTTACTTTTGTTTGCTATTAGTCAAATATATTATTTAACAACCATAACATTTTACTATACGATTCAAGTATCATAGTAAAATATCAAGGAGCTACTTGTATACTACCTTACATTTTAAGCCTTGATTTGTATTTTCTTATATTTCAAGACATTTACACTTTTTCATATGTTAATGTATTTTGGCCTATTATTTTACCACTTTTATTTTAGGTCTTTATTTTACTATTTTAAGATAATTAATATTGCTTGTTAGGGCTAATTAAGGGGTTAATTAAGTGTGTTAGTGTTAGGCTACTTAAGTCTAATTAAGCCCAATAAGTCTAGGTTAACTTGTTAACTTCTAAACTATAAGAAGGCTTATTCCTTATAGAATGAAGTTTTAGACATTTAGTGAATTGGCTTATGCCTTTGTGTGAAAGCGGATTCTTTCTTTGGTTCTTGATAGAATTATTAAACTTATCAAAGGATTCATTCTTTATAATGTCTACGTCTATCACTTATCACTTCCTTGGGAGTGTTGCATAATTATTCTATCTATTTTTTATTTGATTTCTAATTTTTAGGATGTTCCTTAGCATTTTTGAATTGTTCATGGTTTCTCTATGATGGGTTTGTATTGGGTTCACATCATTTGGTTATCAAAGCTAGTTTTCTAATTTTCAAGTTATGTTTCTTCAATTCAATGTATAATTTGTTTGCTAGGTTTGTTTTTAATTTTATTAAAATTATGCTATTATGCTATGTTATGTTGTATCGTTCATCTTTTCCTTATCCTTTTATTCATCATTTAGTCAATTTTCATTGTGCTATTTTTTGCTTAATTATGTTTAATTTCATCCAAATTCATCTGAAATTTGGTGTTAATTTGCTTTGTGTTTGTTTGTTTTATATTTCATTTGCAATTCATTTAACTATCATAATATTGCTAATTATATTGTTTTGCTGCATGCTTATAATTTAGCATCATTTAGCATCCAAGTGTTTGATCTTGTGTCTAAGTTAACTTGCCATTGTTTAATTGTAATATATAATTTATGTACATTATATTGACTTTGCCTTAGTGTCAATATGTCAATCTACCTTTAGTTAGTTTCATTACTTGTGTCTTTATATGTGTCATTCAATTGGATCATTAATTTGGTTCTATTTGCCATTTAGAAATTTGTCTCATTTATTTACTATTAAGTTATCAATTTGTATCTTGGTTTACTCAATTCATTTTCATTATGTCCTTTTGTTTAATTAAATTAGAGTTTTTAAGTCAATATGTCAAGTCATCCTTGTTTACTGTTTGAATTGAGTTAGTTTGTATTTTATTGTCTTGTCAAATCAATTGCATTTTCAATTGGACAAATTAATTAGTTTATCTTATTTCATGTATGGCTATTTTAACTCATTTAGTTTGAGTTCTAATTGAAGTTTATCCATGTTGTTTATTTTAATTCATATCTTAATTGTCCTTTGTTTTGCTTTCAATTAAGTTGTGTCAATTTATGGCTGCCATTAGTGTCCATTTGCATCTTCTCAATTCAGTCTTGTCAACTAATTACATCTTGTCCTATTTAGATTGGCTTTGTTTTGCATCTTTCCTTGTGTTAGTGTACATGTTTTTCACCAAGCTCTTATTTGATAATTTATTTCAAACATTAGCTTAGGATCTTGATGTATTTGATCAGGATAATAAAATACTAAGAGGTAGAGAGTAACAATTTTGGAGTATTTGACTATCCTTTTTGAAGACTAAAAATCACTTGAAATCTTTGAATATAGTAGATCATTACTTTTTATTAATTTAGTTACTTTGCGTCACACATTTGTGTGTTGAGTTTTAATGTTAAAATGAAGTAGTGCTTAAAAAAAGATGATTCAAAAATGAACCAAAAGAAAAAAATAAAAGAAAAATATTGCCAAAAAATGAAATGATTTAAAGAAACAAAAGAAGTGGAATAAAAGTATGCATGAGTGAGTCAAAAAAGTATTATGGAAAAAAAGAAACAAAAGAAAAAAATTAAGGAAAAAAAGTTGTGAAAGTTCAAAAAGAATTTTGAAGTGTGAAAAGCAAAAGACAATTGTTGCTATTACATATTGAATAATTTGTGCTATCATTGGACTTTTCATCTTTAAGTCAATTGTTCATTGTTTCTTCACTTCATCTAAATTCAATCTTAGTTTTGTTTTGAATCTTGTGTTTGTTTCCTTTTCTATTAATTTATTCTTAAATCTTTAAGTTCATTTCAATCACAAAATTGTTAAGTCTTTAAGTTATTTTTATCTTAAAGTATTAAGTCTTTGCTTTGAGTCTTATTTATATCCTTTTTTTAATTATTTAATTTTAATTTTTTAGATCTCGTTTGTCCTCTTTCTTTGAAGTGTTTCTCATTGAGTCTTAATTAGCCTTTTTCTTTCAATTTTTTTTGTTTCTTAATTCTCTAAATGCCTTGTTTGTTTCCTTTTTGAATTTTAGTGTCCTTTGTTCCTTTCATTCTTATAGATTGATTGGTAATATTAATTGCTATAATTCTTAAATCTTATTAGTTGAGTCTACCTTAGTTCTTCAAGAACAATAAAAAGGGAAAATTAAAAGTGTAAAAAGGCAAGATTATATGAGCTGATTTAAGGATAAAAGCCTAATTAGAGTTACAAATACAATAGTGAGTGCTTCTAAATTAAGTGAGCAATATGCTTTTATAAGGTTTTTTATATTTAATTCTTTCTTGAAAGTATTTCTTCTAAGATGTTAGGAGGTAGTCGAAATAATAATGTTGGGTCTATGATAAGTACTTTATAACAACAAGTTAAAAGTTTAATGAAAAACTAAAAAAGATGAAAAATGGTCAATCTTAAAAGGAGAAACATGGTAAGAGAGATAAAAGAGAAAAAGGAGATGAAGATAAAAAAGAAAGATGTTATGAAAAAGAAGGAGTTGAAAATAAAAGTGAAAGAAGTAATAAAGAAAGGGTGCAAGGTAATGAGTTTAAAAGCAATGATAGAAGAGACGAAAGGAGGAATGAGAGAAATGGAGATGATTGGCAAAGAAAAGTTCATGGAGATTCCAACCTTGATAATACCAAAAAGAAGATTTCTTTATTTAAAGGAAAGAATGATATGAATGCATATTTAGAGTAAGAAAAAAATTATGGAAGTGACCTACAAATATCACAATTATTCCCAAGAGCAGAAAAGTAAGGCTTACTATTTACCAATTCCTTGATTTTGGGCTTAACCATTTTTGTTTTTATTTTATAGAAAGTTGGACCTCCTGCACCACCACTTAAAAGCTAAACCTTTTGTAGCTTCATGGTATGACCATGGGCATCATTAAACATTTTATTATAGATAAATATTTTAAGCCTTGCTTTATATAGGATCAAAAGTAAAGGAGTACAAACTCATTTTATTCATAGCTATACCAACTTTTCCTTAAAATTATGAATTATAAGCAAGCCTAATTTTATTGTTGATTCATTTTGATAAATGACATCTTATTAGTTCCCCCTCGATGCATAGTTATTCATCCTTAGTAACTCGTATAATAGGTCAAGCTAGTAAAAATTGGACAACTAGATTTCATATTAATGATTAAGATTGAGTTGTGACATTTATAATCAATAACATGTAAAAAAATTTATTTGAGAAATAAATTTTAATTATTATCCTTTTAAATAACAATTTAATTTTAGTAATTTGAAAAAATTGAAAATTTATTTACAAAAAAATTATGTCTTATTAATACAAGATATTTATCTTATATACAAAAAATTATAAGTCTCATCTACAACAACTAATCACATGAGATAAATTTAATTATATGTCTTATTTATTTTTTAATATTTTTAATAGATTAGATTTTTGTGAATGCAAAAAGTTGCAAATTTATTTAAAAAATTTATATTCATTTTTTATCCACTTCTTTTTTAATAAAATATTTGATTTGCAATTTACTTTAAGATATGCTTATCGATCATATCTTGTTTATGATTTTTTACTTAACTTGATGTTTTTATTTTATTATTTAATTTTTTTAGTTTGTTGTAGAGTTAAAAAAATTATTATCCTCATATTATAATGTAAATTAAAAATATAAATTAATTTAAAATATTGTTTACCTCAATTTTGTATGCAAGATATATATATAAAATATAATATAATTAGTATTAAATACATAAATTGACAAGACATATACAATATATGATTTATTTATTTTTTTAAAATTTAATTTAATTATATATGTGTATCTTTTCTTTCATGAAGATAATATAAATTTTGTAATTTTAATTCAATTAGTAAGATTAATACAAGTATTTAATGTAAATTTAACTTTAAAATTAATTTTTATATAATATTAATATAAGTAATTAAAATTGAATTTTTTGAAGGAGACTTTAAAATTAATTTTTTTTGAAGGAGACTCAACTTTATTACATATATAAGAATGTTTAGTTATAATTATTTATTTGAGATAAATAATTTAAAAATATCCAAATTTACATAAATTATATAAGTAATTTTTTATAATTTTAATTTTTAATATTTTATTATATTAATAAGTGTAAGACACACTCTAGTTTTAACAAATCCAAGTTTGAATATCATGCTTATATTACCGTTGTTATTTGTAATGTGATTTTTTGGCAACATCTAAGGGTATTGGGTATACATCACTCTAAATGGAGAGTGCAGGCTTTGGGATGCCTGTCATTAAATTATTATTTTTTTAATATAATCCTTTTTACTTGTATGGGAAGATTTAATGTGTATGCAATGACTTCTTCATTCTTTATTTTTCTTACGTTGAATTGCGGATTTGGCGCGTGTTTGTACGCACTAGCGTTTGGCAAGTTGCTGCGGAATTGGGATCGCAGTTCGAATCGAAGTGCAATGCTTCCTTAACCATTGCAGCACCAACGCAAACATTTCATAAACTCTATATACATATCTCAGGTAAGGTGTAACGTCAGATCGAGCGCTTATTCCCATAGGTCCGTTGCTCCACAAACCCTAATTTGCGTCCATTAATGTTCTCTAGTTAAAGCTTTTGAAGCATACGCGTTCAGAAATCCTCACTGGGGAAAGCTGAAGCCTTTACCTTTAACTTGTTCAAGTTATGTGGACAAATGTTTTCAAAATCGTAAGTCTTCTTCATCCTCTTTCTCAACCCTATATCTGTTTGTGCGAAATTTATGTTTTTCTTTGAGTTTAAAGCTATTTCTTGAGCTTGAAGTTTAAACTTCGACAATTTGGGGTTGAAGATTGGTCTGCCTTCCCAAAATTCCGATTTTCTCAGTATTCATGAAGCCATAAATTTGTGCTTATAAGTGGTACTTTATTGAAATAAAGAAGTCGTCAGAATGAGAACTAATAACATTGCAAATTAAGCAGTAGTTGTTTATTACATGAGATTATGAGATGCTTCTTATGATATAAGCTTGGTTGAAGGTCTTAATTTGTGAGTATTTAATTGTCTTCTAGACGCAACAGCCCGTGGGTATAGCGGTATTAGCATTGCTTTTTTGCCTTGTATTTCCCTTGCATTCCTTTTTTGTTCTCAAATAATGTAATTTGGAAGCTTCATTAGGACTAATGAGTAAAATCTTCGTTTATATAGTCATGCATGTTTAGAAGTTAATATCAAATTTCAATATGCTGACTGCGGAAATTATGAGAAAATATTATGTTTCTACACTACAGACTGGTTAGTCCATTCTATGTAGGAAACACGTATTTTATCTTTCCTAGGTTTGTCACTGTTATCTTGTTCCACATGGGATTATAAAGAATCATACTATGGACTGATAGCTCGATTTTGGTCTCAGAATTCTGATTGGGGCTGTTCTGCTGTACCAAACAAACTAGAATTTTAGCCAATGATGGAAAATGAACTACATTTTGTCGCTAGAAAAACCTCTTATAGCATCTTAGTTGGTAGATTAAGAGAATTGCCTCATGCTAATTATATATCACACTTATCCCTTAGATGCCCATCATTAGAGCAAGATGTGAAAGTTGTTTCAAAGCCACCCAACTAAAGCCTTGATGGATAGCAGCCTTGGCCTGAAGCTCTTCACCCTCTGCATGAATACAAACAATTAAAACTTGCGTTCTGGTTGGAGATCTTAATCGATAGAAAAAATGCCTGTTGGAGATCTCCAATTAAAATCTCCTTACTTGCATTCAACCTCTTCAGTAACACAAAAAATAGATGCTTGTAGCACAAAGCTTGCTATTTTGATTAAATTCTAGCAGAAATAACCACATCAACTTCACTAAAGTCTTTGGAAAAAGGCTGCTGTCAAATCTAATTTTGTAATGCAGAAACTGTCTGAACCAAGGAAATTAAGTAGAGAACTATTGTATGCTTTGTCCAGAATTTGGAAATAGATCATGAGATAGTACTTCCGATGCGCTCAAACATCACTGCAGGGCACAGTTTCTGTAAAAGGCATGCTGCAAATAATTAAAGCCTCTGTTTATAAACTTCCACAAAAAGAACAATGTTTCTTTGCACCGCGCCTGCTAGGTTCCATGGACTTCTCAGTATAGTGGTTTCACATTTCTCTTGAGGAATTTTCATTTCATACTTCTGTAAAAGATTGTAATTTCTCCTTCCATAGCAAATTTATATGAGAGCCTAGCAAAGAGTCAAAACCAAACATGTAATCTCTTGTTTATAATTTATACATATATTAAAGATTTTAGATGATATAATTCTGGAAAGGTTTTGGATTTAATTTCTAAGAAAGACACCATCACAATGCAACTTTTCTTGTGCTGAACTTCATGCCCTACCTTTTTCTATGTTTACATATAGCATGTTTCTTTCTTTTTTTCTTTTTTTTTTAAATCCTTTTGTTTTAGAAGTTCATATTTTGTTCATGTATTTAAGATTTAAGACTATATAAATCTGGAAAGATTTTGGATTTAACTTCTGACAAAGACACCATCACAATACAACTTTTCTTGTGCTTTACTTCATGCCCTACCTTTTTCTACGTTTATATATTGCATGTTTCTTTTTGCTTTTTTCGTTTTTTTTTTTCCTGACAGAAAATAGACATATCATGTTATATACCCGACAGATGATATATGTAAGATTATATTATTGTCTTCATATATGCTTATATGTTGTTGGAAATTTGAGCAGGGAGGTCTTCATCAAATATCATGGTTTCAGTTTCTACCTCATGAATCTGATTTGAACCCTCTACCTGAAAAAAGGTAGTGTACAGGACATTTCTTTCTTTCTTTTTTCCTTTCGCTATAAATGTTGGTGTTCTTGGAGTATTATATGGTTTCTTCAATTTTAAGGTATCAACTCATGGTTCCCCTTTTTTTTGGGGGGGGTGTGTGTGTGCGTGTGCGCGCGCGCGTTTTGTTGGGTTGTTTCTCAAATGGATTTACTGAGAAATTGGAGTGCTTTCAGCTGATGTTTATTTTTTCTAGTCCTTTACTCTGTTGATTTTATTTAGCCTTTTGGGTGGAATTCTCATGCTTATTTTTTATCTCTTCCAACGGTTTTAGATGAAGCTTTTTTTTTTTCTTTTTTTGGTTGTAAAGAAAACTAAGGTCATATTCTGTGAAACAGTGTAAAAATAGACCAGAAAGATGCTGCAATGTTACTGGTGCTGTCATCACATTTGCAGTTGCAGAAGGAAGGGTTTCTCAGCTCATGGACCAATTCCTTTGTTGGACCCTGGGATCCATCCCAGGGTGTGCATAATCCTGGTAGATATAAGCTATGCTATTTGTTGCCTTTTTAAGAAGGAAAGGGTGGTGTTATCTACCTGTTACCTAGTTATCTAATTTGTGCCTTCAATACCAAATATGCAGATGAGAAAATCAAGCTTTGGCTTTTTCTTCCCGGTCGTCATTCATCGGTTGTTGAAACTGCTCAGCCTGCAGTGTCCAGGTTAAGAGGTATACTTAGCTTGACTTTTGTTGTGCCGGATTACTGGTCCTACATATTGGTAATGTGACATATTTTAATATCCTTTTAATATTGAAGTTTTTATTTGTTTTTGTTTTTAATATATCAGTTTTTAAATAGTATTAAATAGAAATGATTAATGTTGTAAATATATGCTAGAAATTAGTTAGTGATTAGAGTGATTGGCAGGAGTTGAGGCATATTGATTAGTATTGTATTGATTAGCATTGAAGGGTATTGATTGTATTTCTACTAAAGTACCAAGGCTGAGATGTTTTTTCAAGCCATTCCAACAATTTCAATTTGTTAAGCTGCCTCACCTTTATGGTTTTCAATTATATCAAATACATGTATTATGGAAGTTGTTGCATCTGGGTTGTGGAAAGCTCCAGGAGATTCAGAAGAGGTTGCAGGTGCTCTCTCTCAAGCTCTAAGGAATTGTATAGAAAGGTGGCTGATATTATATTTTCCAAACTCTTCACAGCGGAATAAATTGTGGTCATTTCTTGACATTTATCTTATTGGAATTGACAGAGCATTGATTGGGCTTTCGTACATGAGATTTGGGGATGTTTTTTCTCAGTGTCATCAGTGCCAAGTTGAGGAAACCTCCAGGTTTGTTTTAGATGTTGCAATTGCAAGTACTGTTGTGGTGTAAGGATGAAGCAGATATATGATAAAACCATTCTTGAGTTAAGCTTTGGATCAATTGGCACTTGATATGGTATCTCCTCTTCAACCAAAAGGCCGAGGATTCAAATCTTCTAATCAAAATCAAATTTCAGCAAATTGTAATAGTGGGTTGTTGCTATGTTCACACTTCAAGGGCTCTTGCAAGACGGGGTGTGAATCATGTGATATAGAAAACTATTTGGCACTTGACAGATGACTCTATTGGTAGGCCAAAAAAATAATGTAGATGAGATTTGGAAATTAAAAGTATGCTTTGAGTATTTAAAATAATCACTGAATGGGGCTTGCAGTTGAAGAATGATTCATCAAAATGCTCTAGCCCTTGAGATAATTTAGATTAAATAAAATGGTAGAGAGATGTAATACTTGGCCAAGACAGCTGTCTTCTGGTTAGATCCAAGGAATTAGCAACAAAAATAGCTTCTTGTTTTGCAAAAAATTGAAAACTGCTGTTACAACCTTTAGAATTCCTTCATCTAGGGGGGGGGGGGACCTTGTTATTAGAAGTTCCTACATGTGATAGAAGGCCTTAACTATAAATAAGCCCTGGCTGCCTTAGTTACCTAAATATTGAGAAGCTAAGAGAGGGATAAAAAAATAGAATATAATAAAGCAGCTACATTGGTTTACTGTAGCTTGCACGGTGACCCTCCTTTTTAAATTATATATTCTTGATGTTTCTGCATCAATCTAATAATGTCTAGATGATTTGTTTTGATTTACCTGTAAGAAAATTTCTTGGATGGTGTGAATAACAAGCAAACTGTTCAAGTAGTCTGGCTTTTCCAGTAGCAACGGAGGTTGGAGTGGTAAAATATGTTTTTTCCGCCCCTCTGGGGGGGGGGTCCTAAATTAGTGATATCTCGAAGTTCTGTATGACCAATGATTCATGGTAAGAGAAGGGGGAGAGAGTATGAAGCTATAATTAATGTGGTTTCAGGAGGGACTATATATTCACTAGGGTCAAAAATACTAAATGAGTGATATGACTAAAATACCCTTATAAGGAACATATACTATGTATTATATCTAACACTCTCCCTCAAGCTAGAACATAAATATTAATCAAGCCCAACTTGTTACAAATGTAATTAACCCTGTTCCTGTTGAGTGCTTTAGTTAAAATATCAGCTAGTTTCTCCCTATGTCTATCATGGCCTCTAGAAGTAAGTCCTTACAGAACCTTTTCTCTAACAAAATGACAATCAAGCTCTGTATGCTGTGATCTCTTGTGAAACACTAGATTTGAAGGAATATGAATTGCAACTTGATTATCACACCTTAGATTCATTGGTAGAGTCATTGAAACCAATGTCATCAAGGAAATCACACACAAAAGCTCACATGTGGCGTGTGCCATCGCATGAAACTTATATTCTACTCTAGATCTTAAGATAAGATTTTGCTTCTTGCCTTTCCAAGAAATTAGGTTTCCTTCAACAAAAATATAACAGCCCATAGTTGACCTTAGCCTAATCAGCATGGCAAAAACCTTCCAACCTATTGTGACCTTAATCACTCTGGAGGATTCCATGTTTGGAAGCCCTCCTTAAATATTGTTATATACCTAACGCAACATTCCAATAAGTAGTCATGGGAGATGTCCTAAATACCTCACTCACCTGGGAAAGCAATATCTGGATGGGCCACTATAAGATTAGTCTCCTTGCCAACCACCTCTCTCTGGGAAAACATCACCATCCTCCGTAGTGAGCATGACATTGGGGATCATTGGAGTTTTACAAAGAAATTTCAAATATAGAGGAAAACAAAAAATAAAAATAATTACATTTTATGGTTCAAAAAAACCTGTATATTTGAATTAGTAATAACCTACTAAGAGTGGTAAGAAGAGGGCAGACTAACCAGTCTCACTTTTCTTCAGATCCTTTCCTAGTTCCTTCATATTGCTACAATTGGAGAAAGTTTCTCTCTTTTGATTCACAACTTCACATAATTTAGACAAGATCTTGCTTTCAAACCAAATGTGTGACATCAGTTATGCTGGAACAACTTTCCATGATGTAACTTGTTCCATGAACAGGTTTCTATAAAAGTAACTGATCTATTATTAGTATGAAGAAAGCAAACTAGCTATTCACACTTAAGGGTTGTTACTGGTCTCTCCTTATCCCTACTATTGCAGATACCTCATGTACTCTTTCTCTTATTTATAGAAGTTTCTTTTTCTATTTATATTAAAAAAAAAAAGGGGAAAACTACAATTGGAGATGCCTTCTTTCTTTTGGTTCTCATTGTTTGTTGGATAACATTATCTAGCACATGTGTGGCATCAATTATTTGGAACAACTTCTTCCAAACTGGTAGCTTACACCATGAAAAGTTTTCTTTCGCAGTTTGACTTGAGCCTAAACCATAGAACGTCTGAATATTACCAGAGTTTATTGATTGGACAATGCAATGTGTATATATCATTAGGGAGCTAGTTTTGCTAGTGCTCCTTTGGCTGTGGCCTGGTCATCTATTTTCAATCAGTGGTTGTTGTATTTCTGTATTTGGCTCCTGAAATAAGCTACTACTTGTGTCTGATATCTTCAGGAGAGGTCAACCGACAGTTGAATTCATGTTTGCTGCAACTGAAGAGGCAATCTTTGTGCATGTTGTTGTGTCTTCAAAGTATGGTACTTCCAAAATTTTTAGTTTATCAATTGTCTTGCATGCACCGATGTACTTACATTTTACCTGCTTTCTTAGGCATATCCGTACACTTTCTAGTGGTGATCTGGAAAAGGTATTAAAACACTCTACAGAGGCCACACGTAAACTTCCAGGTTATTATGCTATCCATGCAATGACTTTCTTTGTTCAAAGTTAATGGTCTGAAGTACTCTCCTTTTATATGCTATTTATCTGTTCTTTGGCTGGCAATAGATTGTCTCTGAATACCTCGAAAATAATAATTTAACTGACTAATCTGTCAATGTTAAGAACATTTTTATTCTTGTGATGTATAAGGGTTGAGGAGCAGAGGATTTCTATGGTTGTTGCAGCTCATGCTATTTGCACTGACCTTAATGAATTCTCTGATATGAAAATTTTGCATTTTTTATTGAAAAAGAAACTTCTATAAAGAGGAGAGAGAATACGAGAGGATTGGATAAGTAATCCTCAAAAGTTAAAACAAGATTGCTGCCTAATTTGTATGCAAATTGAACAAACTCAACCCTCTAAAAATACCATTAGCTTACATCCAAAAAGAAGAGATAAACAAAATCTCGTTCCCTAAAAGAGCACTTGATTGGGTCTAATTTTTGAAAATTCAAGTATTTCTTCCAACCAAATGCACCACAAAACTGCAAAACAAGCACAATCCCGAAGAGTCTTCTTATCCTTATTCCCCCCAAAATTCATGAAATTAATAGATAAAAAAACAGCCTAGTTTTTAGAGGAAAACCCATGTAACATCAAATAAAGAAAGTTATTTGGTCCAAAGCTCCCAAGCCATACCACAATGCAAAAACGAATGACTGTTGGTCTCTAAATTCCAGTAACACATCATACATATATCTGGAGACAATGCCTCATGAGGTTTGCACACTTGGAGCATATCATTAGTAGTGATCCTATGGAAAACAACAGCCCAAACAAAGACTTCAACCTTAGAAGGAATTTTGACCATCCAAAAAGACTTGGAAAAAAGGTAGAAATTGATACAAAGGTTTTTAACCAAAAAATAGAAGTGAAAATTATAAGAATCAATTTGGAAGCTTCCCTATCATTCAAATTCCTTGAAAAGTGAAAATTCCAGGAAACATTTGAACCTTCCCATTGAACAAATAAAGAAATGATAGCGTTATGAAGGGTGGATAAACAATAACGACATGGAGAACAATCCTGAAAAAAGTAAAATCTCTCTCAACCAAGGATCCTCCCAGAAATGGAAATGAGAACCATCGCCCAAATTACGTCAAAGTAAAGGAAGGAAAGAATAATAAACCTGTGAAATGAGTTTCCAAGGACTTTTGTGAGTTGATTGGACTTTATTTGATGTAGAATTGTTACAAAATAGCTGAGTATGAAGCAATACGAGTGGATATGAAAAGGAACATAGCTTTAAAATATATTTTACTTGATATAGAGATGATGGGAGACTAACATTTCCAGTGTTTCTGCCTTGTTGAGTTCAACCTTACACACTACATGCACACACAAAACTCTAATATGAATAATGTTATGAAATAGCTAAGTGTGAAGCAATTTGAATGGATCTGAGGAAGGAATATAGACTGAAAATTAACTGGACTTGACATTGAGATGGTGGAATGCTTAACACTTTCGGTGTTTCTGCCTTGAGATGTTGACCTTATGGGCACATACAGAGAGTCAAACACAGAGAGATTCATACATATCAATACACACTGAGAGAGACATAAATACACACATGAATTCCTTTTAACATTTTTTCCATTGTAAAAGTTGGATGATTTGAAAGTCAACGAGTAATGTTACTTGTAAACTCATTAGTAGCTTGTGAAGCTGTGCCTCCCTTTTTTATTCATATGGATGTCCTGGGTGGCTTTCGTTGGCACCTCTCATTGTTATTTTACATTACTATGTGGCAGTCATTGTTTCTCCCCATGGAATACTTGGCAGCCTTACTGGTTGTTCTCCAAGTGATCTCGTCAAGCAAGGCTATTTCAGGTCATTTGCACGCTTTTATATTTTATACAGTTGATGTACGGGGATTTGCTTGGAACTGAGTTTCATTGTTATCATAGGTCGTCGAATGGAATTATAGGTCTTCCACATCATATTTCTCAGAGTTTTGGTTGCCAACTGAGGGGACAGAATTGTTATGTTGAAGTAAGTCTTGGCTTCCCTAGATCTGCAATTGAAAAGATCTCACAGCCAAACTCAAATGGCATCAAGAATTTGCCCAAGCTTCGTGTGTCTGAGACAACTATGCCAAGAAGTGATCAAAAGGGATCACCAAATCATTTGCTAGATTATGAGAAAACATTCCTATATCCATCTGAGGCTGTGCTTGTACCAGTCCTGCAAACATCGTTTGCAAGGTCATCTTTGAGAAGGTATTTCTGTGTTCACGGGAAGGACTTCTTTACTATCTGTACTGTTTGCTCCTTTTGACAATTGATTAAATGCTTTTGGTTGCTGGTGAGACAATCTTGCCTAGCCCTTGTTCTTGCCTCATTCTTTTATTGATGCATTCTTCCCTACAAGCTGAGTAAAATAGACACTAATCATTGCTTTAGGTAGATTTTTCCTAATTCTGCCCCTCTAATTTTACATGGACCAAATTCATACCTTTTCATGCTTCTCAATTTTAGTGATAGACAACAACCAGATATTTAGTCTACTAAGTTTAACATTTGTGGCAGGTGCAATACATAGAATTCTGATTGTTAATTTTCATTGGCTTTTTCTTGGACATTATTAATTTGAAGATATGAGTATTTTTCTCAATTTTCTTTGCATTGTTTATGTTTTTAGTATATATTGATTTCTGTGTTAAGTGCATTTCAGTAAGTTTAATTTTATGAAAGAAATTATGCATGTTGTGGACGTGTCATATTTTCTTAATTGCTCTTCATTCCTGAAAGAAGTTTCATGCTTCTTATGAATGTGAAATTTGCAGATTTTGGCTGCAGAATTGGATGGGACCATCCTTGCCTGGTTCCTCTTTCTTCATGCACTGGTATGTGCTTTACCTTTCTTTGCACTGTTCTATCTGAAACCTATGCATCAGTTTAAATGCTATTAATTGTGAGCTGGTCTATCTGAAAATTTTGTTGATATGCGGCAATCAGTTCAATCCAAAACTTTTGTTGCTTCTATTCCTTTCCAAGATATTGTCCATGTATTTTATTGGCTGATTTTTTTTTTTCCTTTTTGGTTGATGTAGAATGAATCTGGAATATATCTTTTTGTTTTTTTTTTGGGTACAATCTTGTAGTTTCTTAAATAACTGGATCTGGGAATATTTCTTCATCCCATGTCTTGGGCTTTTCTTTTGGTTCCTCCTGTAGTGCTTATAATGTGGATTCCACTGAGGATCCTTGGAGTGAAGCCAATGGAAATGGTACACAACATGGTTATGATAGTAGCAGTAACAGCAACAGTAGAAGTATCAGTAGCTCAAGTGCCAGCTCAAGTGATAGTGATTTCAAGATAACAGGACCAAGTGAGCTAGAGGCTGATGCTGATTCTCTGACATGTAGACAGTCTGCTGTGTCTTCTGGTGATCAGTTGGAGAATAATGGGTCCAAATTGGTATGCTTTGATTTGTGTTAATTTTTTTCAAAAATTTTTAGTCACATTTGATTTGTGGGCTGTTGAGAAATTTAGGGTTTCAGTTGGGCCCAAACTGGTATGTTATGGTTTGTAGAATGATAAAAGATGGCTTGGTACGTGAGACCTAACCCTATGCTGTATTTATATAGTGATACTAAAACTCACAATGACACCATTAAATATCTTTTCCTGAAATCTTAAGCTTTTAGGAACAACTAGCACTTGATATGGTATCATAGCCTCTTAACTGAAAGGTCAAGGGATCAATTCTTGGCACCTCCACTCTATTTAATATTCGTACAAGTTAAAAGTAAGCTTGCACTGCTGCCAATCCTAGTGGTACTTTTTATCCTCCCCTATTGTGCTCCTACTTTTTATACATTTTTCTTTTTCAAATTAAAAAAAAAAATGAGGTAAAGTAGGCTTGTGCTATGTCCACATTTTAAGCCACATGAGCTGTTGTGTGGTGAGGTGTGTTAGGGTTATAATAAAACCATTTAGGGGCCTTCCTCTAGAAGCTTTACCGCTTGGGAACAACTAGGACTTGATACCTTTTAATAAGTTATCTTGCAAATAAAGTTTATTGTAAATACTGAAGGAGCTGCCCCTCTGAGAGTAGCATTCCAGTTTATGAGATATGTCTTTACCCAGAATTTTAATGTTAGGCAAAAGCATAGTTCTTTAAATTGGGATGAAAATAAATTTACTTTCCTTTATTTTCTTAGGAACTTTGCAATACTCTTCAATGTGATTGCAGTAATCTCTTTTCTTACTGACTGTATTTTAGTTTCATGAAGGATTTATTTATTTAAAATGTCTTGATTGCTGATCTTAGTTATGCAACAATTGAGCACATGAGCAGCTGTAGTTTCTGTGCAGGGACCTAAGCGCCCTCGATCAGGAGTAACTGAGTCATTAATTCATGTGGGTAAAGCTACAAATGTTCCTGTGCAAGATGCATACATGTCTGATTTTGGTTCCATGGAAGTAAATGATTCAGCCATTACTGCAGTTGCAAATGAGCAAATTGGATCTGACTGGGATTGGGATGATGATGACAGAGGGATGGAAATGGATATTCAAGCTCTTCTATCTGAGTTTGGAGATTTTGGAGACTTCTTTGAAAATGATGTATTGCCTTTTGGAGAGGTATCTGTATATCTATACTACTATAAATTTAGATGCCTACTGTTTAACCCTAGTTGTGCCACGACAGTAAGTTGTAGTTCTCATGTTCAACAGTTGTTTTATTTTTTAAATGAGATTCAAACTCTTTAGTTGGCAAATCCCCTTTCTACTAACCCTAAATTGTTTAAACTTTTATACATTTTACATTAAAGATCTTAAATGTGTTGAAAAAAAAAATTGACTTTCAAATTCCTTCAAATTATTTATTGGTTAAAATTCTAATATGAAAATGTTTGTTAATTAAGTCTCATTGGAACTTGTACGAAATTCTGCATCTCCTGAGATATCATCTTTGTCTAATCCTGGAGAAAAGTATTGCAAATGTCTGTGAATTCCTGCCTTATATGATATCTAATTCCCCTCCCCATTCCCCCCATCTCTTCTGTGATCTATTATTTAATCTTATCATGATCATTTTTCTTGTGAAGCCCCCAGGAACTGCAGAATCCCAGGCACTTATCTTTTCTGCCCCTGATTGTGGAGATGTAAATAGCAGCCCAGTTGGAATGATGGATATTCCTGATCAAATGCTTTTGCCTGTTGGGTTTTCATCCTTTGATAGCTTTATTCCACCTTCTTCAGCAGCTGTGGAGGAGTGTCTCAGCAAGACTCAAGATAATATGAACCCCACTATGTCACTGGCTCCTGTAAGCCACGCTCCGATGTCTTCTATGGGTGAGTTTGACCATATAATCAAAGCTGAAGCAATGATGACATTTGCTCCTGAATTTGGAGCCGTTGAGACGCCTACTAGTGAGCTCTCCACAACATTATTCAAAAGCCCATATTTCCCAAATTCTCGAAAATCTGAGAGTGTGAACTCAAGTTCGAACAATTACTCATATAGTGCAGCACCACCCTCTTCTCCCTGCATTGAACGATCAGAGGGGAAGAATGGAATGAGCATAAATACAAAAGTATTTCCTGGTAAACATGATGCTAACATGACTACCCAGTCAAAAAGTTGCTATACTTATGTGGAGAGCAGGAATGTGGCTGATGACAAAAGATCACATATATCTGATGATAACATCATTGCTAAATCTGAGGGATTTGTGCAACCTCCCTTCTGCAACATTGGTTCTAATGCTTCTGTAAAGCTTGGGCTGAGGAAACTGGCTGAAGGTTCACTTGAAGCAGAGCATTTTCTTCTGTCTTCAAACACATTGTTGGCAACTGATATCGCATGCATTATGTTCCAAGCTTCCATGTGCAAACTACGCCATGTTCTGCTATCTTCCAGTAATCTTATGCATGTTGGTTTGGGCAAGTCAACTGGAGCTACAATATTAAATCATCTATCTAGTGACCCTAGTAACACCACAGATAACATATCTGGTAAGTTCGAGGTGAAAAAGAAAGAAAATATACCAGTTAGAATTGCTGGCGATATTGATGGAGGAATGTTTGATGGACACCATAATGCACCTGTTGGTGTTTGGCGTACAGTAGTAGGAGTTTCAAAAGGAGTAAAGCCTTCTAATTCTCCCAATATGGATGTTAGTTCATCCTTTTCTCATAATTCATTCAATGAGGAAGGTATCCTTTCTTATGGTCAAAGACAACCACTCCAGGAACTTCTTGATGGCATTGCATTGCTTGTCCAACAAGCTACTTCCTTTGTTGATCTGGCTTTGGATGCGGATTGCTGTGATGGTCCTTATGGATGGCTTGCATTGCATGAGCAGTGGAGGCGTAGATTTTGTTGTGGACCTTCCATGATCCATGCTGGTTGTGGGGGAACTCTTGCTTCTTCTCATTCACTGGACATTGCTGGAGTTGAGTTGGTGGATCCACTTTCTGCTGATGTAAGTTTTGTAATATGTTTATTGATAAAAGAAGAAAATACTATTAGGAAGGAAAAATGAGGAATTACAAAACTAGAGGATTAGGTATCCTGAGAGAAACAAGAAACAAAAAAAAAATCAAAATACAATCTGGGCAGAAGTGAAAAACCTAAGAGACATTTCAATTGAGAATAGCTCCCCAATCTCTCTCTGCATAGCCATGGAGACCCCTCTAAGGAACTGGGCATGACAAAGAAGCAAAATGTTCCACCTTATCCCACAAAAGAGACATCAGAAAATTTATGTTTATATCCATTAGCATTTTTCTCTAACCAGAGGCAGGAAGTTACTGCAAACACTGCACACCACCAATGAGCCTTGCCTTCCTTAGCCACCTCAAAACCTTTATACTACCAAGTAAGAAAATGCTCCAAACTCTACAAACCGGCATTCTCCAAAAATACCAAAAAGCCTACACTACAATAACTGTACAGCTGGACAATGCAAGAACAATTGATTGCTAGTCTCTAAAGCTGAAAAGCACATGACACATGGAGAGAGAGGGTTCTGAACCCCTAAAACTTACAACTTTATAATTTATGTTTAAAAAAATTCTCAAAAGGTAATGTTTCTAAAATGCTTCTCTTGTTTATACATTTAAACTCCTGAACTACCTCTCTTTTGAGGCAGGGATTAGAATTTTGGTCTTTTATCATTAAACTGTATGGAGTGCTATTGCTAAGATTAGCCAAGTGTTTTGAAGTTGTCTTCGTTGAGAAGTGGGAAAGGATTTAGGTACAAGGCTGATGAATTTGGAGTCCCTGATTTGATATGGATATCAATTGAATGATATTGTTAGCAAATAAATAACATTATGTCCTACATCAGTTATATCTTACAATATGTACTCTGTATTATATTATATATAGTAACTGCCTAACTTGATTGAGGATATAGCATTACAAATTCCTCTCTAATTAGTATGGTACTTAGAGCCATTTAAGTATCCTTCCACCCCGATCCCCTCGTTAAAAAGGGGAAAAAAGTAGCTCTCTCTTTTTCTCCTTTTCCTTTTTTCTTCTTTTTTATTTTTTTATGCGTATGGTCATGGTGGGGCCGGTGACAAATTAGGCCACATAGTGGTGGAAGCCTAGACCTCAAAGGTATAGTTTGGTGGCAGTGTATGGGGGTGGAGGAGAGTAGCAGTACTATTTGGTACCGTTAAAGCAGTTTTGATAATTCGAAGGAGGATTTGGGTATACCGAATGACAGATCGTGACGAGGTGGTTCAAGAGAGGCGGTGTGTGACGTCACATGCAAGGTTTACGGCAATGCATGAAGCCCATGAACAAAGGAGAGTGGTGGTGCATGGCAATTCGGATGGTAGTTAGCTTGAGCAACGTGCTATCTCGGAGGATCCCAAGTATTCTTGTGAGGTTGGTTTTGCAATTCTATGACTACAATAGTGTTTCTATTTTTTGGGTAATTTTTTGATTTATAATTTGTTGGCTGGAGAAGTTTATTCATCATGGATGATGGTTCTAATTTGACCAATACTTCTAAAAGTCTAGAAAAATCACAGAGAGAACTTAAGTCTAATTTTTCAGAATTATTTCTAGTTAGTGGGAAAATTACAAAGCGGAAGTTAGATGTCGAAGGGTGATAGTGTTGCTTGGAAAAGGGCGATTAAGTACTATTTTGATGAAGTTCGTATATCACATCATTCCACTCAAGAGCCTTTATAGATTATCCAGATCAACAATGGATTGTAGAGGATCGTGGGTTATTGAGGTTGATGTGTAATACTTTAACTAGTGAAGTTAAGGATAATACTGCTCATTGTTGTATTATTAAGGAGTTATGAGAGTTCATTGAGTGCCTACATTCGAAAAAGGATGATTTGAATCAGATGTATGATTTGATAGTGTCCTTGTTTCAATTATATTGAAGAGGTAAGACCAATGTTCAAATTTATATTGAGTTCAATCGTATTTGTGAACAATGGAATTCTTTTCTGCCCATTACTAGTGATGTTAATAAAATGTATTCTTAGTGAGAACAATTAGTAGCTTTGTGTTATTTGATGTGCTTACCTTCTGAGTTTAGCATATGTAAGTGCATTTTGTCTAGTTTTGAGCCACTCACTTGAAAAATAACTTATTATTGAGTTCAAAGAGCATCTAAGAATGTCTCTTTCTCTTCTCCATCTTGCAATGTGAATGAGCTAGCCATATTAGTTGGCTCAGGCACTTAAGGTGGTTGTGGTAATACTGGAGTTCGCAGAGGAAGGGGAAGAGGAACAGGAAGAGGAAGAGGAAGAGGGCAAAGTAACTATAATAAAGGATGAAGAGGAGCAGATTCAATTTTGAGTTGTTGTCATTGTCAAGAACAAGTACACATCAAGAAATTCTCCCTAAAATTGGTGAAAAAGAATACACAGCAATCGAGGTTTGTACATATGGCATAAGAATAAGAAAATAATGGCAAATTATTGTTTAATAGTGAATATGTCGAGTATTTGCAATTGAAAGCTTTATAGTCGTCACCTATCCAACCCACTGTCACGATAGTTCAAATAGGTAATCCTACTGCATATCTCTCCAACTCCAACTCTGGATGGGTCATTAATTTTGGGGCTACTGATTATATGACAAGTTAAATATGTATCTTGTCTTTAATATTTCTCATTTTTCTCATATTACTTTAATTAATGGGTTTACTGCTTCTATTGTTGGAAGTAGTATGGTTAATGTTACTTTTGATATTTCTACATCCAATGTTGTCTCCCAAACTTTCTGTTTAATTTACTTTCAGTGAATCAAATTACATGTCTTTATAACTGGTATTTTTTTCTTTCCTGATTATTGTGTGTTTTAAGATTTGTTGATTAAAATTTTTGGTAGGGAATATGAATCTAAGGGATTGCATGTACTAGATGAAAATGTTACTTAATCAATTACTGCTGCTACCTCCACTTTACATTAGTTGCATTATCGCCTTGGTTATCCCTTATTAATATCTGTACAAAAGTTATGTCCTAGCTTAGAACTTATTTTTTATTTAGATCATAAGTCTTATCAATTTACTAAACAACATTATCAGTCCTCTGTCCCTACAGTTAATAAATGGGTTTCATCCCAATTTGAGTTAGTGCATTCAAATATTTGGGGGTCTTGCCTAATTGTTTCAAAATTTAATTTTCGTTATTGTGTTTTTTGTAGATGATTATTCAAGAATGACTTGACTCTATTTAACGAAAAATTGTTTGGAGTTATTTAATAGTTTTTGTACTTTCTATGTTGAAGTTACAAATTAATTTCACATAACTATTCGTAATTTTTAAAGTGATAATGCTAAAGAGTATTTCTTTACACAATTTTTAACTTATTTATTACAACATGGTATAGTTCATTAGCTTTCTTGTGTTGTTTCTTTACAAAAAAATGGAGTAACTAAACAAAAGAATTGATATTTAATGGAAGTTTCTCATGCTTTTTTATTTCAAATGAAGGTTCTTAAAGTTTTTTGTACAATTGCAGTTTCTACGGCTTATTTTATGATAAATCACAGGCCTTTTTCAATTTTTGATGGTTAGGTACCCTTTTCTACTTTGTTTCCCTTTAAATCCTTATTTCCTACTCTCCCACATATTTTTGGTTGCACATGTTTCATTCATGATAATCATTCTTAGATATCTAAATTGAATTCTCGATTTTTAAAGTGTGTTTTTTTTTTATATTCTCGTACTCAAAATGGGTATGTGTTTTTCTCAAGTTAAATCATTATCTTGTGTCTTTTGATATTATATTTTTTGAATTTACCCCATTCTTTGGGCTTTCTCCATCTTCTTCCTCCTTGCCGAATTTAGAAAATGTTGATGAATACTTTCTTGTACTTTCTTGTTCACAGGATTCACAAGCTCCTCTAAAATTGAATTGGGTTCAACCTCCCATTAAATATATTTATTCTCGAAGAGTGTAGGTACTACTAGTAGCTCTTTTAGCAGACAAGACACAAACATCTAATCCAAATTTCAGTTCAAACGATCTGCCAGCTTCTTCTCCTTTACTAGCTTCTTCTTTATTAGATCCTTTTCTTGTATTTTCTGATTTTGATCTACTTATTGCTCACCAAAAAGGTACCCGTACTTGTCCTTAGAAAGGTAACTCTAGCTATTCTTATTCTATTTCTACCTATTTATCCTATTTTTCTTTGCCTGCTTCTTCTCGATCATTTATTGCTTCTTTAAATGCTATTACTATTCCTAGATGATATTTCGAAGCTCTTTCTCATGATGGATGGTGTGCTGTTATGGAGGAAGAAATGACAATTCTTGAAGCAAATTAAACATGAGATGTTATGCCTTTACCTAATGGTAAATATTCCATTAGTTGTAAATGGATATTTGTTGTGAAAGTGAATCCAGACGGTTTTTGTAGCTTGTTTGAAAGCACGCTTTGTAGCCAATGGGTATGGTTAGACCTATGGCGTTGATTATTTAGAGACCTTCTCCCCCATGGTGAAAATTACTTCAATTCGATTGTTTATTTCTATTGTTGCTATTAATAATTGGTTTCTTCATTAGTTGGATGTTAAAAATGTGTTTTTACATGGAAATTTGTATGAAGAACTGTATATGGAGCAACCATTTATGTTTGTTGCTAGGGGGTGTGGGAAGGTACTATGCTTGAAGAAATCATTATATGGGTTGAAACAATCTCCTTGGACTTGATTTAGAAGGTTCAGCGAAGTGGTGACAAAATTAGAAATGAAAAAAAGTGATTATGATTATTTTGTGTTTTACAGGCAATTTGATTTAAGATGTATTCTTTAGGCTGTGTATGTTGATAATATTGTGATTACAAGGAGTGATAAATTGGGCATTTCACAGTTGAAAATTTTTCTTTAGGCTAAATTTTAGACTAATGACTTAGGAGCATTTAGATATTTCTTAGGCATTGAGATTGCTTGAGAAAGAAAAATGATTTTTTGGTTTCAAAGAAAATATGTACTTGACTTCTTGAATGAAACAGGGATGATTTGTGTTAAATTATATGAAATTCCTATGATTACAAATGTTAATCTTAACTCAGAAGATGGGGATTTACTTGAAGATTTGAAGCAGTATAGGAGATTGATAGGAAAATTGAATTGCCTCACTATAACTAGGCCTAACATTACCTTTTCAGTAAGTGTGGTTAGTTAATTTATGAACTCCCCAAGGATCTCTTATTGGGATGCTTTCACACACATTCTAAAGTATTTGAAGGTGCTTGGGCAAGGGGTTTTATATAAAAATAATGGTCATTGCAGAGTAAAGGCTTTTTCTAATGTAGACTGGATAGGATATCCTATAAATTGGAGATCTACTTTTGGGTATTATGTATTTATTGGAGGAAACCTTGTGTATTGGAAAAGAAAGAAACAAGTGGTTGTATCTTGCTTCGATGTAGAGTTTGAATATTGAGTTATGGCCCATGCTACATTTGAACTTGTATGAGTTGCTTACCTTCTTTAGCAACTTGGCATCAAGACTCATGGGATTATGCAATTGTAGTGTGACAATCGAGTTGTTACTTATATTGTTTCAAATCCAATTTTTCATGAATGAACTAAGCCTATAAAGGTCAACTATTATTTTGTTAGAGGAAAGTTACAAAGAATTATAAATCTTAGATATATTAGAAGTGGGGGATAATTGGCTAATTTGTTTATTAAAACACTTTCAGAAAAACAAGTTAATGAAATTTGTAATAAACTGGGCTTGCTTGATATCTATGGCCCAACTTGAGGGGGAGTATTAGGAGATAAGCAACATGACGTCTCACATCAATTATATTTTATAATATGTACTCTGTATTATATTATACATAGTGATTGCTTATCTTGATTAAGGGTATGACATTCTAAATTCCCCTCTAATTAATAGATGTTACATGGTTGCAGTTGTTTATATATGAAATGTTGGTGCTATGTAAGTCATGGTATTTGTGCATTGACTTAGAATATTAAGGATTGAATGATCTGTGTAGTGACCCTATGTAATGAGATAGGTTTTGGTTTGTTATTCTCTCTCCTTTTCTTTTGAATATTAAGGGTGTAGAACTATGTTAGAACATTTTTGACAAGCATATGGTATCTAATGGTTAAGGACTATCTATAAGACCTGTTAAAGACTTGAAGATATGGCAGGCAAAATTTGGCACCATTTAAGTGTGATATCATTGTTCCTCTGGAAATTTGGCATATATTTTCCTTAAGTTTTGCAGCTTACAAAAATGAGAAGCATGCGTTTTGGATTACATACTTTAATGCCTTTTGTGTCACTTTGACTACTGTTCTCATTTCTGAGATATGATCTCCAGCAATTTTCTTTGTCCTATCTATCAGCTTTTTAATATGATCAAATTCATGTTTATGATACTGGATGGGTTCACTCCATGATTCTGTTATATCGTCTTTTGTTCAATCTGATACTACTTGGAATTTTCATTTCAACTGAAATCCTAATGAAAGAGTTGTTGAAATTTTAAAATTTTTGGATTCTTTCCATTTTTCTTGGTCAAGACGGATGTATTTGGTCTCTAGATTCCTCCATTGTGTTCACGTGTAAACTTTTTGGGTCCAAAATCCATCCAATCTTAATTTACTTTTTCTGAATTGTTTTTGGAAAATTAAGGCTCTATCTAAAAGTTAAAATATTTGCTTGGACTGCTGTTCTGAATAAAATTAATAGTAGTGACATGTTACTGGTGTGCAAACTCCATAAAGCTTTGTCCCTAGATGTGTTTATTATGTTCTAAAAATTCAGAGACCCGTAGCCATTTGTTTTTGCATGTGAGATGGCTTGACACTTATGAAATAAGCCTTTTTCCTTGTTTGGGATATCGGGGGTTTGCTTAGCTACTTTGGATAGCTTCTTAACTACTAGATACCGTGTTTTTGGGAGCAATAAAGAGAAGAGAGCTCTATGGGAGTATGGGACGTTGCAGGACCTGCTTTTTTATATTGCTAATGGTTGGAAAGGAATGGTAGAATTTTTAAACAGCTATATATATCAGCCAATAGTCTTTGGTGTGGGAAAGATCTTATTTGTTAGCTCACTTTGGCTTAAAGCTCATGGTTTATTTGAAGGGATAAGTGTGACAGAATTGTTTGTAGAATTGGAAGTCAATGTTTGATTGGTGATAGGATGGTTTCTTTTGTATCTTTTACCTTTTCTCTTTCAGTTTGGGAACTTCTTGTCCTTTTTCTTTCATATCTTTCCCCTTCTTTTAATAAAATTACTTTTTCTGTCCAAAATAATAATAATAATAAAGATAATGCAACTGACAAGTTATTTAGGAAATAAGCAATCCATCTGAAATTTCAGGACACAAGATTTGCCATATGGATGCCTAATGATATAAATTCTTGGTAAAAATTAAAAAAAAAATAAATAAATAATAAAAAAACCTTCAACTTTAGAATGGTTGGATTTTACTCCCTCCAACTTTCAAAACATGGAATCAGAGCCTTAAATTGTACAAAACCTTAGAATTAACACCATTATCCACTTAATCGGCCATTTTCCAAATTATATGATTTTTTTCTATGGATTTTTTAAGCATGAATTGCATTATTGTATGTTGTTATACTAACCCATTTTTTTAATATAATTTTTATGTTATACAATTAATAGAAATTAAATTAGTCATGTAGAATTTTAATTAAATACACGAAAATAAGTTCAAAATTGTGTGCAAAAAATGTTGTGGTAAGCTAAAATACAATAGTATTATGATTCTTGCTTGAAAAGCTAAAATACAATACTATTATGATTCTTGCTTGAAAAAGTTTAGAAAAAACCATGTAATTTAGTAAAAGGAATAATTAATTGGATTATGGGTGTTAATTCCAATGTTTTGTATAGTTTAGGGTTCTGATTCCAAGTTTCCGGAGTTAAGTTGTCCGCCGCCCCCCCCCCCCAACCAAAAAAAAAAAAAATCTTTATACCTGTCCTCACCTTTCAAATAATTTATTTGTTTTAGAGATAGTTTCTGGTATCTTCTGGGGGTTATGTTGACTGCAACAAAGATAATAATATCGTCCTATTATTTTGATCAATCTCTTTATATATGATAGTTGTAATTGAATATTGTAAATTTCAGGTTCATGCATCAACTGTGATAAGTTTGCTGCAGTCTGACATAAAGACAGCCTTAAAATCTGCTTTTTCAAATTTGGAAGGGCCATTATATGTGACTGATTGGTGCAAAGGCCGTAATCAATTGATTGATGCTGGAAGCATGATTGACGGAGTTTCTGCTGAGTCTAGCATTAGTGATTGTAGGGATTCTTCAGAGCCAATGAGTCCATCCCAGTCATCTGTTGGTGGATCATCCAGTCTTAAGAGTATAAGTTTACTTTTACATGAAGTATAGAAATTTTATTTTATTAATTCAGTATGATATGACTCCTTGTTTGGTGTAGTGTCCAGCATGATGGATGGTGCTAAGGTGGATGAAACTTCCCAAAGGAGATCTGCTCAGGATGCAGACACAGAGCAGCCCTGCTCTCGGCTAAGGCCTACCCTTATTGCTCTTCCATTTCCTTCTATACTTGTAGGGTACGTGTGTCTTTATCATTTGCTTCAGCACTTACTTTAAAATCATTGCCTAGGACAAAAGGCTTTTGGGAGTTCAGTCCTAATTATATGCCTGATTCTAGTGCTTGGAAAAATTAGAGTTTTCAGTTGGTCGGGCCAGTTGCTATTGATGAAAGCAGGATTTCATTGGAATCTCATTGGAAAATATCATTCATTAATGGCTTGCATTTTTGTCCCTTTCTACTGATTTTAGGGTTTTGATGTTCTTGTCCCTTGGTTAAGGAATCTATTTGGGGTGCGCAGTGCTTTCTGTCTTCTTTTAGGGGGCATTTGGTGAGTGGATTTCTTTTAAGTTTCTCATAGAACATGTCACTAGATAAAGTTTTTAGTCATATTTCTTTGGCCTGGGTGCTCCAGATGACTGTTGCTGCCGAGATGTGCACTTTTGTCAAGTCAAGCTAAATAGTTCTTGTATTTGGCTTGAGCAGTCTGTGCTTGAGTGGGCCTGAGCTACACTAGTAAAATTAATCAAGCCAACTACTGGGCTTGAGCTTGGCTTCAGATTCACAGAAGTTTGGGCTTTGTTAGCCAGAGCAATTTAGCATGAGTAATCCAAATTTATGCTTAGAAGTGTATGTGAATTGTGAAGTTGGTCAAATAATTGAGAGAACAATGTGACTTCTTAATCTCCAGTGGGTTGCTTGCACCAGCTAATAAGGACTACTCACATTAACTTCCTCTAGTTGGTTGTTATGCACCAGATGAAGCTCCACAGCCTATGGCATCTTCACCTGTGGAGGCATCTGCCAAAAAACCGGATTAAGTAGAGAACTTGAACATATGTGATTTCAAGTTATCTAGTCTCCACAATGCTCGAGTTTGATTTAGTTAAAGACCTAGCTTAGCCGAGCTGTAGCTCACAAAGAACTCCATAAACTTTTTTCCTTGTTTTCTTGCTGTTGCATATGTAGAGTATGGTTTGTTAGTTAACATAGCTGGCATCTGTTAGTGTAAAGTTATTCCACAGTTACCACCAATATTGTGAAAATCAGACTGGACTGGTGGATTCGACTGAAAAAACCGTGAACTAACTGTGACACTGGTCTAGTTGAACTTAAATGCTGGTTTCTCAAAAACCAGTAAAAAAATCAGTAAATTAGTGACAACCAGTCAACCCGTAAGAATCGGTTATGGTTCCACTATTGAACCTGTTGATTTTTATTTTCTTTTTTTTTTAAATGATATTATTTTGCTTAATATTAGACATATTTTGAATTTTTATGTACTAAATAGTCAAACATAACCCCATTTTGGACGTAAGTCACAATACCCAAAAAATAAAAAATGAAAAAATGGAAAGAACTTAGTTCAATATATGTTTTTTGTGATATTTTCAATTACGAATGTTAAATAAGAGAGAAATTTGTATTGCCATATTCTCAACTGAGTCAGGCAGTCACTATATATATTATAATACAGGGTACATATAGTAGAATATAATAGATGTGGAACCTATTTACTAACACTCCCCCTCAAGCTGGGCTATAGATGTCAATCATGCCCAGCTTGTTACAAATTTCATCAACCCGTTTTCCCGGAAGAGCTTTAGTAAATAAATCAGCTAATTGTTCCCCTGTTCTAATATGTCTAAGACTAATAATTCCTTCTTGTAACTTCTGTCGAATAAAATGACAGTCAACTTCTACATGTTTAGTTCGTTCATGAAAAACTGGATTTGAAGCAATGTGAGTAGCAGCTCGATTGTCACACCATAATTGCATAATCCCATGAGTCTTGATGCCAAGTTGCTGAAGAAGATAATTAATCCATACAAGTTCAGATGTAGCATGAGCCATAGCACGGTATTCAGATTCTGCACTGGAGCGAGATACAACTGCTTGCTTCTTACTTTTCCATGATACAAGATTTCCTCCAACAAATACACAATACCCAGAAGTTGATCTCCGATCTATAGGACATCCGGCCCAGTCTGCATCAGAAAAAGCCTCCACTCTGCAATGACCATGATTTTTATATAAGACTCCTCGACCAGGTGCTTTCTTCAAGTACTTCAAAATGTGTGTAAGAGCATCCCAGTGAGAAGTCCTTGGGGAGTTCATAAACTGACTAACTACACTTACTGGAAAGGCAATATCAGGCCTAGTTATAGTAAGATAGTTTAATTTTCCCACCAATCTCCTGTACTGTTCAGGATTTTCAAGTAATTCCCCATCTTGTGGATTAAGCTTAATATTTGGAATCATAGGGTTCTCACATGGTTTAGCTCCAATCATTCCTGTTTCATTCAAGAGATCAAGCACATATTTTCTTTGGGATAAGAAAATCCCTTTTCTTCCTCGAGCAATTTCAATGCCTAAAAAATAACGAAGCGCTCCCAAGTCCTTAGTCTGGAAGTTAGCTTGAAGAAAGGCTTTCAATTGTGAGATCCCCAACTTATCACTTCCTGTAATCACAATATCATCAACATATACAGCCAAAAGAATACATCCTGAACTAGACTGTCTATAAAACACAGAGTGGTCATGATCACATTTCTTCATTCCGAATTCTGTCACTACTTCACTGAATCTCCCAAACCAAGCTCGAGGAGATTGTTTCAACCCATATAATGATTTTTTTAAACGTAATACCTTTCCACACTCCCCCTGAGCAATAAATCCAGGTGGTTGCTCCATGTACACTTCCTCATTCAAATCGCCATGTAAAAAGGCATTTTTAACATCCAATTGATGAAGCGACCAATCATGAGTAGCAGCAAGAGAGATGAGTAAACGAACAGAGGTAATCTTGGCCACAGGGAAAAAGTTTCTGAATAATCAATACCATAGGTCTGAGCATAACCTTTAGCAACTAGACGTGCTTTTAAACGAGCAATAGAACCATCTGGATTCACTTTGACGGTAAAGACCCATTTGCAACCAATGGCTTGTTTACCATCAGGTAAAGGCACAAGATCCCATGTCTGATTAGCTTCAAGAGCTGACATTTCTTCCTCCATAGCAGCACGCCACCCATTATGAGAAAGAGCTTCAAAATAGGACTTAGGAACAGTAATAGAATCTAAAGAAGCAATGAAGGCTCGAGAAGAAGCAGGTAAAGAAGAATAAGAGACATAGGTGGAGATGGAATAAGGGTGGTGAGGGTTACCTTTCTGAGTGCAAGTACGGGTACCTTTTCGGTGAGCAATCGGAAGATCCAAATCAGAAGACACAAGGGGCGGATCTGCTGAGGAAGAAGCCGGTAGAGGAGATGAAGCTGACGGAACGTGGGAAAGTGAGGCTGGATCAGATGGCTGTTGCATAATCGGTGGAGGAGCTGCTGGTGGTACCTGCACTCTACGAGAATAAACAAACTGAATTGGAGGTCGAACCAAATTTTGTGGTGGAGGAACTTGTGAGTCTAGTGAAGGAGGAGGGACAAGGAAGTATTCATCAACATGATCTGGTCCTGGCAAGGAGGAGGAAGAGGGAGACGACCCAAAGAATGGGGTAGACTCAAAAAATGAAACATCAGAAGAAATAATATAACGATTTAACTCAGAAGAAAAACATCGATACCCTTTTTGAGTACGAGAATAGCCAAGAAAAACACACTTCAAAGACCGAGGATCCAATTTCGATACCTGGGGACGGTGATCATGAACAAAACAGGTGCACCCAAAAATACGGGGGGAAATAGGAAAAAAAGGCTTAGAAGGAAACAGAATAGAAAAAGGTACCTGACCATCAAGAATAGAAGAAGGCATGCGATTGATGAGAAAACAGGCTGTAGAAACAGCATCTGCCCAAAAAATTTTAGGAACTTTCATTTCAAATAAAAGTGCCCGAGAAACTTCCAATAAATGTCGATTTTTTCGTTCAGCTACTCCATTTTGTTGTGGAGTGACAGCACAGGAAGACTGATGAATTATACCATGCTGAGACAAATAAGCTGAAAACTGTGAAGAGAAATACTCTTTAGCATTATCACTGCGAAAATTACGAATAGTTGTCTGGAATTGATTTGTAACCTCAGCATGAAAAGTACAAAAAACATTAAATAACTCTGAACGATTCTTTATTAAATAGAGCCAAGTCATTCGCGAATAATCATCCACAAAAGTCACAAAATAACGAAAACCAGACTTTGAAATAACTGGGCAAGGCCCCCAAATATCTGAATGTACTAACTCAAAGGGGGATGAAACCCGCTTATTAACTCTAGAAACATAAGATTGGCGATGCTGTTTAGCAAATTGACAAGACTCACAATCTAAATGAGACACAGATGCTAAGCTAGGACATAATTTTCGTAAAGAGAGCAACGAGGGATGGCCAAGGCGACAATGTAATTGATGTAGAGTGGGGGTAGCAGCAGCAGCAATTGGTTGAGAAACTTTGTCATCCAGCACGTATAATCCCCCAGATTCATATCCCCTACCAAAAATCTTCTTCGTCAACAGATCCTGAAATACACAATAACCAGGAAAGAAGAAAACACCACAATTATAAGCACGGGTAATTTGGCTAACTGAAAGTAAATTAAATGGAAAATTTGGGAGGCACAAAACATTGGATAAAGAGATATCAGAGGTGAGATTGATCATGCCACTTCCAACAACAGAAGCAGTAGACCCATTAGCTAAGGTAACATGTGAAGGATGAGAATTAGTAAAGGAAGATAGTATACCTGTTTGACCCGTCATATGATCAGTAGCCCCAGAGTCAATGACCCATCTAGAATTGGAATGGGATAGACATGCAGTAGAATTACCTGTGTGAACTATGGTGGCAGTAGGTTGGGTGGGTGGCGGCTGTACAGAGGCCTTTAATTGCAAGTACTCAGCATATTCGCTATCAGATAATAATTTACCATTGATTTCTGACTCTTGTGCCATATGAGCAAACCTGGACTGCTGGGTATTCCTTCCTACCAACTTCGGACAAAATTTCTTGATGTGTCCTTGTTCTTGACAATGATAGCAAATCACAACTGAATCACCTCCTCTCCTTCCTTCACTAGAGTTATTCTGCCAATCACCTCCTCTTCCTCCTTCATGTCCTCGCCCTCTTCCTCTTCCCCTACCACCTCTAGAATTACCACGGCCTCCACGAGCACCTGAGCCAACTAATGCTGCTGACTCATTCATATTTGAAGATGGAGAGGAGGAAGAAATATCTTTGGATGCTCTCTGAATTCGATAATAAGCTGTTTTCCGGGTGAGGGGCTCAGAACTAGATAAGACCTGCTGTCGTGCGGTGCTAAACTCAGGAGGTAAACGCATCAAATAACACAAAGCAGCTAGTTGTTCTCGCTGAGAACGCATTGCATTAACATCACTACTAATAGGCAGCAGAGAATTCCATTGTTCATAAATACGATTGAACTCAGTATAAATTTGAGCATTGGTCTTACCTCTCTCATCTGATTGAAACAAGGACACAGTCAAATCATATACCTGATTCAGATCATCCTTTTTCGAATATAGGCCTTCAATAGACTCCCATAACTCCTTAACAGTACGACAATGAGCCGTGTTATCTTCAACTTCAGTAGCTAAAGTATTACAAACCAACCTGAACAACCGACGATCTTCTATGATCCATTGTTGATCAGGATCTTCTATGGGTGGCTCTTGAGTCAAGTGATGTGTCATACGAACTTCATCAAAATAGTATTCAATTGCTCTTTTCCAGGTAACATACTGTCGCCCTTCAATATCTAACTTCCGCTCTGTTATTTTTCCACCAACTGGTAATAATTCTGAAAAATTAGATCTAAATTCTCTCCTTGAGTTTCCAGAACCATTGGGACCCTCAGAATCGTTCATGAAATCAGAACTAGTATCCATATCCAGCCAGCACAGCAAAAAAAACCAGAAGAAAATTATCCAGAAAATAGAAAATGCCACCTGAGGACACGAAACTGCACAACCAACCTTATAGAACCCTTCAGAGTCCTCCGAAACAGCACCAGACGGAAGATCTCCGCCCGAAGATGTCGCACGCGCCGCCACGCGCCGCCACGCGCCTACGTACACACGCGCGTGTGATGCCACGCGCCGCCTAGCCGGGTCCGTCTCGGCCCGATCTGTTGTCCGGTGTACCCAGACCTTCCGTACCGGCTCCGGTTCTGCTTCTACGGCCTTGAACAGTGCTGTTCTGGTCTCGAATTCCGTACGACGCCGTACGCCGCCACCAAACAGCAATCCGGAGGCCTGGGCTTCCACCAATAAGCGGCTTAGAGTGCCGCTGATCCCACCGTGACCTTAGTCACGCATAAAAGAAAAAAAAAATGAAAAGGAGGAAGAAGAGAGAGAGAGAAAGAGTTGGATTGTTGATTGAGATAGGTGAAGGATTATTGGAAGGCTCTAGATACCATGTTAAATAAGAGAGAAATTTGTATTGCCATATTCTCAACTGAGTCAGGCAGTCACTATATATATTATAATACAGGGTACATATAGTAGAATATAATAGATGTGGAACCTATTTACTAACAACGAACTTGTGAAGGTATGAAATGATTTGATATGGTTTGAATTATTTTCATTTGTGTTCATAAATTTAATTTTATGTGATAATTTAATTATTTTTATTGTTGTATATTATATTTTTAATGCATATTAAAATCCCCATTCAACTTCAATTTAATCCTAATTAGACCATTAAACCTTGAACTGTTTGTTGGGCCAGTTTAATGACCGGTCCAGTGTTTAAAACATTAGTTACCACTCATGCTAGTATTGATATGTCCAACAGATATCAAGATGATTGGCTCAAAACATCAGCAAGCTGTTTGCAACACTGGGAAAAAGCTCCTCTGGAACCCTATGCTCTACAAAAACCTGTAAGTTCTTATAACCAATTATGGCTGTTGCCAGTGCATCTTGTTGTCTGACATATATTCCAAATTGCAATCACCTTGTGGATAATTTATTCAAGAACTTGCTTTTATTCACTAAACTCATCATTGGTTGCAGATTACTTATCAAATTGTATGTCCAGATATAGATCCCCTTACCTCTGCTGCTGCTGATTTTTTTCAACAACTAGGAACAGGTCAGTACTGGTAATTATGCTTCAATTGAATTGCTGGAGCTGTTGCTTGGAATTTATGCTCTTCATATTGGAAACAATTTTTTTTTAGCTCCTGCTTGAGTAAATTCATTGTTTCTGGCTTTTTACTAAAAACATTTTCCATATTGGATCTAATTCAAATTTTCTGTCTGTTTACTAATAATATTGCATTATTAACAGTAAAAGCATTCTATAAAAAGGATTCAGCAGTAATGAGTAAACGAAAATGAAATGAAAAACTGTAGGATTCTGTCTTAGTTTTTTCTTTTGAGAAGGAGAAAATTTTGGAAGAAGATGGAATACACGACTAGAGGATATGATACTCTCTAGAATAAAGAATACAAAGGGCTATAAGCACATTAAAACAGACCAACAAGACACCCAACAATTAGCCAACACTGATTCCCAATTCCTATGCAAAACAAATAGACTAAACCCTCAAAGGAAACCATGAGCGTTAATGTTTGATGTTACTTGGGTGTGCCCCTCACATCTGTTCTTTTTTTTTTTAATTTATATATTAATTTCAGGATTTTTTTTGGGGGGGGGGTATGGATGAGAAGGCTGTGTGGGATTGTGCAGTTTTTGCAGTTATCTGCATTTGATTGGAACGAATGCTAGAATTTTCAGAAATCAAATTCAGTTAAATGTCCTTTTGTGGGATAGGATTCTGTTTGTCGCTTCTCTATCATTGAAAGCTAATAGTTATTTTAGAGGGTTGAGCTTGTCTGATTTGCGTAGAAATTGTGCAGTAATTTTGTGTTAAGTTTTTAGGATTAATTCTCTTCTCCTATTGTGCTCTCTCCTTTCTATAGAAGTTTCCCTTTCTATCGAAACCAAAACCAATTTATATACACTCTACCATTTCATTCCAACCAACTAGACACCAAAAACAGTTCTCTGGGCTGAATCTCCAACCCAAGTAGACCACTTGCCACGTGATTTTCTTAAGCCACTACTGCTTCTGGACTTTCCTGAGACTTATATGTGCTGTGATAGAAGAATGCCTTCCAAATTTCTGGATTGCTATTGCTGATACATGTTTTGTCTGATTTTGCTCCTTTCACCTTCTCTTTCCTTTGATTTGTTCTCAGTTTAGCATGATTTATTTTTGTTCAGTTTATGAAACGTGCAAGCTTGGGACTCATTCACCTCAAGGATTGGGGAATCCAATGGAGATAGATTCAGGGAAATTGTCATCCTCTGGTTTTGTGTTACTTGATTCCCCGCAATCAATGAAGATCGAAAGCAGCAATGCTTCTTTTGTTGGTTCAATAAGTGACTATTTTCTGTCTCTATCTAATGGTTGGGACCTGACTAGTTATCTTAAGTCTCTTTCAAAGGCTCTCAGAGCTTTGAAACTTGGTCCATGCTTGTCTACCAATTCGAATGAAGGAAGTAATAGTTCGTGTATGGTAAGTGGCTAGTTCATTGGTTCATTGAATTAATATTCACATGTTCTCTTCTCTTCTTAGATATCTTGCTTCTATGGTTCCATTTATTTACAAGGATGATCTTTCTGCTCCACCTTCCCTCCCCCCGCCCCAAAAAAAAAAAAAAAATCTTTTTCCTTTTTATATTTTAATTTGCATTTGAAAGTTAAAACCTGTGTATTTTTATGATAATTGTTGGCCATCTTGCTGCTTCATATGTTTACACTAACTCGGAGACGACACTGATATTTGACATGTAGACATGTTGAAGTTCAACAGCTAGCACTCAACATGGATATGTATAATGGGATACACACACACACATGCATATATGTATGTATGTATGTATTAAACAATCACAGAAACAAATAAGTGTTGACACATAGGAGTATAAAAACATCAAGAGTCATATGAAATTATGCCTAAGACATGTTAAATGTGTTTGAACTTAAACATAATTTTAAGGTATCCAAGGGAGTTCAGTTGGTAAATTTTCTCTTTCTTTCTTAAGCGTAATGTTTATTAGGTGTCACAATGTCCTACTGGTATTGGGGTGTCTAGCATGTGTCCAACATGGATACAACATTTTTTGTAAGTATTTGTGCACAGGTTTTTCTCGGTGAAAAAATAATGCAATAAAGATCACTTGTTATTATCTTTCTAGTTCCCCCATTGTCAGTATCTTCATGATGGAATTTTATTTATTTATTTATTTTTAATCCTTTGCTTTGAATAACATCTTCACTGCATCTCCTTTTTTAGTTCTCCATTGGAAGGCCAATGTCATTGAGTACAAGACTTGAGGGTGAAAGTGGAATTTACTTCTTTTGTTTATCAAATTCATTGCTTAAAATATCTATCTGCATAACACAAATTTGGGTTTCTCATTTTATATCTCAGTTTTGGTGATTTAACAGGGTTTATGGAATCCACTTGACAGTTTTTGTTTATTTACATCTAGGTAATCTATGTGGTCTGCCCTTTCCCTGATCCGACTGCAATTCTGCAGACTGTAATTGAGTCTTCTGTTGCCATTGGATCTGTTATTCAACAGTCTGATAGAGAAAGGAGATCTGCATTGCATAGTCAGTTTGTGAAGGCATTAAGTGGCTTAGCAACTGTGGATGAAGCCTCAACATCTAACATTCTTGTGCTTTCTGGGTTTAGTATCCCAAAATTGGTCCTGCAGGTTGTGACAGTTGATGCCATTTTCAGAGTCACAAATCCATCAGTTAGTGAGGTTGTCATTCTGAAAGAGACTGCCTTTACTGTATATAACAAGGCTCGTCGAATATCACGGGGGTCTTCTCATGATGGTCCTCAATCAGCATTTTCAAATAGATCTCATTCAGTTTTGACACAAATGTCATCTCCCATTTCTGGGATGTGGAAAGATTGCATTGGTCCTCGAATAACAGGGCATTCCCTTCCAAGAGAGGGTGACATTGATGCTAGCTTGAGGTCTGGAACTTGGGATAATTCTTGGCAACCAGCGAGAACTGGAGGATTGAGCTGTGACCCAAGTCGATCTGGGGATTATATTCTCCGTGATGAAAATCGTTACATGTTTGAGCCCCTTTTTATTCTTGCAGACCCTGGTTCTCTAGAACATGGTATTTCTTTTAGCAGAAGCCTTACTTCAGAATCCTCAAAGGATTTGGCTGAAGACAGTAGTGGGAACTATATACAAAATACAAGTATATTGGGGACTGTGGATTCAGCTTCCAGCCTTGATGTATTGGAGTCCGATCAGAAGGCTCCTCCTAGTTTACATTGTTGCTATGGATGGACAGAGGATTGGCGTTGGCTTGTATGCATCTGGACGGACTCAAGGGGAGAATTGCTTGACAGCAATATTTTCCCCTTTGGTGGAATTAGCAGTAGGCAGGATACCAAGGGCCTGCAATGCCTTTTTGTGCAAGTTCTGCAGCAAGGTTGTCAATTACTTCAATCTTGCTCCTCTTCAGATATTGGTGTTGTCAAGCCTCGAGATTTTGTGATAGCACGAATTGGAGGTTTCTATGAGCTTGAATACCTTGGTAAGTGAGATATAATTCCATCTTCTATCTTCCACCACCCTATTAAGCAGAGACTTTATGTTTGAAAAACTAGAGCATTGGGTGGAGGCTTAGACATTTATTCACATAAAAAGAGATGTATGGGTGAGAATCAATTGATGTCGGTATAAGACATGGAACACACATCAATATATTGGCCACATGCCAGTGTGAATTGTGAAGCAACATGTGATCTTTATTGCTACCCTTTATCTTACTCCAGTGTTCCCCTACACAATGCGGTGTCCATTTGTCTTGCATGCCAACCAGTGTTTTAAAACCTAGCCCAACCATTGACTCGGCAAGGTGAGCAGGGTCAAAGTTAGACTAGTTTAATCGGTTGAATTGGATGGTCAAATTGGCTGTTGTATTTTTATATGTAATAAATAATTTATTACATATATGCATATATTTTATCACTGTATTTCTAAAATAATAAACAAATATTAATCTTAGTATAATTACATTAATTATCCAACACAATTTTTGTTCAAATAAAATGCAAATGACAAATTAATTTTGGTTCAAATAAAATGCAAATGACAAATTTTTCTCTAATTTAAATTACTTTCACATGTCTTAATTTTTATCATTTAATTGTCTTTGCAAATGACAAAAACATTAATTTATAATAAAAACTATGCATCTTGATTCTTATAGTTTATCAAGAATCAAGAAAGATTTTTTTCCTTTTAAAATTCTTGAATTTAAATTCAAGAATTTTAAAACTTTGTTAGTCCATTTTTATAAGAAAAAATTAACATTTTTCTGTTCTTGAGCAATTAAAAAAATTTCAAAAAGGAAAATTATGATTATTAATCTTTTAAATTCAATATCTTAAAGTATGTGTTATTTATCTTGCTACATATATAAAATAAATTAATTTTCAATAGTTTTTTTTTTCTTTTTCTTCTTATATTATACTTTCTTACTTAAGGCTTTCTTAATTTTTTTTTCTTTCTTATATTGGACTTTTAAGTTGGATTGGAGTTAGATTCTATCAATTTGTGTGTGTGTGTGTGTGTGTGTTTTTTTTTTAATTTATAAAAAAAGGAAGAACTGGATGGATGGGTTGATTGGATCACCAGTTCAACTATGGGTTTTACCGGGTTAGATTAGGCCAACTTAGTTTTTTGGCAAATTTGGGTTCTGGGGTTGAACCAGCCCAGTTGAACTGGTTGGGCTGGTTTGGGTTTCAAAACAATAATGCCAATTCATTGCTAGTGGAGGCATGTTTGGCTCACTACCCTCTGCATAAACATTAGAGCTGCCTTTGGTTCTGAAACAGTGGCTTTGTATTTTAGCTTAAATTGGATAACTTTTAATCTAATCTCTCATAATTGACATGGTTGAATGATGATAGGGGATTGATTGCCATGCATAATTGTCAACTTTTGAATATATAAATTCAGGTTAAATAGGTTTGAGTATTGCTGTTTATCAATATGTTTTTCTTATAGTCTTCCATTATGTCCTTCCTTTTTTCTTCAAACATTTACAGTGCCATATGATTTATACAGAGTGGCAAAAAGCTATTTATTCTGTGGGGGGATCCGAGATGAAGAGATGGCCCCTGCAACTGCGGCGCTCTATGTCTGCTGGGTTGTCTGCAACTAGTAATGGTACTACCTTGCAACAAACAGAAATAGCTTTGATGCAAGAAAGAACTCTTCCTTCATCACCTAGTCCTTTGTATAGCCCACATGCCAAAGCTTCTGGTTTTGTGAAAGGAAGTTTAGGACAAGCTGCTGCCAGAAAGCAGCTTATGGGTGGACATCCATTGGTCGATAACTCTAGAGGTTTACTTCATTGGGCACAGAGTATCAGTTTTGTTGCAATCTCTATGGATCATACATTACAACTTGTTCTCCCAGTTGATTCATCTTCTCCTGGTGAGTCGTCTGCAACAAGTTTCTTTTTCTTCCCTTCATTTCTTTTTTGATCAAATTACACTCATTTCTCGAGGCTATTCTTGGTGCATTATAGTTGGAAATATTTGGTTGTATATGACAAATGTTTCTCAGAACATCAGATTTTGGTTCTTAATGTTTATTTATCTGTTTAGAAGAGTTAATCACATGGTCTTTAGCCTTGTGAAAAAGTACAGAAGGAGGCCAAAAAGGACATTAAAAGAAATTATAAAAAGGGATCTTTTGGTAAATAATATCATCGAAAATCTGGTTTTTGATAGAGCCCAATGATGTCGTGTGATCCATGTAGCCAACCTCACTTAGTGGGATAAGGCTTTGTTATTTTCGTAATGTTTATTTATCTGTTTAATGAAGACTTTGTTCCTAGGACCATTAAATTTTTTCCTACTTGCAAATATTGTTTGATTAGCTTGTTTGTTACTCACTTCCGATAATACTGATGTAACTTTGTCAACCCTCCTCAAAATTTGAAAAGCAACTTTTGTCATAAATGTTTGGTTTGTCTAGGAAAATGCATTGAGTGAGTAGGTGAGTGATACAGGATTACCTGTAGTGCACCCTAAAATGTGATGATTTTTCCCTTTCTGGTGGTTGTACACCTAAATCTGGCACAGACTAAGTCAATGCACGCTGGAGTTAGTTTTATGATTTCTGGTCAAGCTTACGTTTGTTCCATTCTGTCGGTATAGTGTGATTGCCATTGTTCTTGAGCTGTCTTTTGGTGTTTGATTGTTGTGTGGATGTGAGCTGGGGAGTAGAATCTAGTTTGTTCGGACTAAGGCCATTCTGAATTGAGTGCTGTTGTAAGTATTTTTTATGCATACCGTGAAAGTGAATAATATCATAATATAATTATGTTTTTTATATCCACAATCATTTTGTTCATTTGTTTTATCATTTACCTTTTGTGTCAGAATGTTTTCCTACTCCAGAGTGGTATCTAGACATGCATTGTTGTCTTGCTGCAATCAACACTAGCCCTGTATTTTAGCATAACCCACAGGATCACCTGGTATAAAATATATACATTTGATGCATGAAGTTGGCAATCTTTAAATACAACAACAATAACAATAACAAAGTTTTATCCTATTAAGTGAGGTCGGCTACATGGATCGTACTATGCTATTGGGATCTATCAAAAATCAGATATTGCCACTAGCAAGATTGGAAAATATTTTAAAATTGGCAATCTCTAAATATGTGAAAATATTTTAATATTGCCACTAGCAGGAATTGGAATGCTAATTGTAACAATAAACTTCATTGGCAGTCATTTGTGACAGTATAGGTTGTTTCTCATTTATTATAGACGAACAAAGTATGTGTATGTGTTTGAGCTAGATATTTTATTTTATTTTTTTTCTCATTTTTGTATTTTATACCACAGTAAGTTTGAAGTTTAGAAATTGAGTGAAATTAATTCATATTTTCAGCATTTTATTTTGAAGTTATTTTATCAACGTATTAAAAGCAAAGAAAATTTTCAGGAGGAACTCCAAGTGGCAGTGGGATGTCTGTCTTAGGTTACATAGAAGGTTTTACTCCAGTGAAGTCTCTTGGTTCTACATCTTCTGCATATCTTCTAATCCCTTCTCCCAGTATGCGTTTCCTTCCTCCAACCATTTTTCAGCTGCCCACATGCCTCACTGCAGAATCTCCACCACTGGCTCATCTGCTTCACAGCAAGGGCTCTGCACTTCCTCTTTCCACTGGATTTGTGGTTTCAAAAGCTGTACCTTCTATGAAGAAAGACAATAGAAGCAACTTGAAAGAGGAATGGCCTTCAATACTTTCAGTGAACCTCATTGATTACTACGGAGGCACCAATATTGTCCGAGGGATTAACAAGCAAGGCAGCAGAAGTTTAAGCTGGGAAGCTAAAGATTTTGAAATTGAGACCCACTTAATTCTTGAGTCTCTTGCAGCAGAGCTTCATGCTTTATCATGGATGACCGTGAGCCCTGCGTACTTAGAGAGACGCACAGCACTTCCTTTCCATTGTGACATGGTACTAAGAGTCAGACGACTCCTTCATTTTGCTGATAAAGAGCTTTCCAAGCAGTCAGAGAAGTCTTAGCTTTAGGTGAGATACAATGATGGCAATGAAACCCTTACTTGACTCATTGAATGGGAACTCAGCATAGTGTATCATATTAGGTCCAATGTGGTTCTATGTATATTAAAAGTAAAATCTGCTGATGTGTTCCAGGAAGAAATAGATTTTAACAGTTGTATTTGTAGATATATGACAGCAAAATTATGGAGAATGTACATGAAATAGAATTTCTTGAACAACTATTTTTTGACCCAAATTTAGCAGCATGATTGGTAGAAGCTGTTGATCATTACCAGCATAGAATAGTAGCAATACCAAGGTCCTGTGTCAAGTAGGATTCCAGGCTCTGTGAGTTTCCATTTTCCATTGTAAATCTTGGTTTATTAGACAATAATTTGCCAATGACTATTTTTATATAACTGTGATCTGCTGGGTTGATACTGATAATTTCTTCTGCTGAGTGATGTTATGAGCTTTTCAGGCTGTAACTGAATGTATGCTTTGTTGGTTTGATGAAAACTGTTGATTTTGTTTAGATCGATCCTCTGAAAGGAAACTGTTGACCAACTCCCGCATCTTGTTTGGATGAAGCTGTATGATCATCTCCTTGAGAGGATTACTGTCGACTTCATTTTCGTAGTGATCTTTGTCGTTTCTATTTTTGCAACGATTTTGGAGCTTTAAATGCCACTTTCCTCTCGACGAATTCGCTGACACAAGTTAATCCTCCGAACAAGTGAGAAACAACCTCTAATGGAAGTTCTATTCTAGAACAGAACAGAGGATAATGCTTCATTGCAACTTAGTTTGAATTTTGCATATAACAAGTAATTTGTATAAATTTTGCATTTAAAATATATTAAAAGTTGCAACATAAATAACGCATCACAAAAGATTTGAAAACATTCTTTTGTTATATAGTTTACATTCTCTTGTAAAAATGTCTAAAAATATAGAAATTTTCACAAAATCTGTGAAAACACTATTCTAAAAAATCAGATATATAGGACGGTGAGTAGAAACAATTGATGGATTAGTTTGATTGACCCGGTTGAATTGATGGTCTAACCATTTTATAAATTGGTTCTTTAGAATCTATTTGATTCAACGGCATATAGTGGTCCTCCCCAGTTTGATTCGTTAGAATCCATTCGATTCAATCGTTTACGGAGATTTAGAATCTATTTGATTCATCGGCTTATAGTGGTCCTCCCCAGTTTGGTACGTTAGAATCCATTCGGTTCAATCGTTTACGGAGATCCTCTCCAATTTGGAACGTTATAATAGGTCAATCACTGCAACAATTATGAGATTCGAACCAAACTGAAATCATGATTGGTTTCTAATCGACCGATTCAATCCAATTCTTCAAACATTGGTTATTAAATCATGAATATATAAATATATATATATATATATATATATTAATTTATTAAATTTATATCAGAGTAAGGTGACACATGATTTTCAGCTAACCTTTTCTCTTCCAACTATTTATCACAGTGGATGCAAACTTGACTTCGGACTATGTTGACATGAAACAGCGACATTCAGATGTTCACTGTATTTTTGTAGGAAAATATTTTTTGACGAAAAATTTCTTTATATAAAGTATAAGAATGATATATCACTTATATACATTAACTAAAAAATTAGGATAAAATATTCTTTACTCACATGTGATATAATTCTATTGACAACTTATCCACCCGTGATTTAAAATGTAAAACAGAATTCATTTGTGATTTGTAATATTAGCACTCTACTTTCTTATACTTTTTTTCCATAAAAATTAACAAAATTAATTTATCATGGGCAGGTCATATACCAAACCACTAATCATAATAGAGCCCATCCTCAGTCAATATAATAAAATTTGGATGTCTACTGAATCCGATTTTTACTTTTATTTTTATTTTTTTGGGTGTTGTTGGAATGTTGGTTATCAATATTTTTAGTTAATTTGAGTAAGTTTGGGGATGTTGGAAAAATGTCAATCTATTTAGTCATTTGATCTTTTGAATTTTTGTTGCTCGGTTAAGTTGGCTCGTATCATCTTGCAATTTCGTGGATTTTGGATGTTTTAGGTTGATAATTGTAACCTTTAAAATTAGTCCCTGTAACCCAAGAGATTCATCGATGATATTCTACTTATCTTGTAGTTATATAAAAGATCGTGACAACAAACGGTGAATCATACATTCTTTCTTACATTAACAGTCTATTGGAATTTTAAATAGAAATGGCAAAGTAATAACCACTAACCTTTAGTTGCTTAGTTTGCACTTCGATAATTATATATCTCCTCAGTTGTGTTAAAAATTTCAGCTTGGACTGCACTGCCTCTCTTCGAGAAATTAATGGCAGATTTCAATTATAAGATTATAAGAATATGATTTGTAGGAAAAGAAAGTATGGGTAGTAAGAAGGAGATGAAAGTATAGTTTTGATAAGAGGAATAAAAGAAGCGGAAGATCGAGGATACTGTGTAGAAAACAACAAACAAATTTCACATTTTCTTGTAAAAGGAATTGCTATTAAAAAAATAATAATAATAAAGCAACATCAAAGACGGCAAGATATATTTGACTTCAGCATAATGGAAAATGAGATATGAAGGATTGAAGAAATGAAAAGGTATGGACTATATTATCTTTTGGCTTGCTCTGTTTTTGGGAATATAAAGCAGAGGGTAATCTCGCAGCTTTAAATTTAGGACTACATTTAACCTCCGTTTGTTTTGATGGAAAAGTATACAACGGAGGAAAATGTATTTCATTGAAAATATTTTCTAACAAAAATGAATACTTTCTGATGTTTGGTGATGACGGCAGAAAATATATTATTGTATTTGGTGTAAAATGTAAAAACAAAAATGTTTTCCAAATACACTGTTTAATACTATTATAGAAATATTAAACATAACCTATAGGTATTAAATTAGATAAAATATCACTTACAATTTTTATGCAAGTTTCAAAATAATAATAATAATAATAATAATTTTTATGAGAATCTTTTATTTTTTTTAATAATTTTTTTAATAAATTGTTACAATTTTTATGAATATATCACTTGTTGCTTCGTTTAATGAGAAGCAAGTGATGACATGATTTAATTTTCTTACAATACTCTAATACAATTTGCAGATATAATTCCAATACGGATATAAAATTAAAATTTTGCATAGCATAGCAAAATTAATGGAAGGCTTCATGTCGACGCAGGGCTCTGAAGGTGACTTCTGCATGGACCAAAAGAGGTCGCCTTCTGGTTCCCGGGCCTCTTTTTCCGTTAACTTAAATTGCCATTTTTCGTCGACTAAATTTTTATAAAGCGATCAAACTTCAAAAAAATAATTTTTTTTTTTAATTCTTGTTTTCCACCCCCCCCAAAAAAAAAAGAAAAGGAAAAGACCCTTAATTTCAAATTTGATTATGCTGTGATAAAATAATGGCAATATGTAAGGATAATTGATAAAAGAAATTTGAATATCTGCTTTGGTAATGCCGCTATAATTTGAAGTTAGGCCATAAATTATAATTTAGTTGTAAAGATCAGTTCTCTAGTCACTGATTTATTATTTATTCAAGGCAGGATGCTGGATAGAAAGCTCCAGATTTGCGGATTTACCATGATGATAGAATTTTGGCATGGGACCGGCACATAATAAATCAATTCCGTTAATTTGGATTAAAAATAATATTGTGGAAGCAAAGTATTGACAATATAAATTATAAGTGGATTATTTTTTACATATTAAATCATAAGTGGGTAGATTGTTAATTGGATTACATTACAAATGAGTAAAATATATCTTTTAAAAAAAATTATGATACATATGTAGTGAAGAAAAACAATTCTCTTTTTAAAATAAAGGATACTATTTTTCACTATTCTTTTTATATTTAATCCTAAATAAGTAAAATAATTTTTATCATTTTAATATTTATAATTATATTTTTATTAAAAGACGGGAATTTATGAGCTATAAAAAAACAGTATTCCCCACGTAAATGAAGGAGCAGATTTCTAGCAATATGAGGCCACCCGGTATGAGTAAAACTCAATCCAATGAAAAATCACTTTTACTGGTGCGAGCCGATCAACATGGTCTGCTCATGATGCTCCTTCCATGTGCATTTGCTAGAGCGTATCATGTTATCTACGCGTGTCAGGCCGTGCTTTCTTACTATTATTGCTTTCCTACTCTTATTATGGTGGTTTGCGTTTTATTTTATTTTAGTGAAAAAGAAATATAATATAATAAATAATATATGAAAGGACGGAAGAGAAGATCTAATACCCTGGAAAATCTTCTTTTGTCACCTACATGTGCTGGTTAGAAAAAAAAAAAAAAAGGAAACCCGGAAAATGTTTGAATGAATAATATATCTTCAGTGAGTTGGTAAATTATTGGGCATTTGAGAGTTTAATTAAAGACTTACTTATTAATTAATGGCCTCAAATGTTTTAGGAAATTTTTGATAAAATTTGAAGAACAACACATAAATATATCAGAGATTATAGTAACAAGAGTTGTTGTTTCAATTTTATTGAGCATATCCGAAGATGCATGATAACAAGAGATTGAGCATTCAAAGACAACCCTGATAGTAATTAGTATACCAAAAGTAAGGAGGTAAAGTTGAAGAGACTGAAATACTAATGTGAATATAAGGAGAGTTAATAATAAGGAAGTGAGATAGGAGAAGAGCTTAATCAAGTGGATTAAAATTGTATTATATTATCATTAAGTTAGTGTTGTATTATATTATCATTAAGTTAGTGCCACATCATCAAGGAGATGGTGCTACATCAGCTCATCACTAGATAAGCTTCAAAGCCTAAAGAAGAAGTGTCTAAGAGAAAAGATAAAGTTGAAAATTATCAAAAGCATTTTAAGGATAAGTGCTTCAAATGTTTGAAGTATGATTATCATGCCATTGATTGTCCGCTTAAGAGAGCATTAAAGATTCAAAAAGTCTTAGGAGAACAAGTAAAGAAAGAAAGTAAAGAGCAAAGGGAGAACATCTTCCACACTAGATTCAACATTAAGGATAAGATGTGCAATGTGATCATTAATAGTAGAAGTTGTGTTAATATTCCTAGTACTTACATGGTAAAGAAGTTGAATTTGCCTACTTTACCACATCTTATTCCATACAAGTTGTGAGAATTGAATGATAGTGATGGAATAGAGGTCACTCAGTAAGTGTTGATTTGTTTTATTATTGGTAAATATCAAGATGAGTTGCTATGTGATGTTGCCCATATGATGCTTGCCATTTATTGCTTGGAAGATCATGACAATTTGATAGGAAGATTACACATAATGGAGTTCTTAATATATATAACTTTGAAATGAAAGGGAGAAAAATAAAACTTAATCCTTTAACCCAAAACAAGTGTACAAGGATCAATTAAGAATGCAAAAGAAAAGAAAGGAAGAAGAGGAAAAGAAAAGGAGAGAAGAAGATGAGATAATAGAAGAAATGAAAAAGGGAGAAGAAAATGGGAGAAAAAAAGAAGAAAATAATAGAGAGGAGAAGAGAGTAGAAAAGAGTGAGAGCCATGAGAAGAAAAAAAGTAATTGTGGAAATGAGAGTGAGAGAAAAATTCAGTTTAGAGAAAAAGAGAATGATTGTGTGAGAAAAGAAAGAAAAGAAAATTTGAGAGTTATTAGAAAAATAAGTGGGATAAAGAGTGTTTTCTACATTTTTAAGTCAATTGTCTTGTACAAAAAAGCCTATAAAAATACTAAAAATCTTGAAATTAGTTTGCCAAATACTTATGATATTGTTTTGAAAGAATTCCAAGAAGTGCTTTCAAGAGAATCTTCAAAAAAGCTATCATGTGAGAGAAGGAAAATGCCCTAGTTGGAGTAAGGTAACAATATTGTGATAGTTGATGCGTTGTCTTGAAGGCATATTCTTATATCTACTTGGCATAAAAATTTATTGGGTGTTGAAAATATTGAAATTTTATATGTAAATGATTATGGTCGTCCTAGTTCTTCACTCAATGTTGTTAATCCTTTAATTGATTTTGCTACTCTTCTATTTAGTTATGGTATTTCAAATGTTGGTACTTATGAGGAAATGGTTTTTGGAAACATTTTTAAGCATGATAGATTTTTGTGTGGAAAGAATAACTTATGTGTGTCTAAGAGATCTTTAAAGGATTTCTTTGGTAGAGAAGTCCATGGATATGATTTGATAAAACATTTTAGGCTTAAGGATTCCTTTGATATTGTTCTTAGTGTGTTGTATGACCCTTATGTATTCTTTAAGAGGCATCTAATCCTAGTCCAATAGGGTTTTAGCTTAATTAAGGTTATATAAATAGGTAAGAGAGCTGAAGAGAAGAATAAATATAGACTTTACACATAGCTTAGCAGTAGAGTTCTTTTTCTTTCTTTTATATTTCTTGTTTTCAAGCCATGGAAGGCTAAAGACTCTTGGTTGATTCAAGGATTGTGAAGCTCTTCTCTTTGAGGATTATGAGATCTTGATTAGTAATGTTGATTTCTTCCTATTAATTTTCCTTTTTCTCCAATTGTTTATACTGAATTATTGAGATTGCTTGTGTTAAGTGTTTACTTGGTATAATTGATACTTAATCTTGCGATTTCTACTCTTTTGCTATTTGAATATGAGATTATAGTTAGTTAATCATGGTTTTACATGTTGGGACAGAGGGTTAAAGGATTACTTCAGTGATATCTAATTTAATTTCCTAAATTAACTAAATTCTATCTTTAGCTTAATTTCAATCTAGTTTTGGGACTATGGTAATTGCTTAATTCATCTTCTAATCTTAATTAACTAAACTCTAGGTGATTGTTTAGCATAGGATTCATGGATTATTGCAGGGATTCCGAGTAATCCAAGGTTGAAAAATCAATTAGAACAATCAAATGTTTAGTGATCTAGGATTAATCCAAAATAAGAGCAATCATATCCTTAAATCAATTGCTTTCGTATATTGAATACTTTCTATTTACTTGTTGTTTTGCTTCTATTTTATGTTTATTTATTTCATTGTTATCATTTTAATTTTGTGCAACAACCCCTCCTAAAATTTGCATTCTGTTATTGCATAATCTCTTCATATAGTAAACAACATATTAGTTCTATTTTTGCACAACATTCTGTTTTATTGCTTTTGCATCTTGTTTTCATTAGTTTCCTTCATTTTCGTTGCATCAATAAATTAACAATTATGGAGATATTGTTAGGAATTCATTTAAGAAGATAAAATCAAAGGATTACTAGGGATGTGACCTAGTTCTTACCACTATGTGCATTATTATTATAGTAACCAATATTTTTAACTAACTTTGATGCATTACGACGTGCACATCAAATAGTTGTCAAAAATTTTGATATACATATCGCAATGCATCAAAATTAGATTAAAAATACTAGTTGCTATAATAAGAATACAGATAGTGGCATAACCAAGTCATACCCCTAGTGATCCTCTGATTTTACTTTTTCCAAATTAATTCCTAACAATACCTACACAATTGTTGAATTATTTATGCAATGAAAATTAAGAAAACTAATGCAAATAGAATGATAATGCAATGAAATAGAATGTTGTACAAAAATAGAATCAAAATACAAAATGCAATAATGTATTGTATGCAAAATAGAATTAGAATTGGCAGAAGGGGAGGGGTGGTTAGTTGCATGAATTTAAAATAGAAGCAATAAACTAAACAATCTTAAAATAGAAACAAAGCAAAGCAAAATTAAAATAGAAAGAAATTCAATGGAATTAAATAGTCGATTTAAGGAAATTGAGAGCTCCAAATTGGATTAATCATAGATCAATTAGGATTTAACTTTTTTTTAATTGATTCTTCAATCTTAAATTATCCAAAATCCCAGTAATAATTCATGAATTATACGATAGATAATTGCTTAGGATTTAATCAATTAAGATTGGCTAAATTAAGTAATCGCTATAATTCCTATGCTAGATCAAAATTAATTTATAAATAGAATTTAGTTGATTTAAGAAACCAAATTAGAAATTTCTAATTAATCCCTTAACCCTCTATCCCTATGTATAAAACCATGATTAACTAACCATAATTTCACATTCAAATAGTAAAAGAATAGAAATCACAAGATTGAGTATCAATTATACTAAATCAGCACTTAACACAAGCAATCTCAATAATTCAATATAAATAATTGGAGAAAGAGAAAAATCAATAGGAAGAAATTAACATTATTAATCAAGATATCATAATCCTCGAAGATAAGAGCTTTACAATCCTTGAATCAACCAAGAGTCCTTACCCTTCCATGGCTTGAAAACAAGAAAAAAGAAAAGAAAGAAAAATAACTCTACTGTTGAGCTACGTGTAAAGTTTCTATCTATTCTTCGCTTCAGCTCTCTTGCCTATTTATAAAACCTAATTAAGCTAAAACCTTATTGGACTAGGATTAGATAATTCTTAGGATTACAATAATAAGGCTTTCCTAATTTCTAGAAGTCCGGACCTATTTTTTACAAATCAATTAAATCTAACAATTGCATCAGTGAATTCCTGTAAGTCTGTATTCCAACCTAATTTTGACCATGAAATTAATGTAATTTGGAAAGTCCTTAAACATCAAACTTGTAGGCTTGTTTAGGCCTGTTTGAATTTGGGCACTAAATTCAAGTTAATCAGACCATTACAAGCTCCAGATATGACCCAAATACAGAAGTGGGTTCAGCTGGGATAGAAACATAACTTCAGCTTCTTGGCCAAATAAAGGCTTGAAGAAGTCCGAACTGGGCTTTGACTAAAACATAAAAGTTATAGTTCGCTTTTTGAGCTTTCTAGCAATATAAAGTTTGCCTCAATCCGACATCCAAAACCCAAGATATGACTGAAAAATAGAAATAATGTCAGAATATAGCTTTTACCAAATAAATTCACAATTCATAAAATAAAGCCTATTCTATGAAACTAAGAAAATATAACACCTAAAAGACATAAAATAGGGAAAAATAAAATAATAAATATTTTTCTCATTAAATTCCTCCACACTTATCCCTTACTCATCCTCAAGTAAGATAAAACTTTGTTTAAACTAAGACACAAAAGACTTTACTTTCTAAAAACTTCAAATTCACAAATCCATAAGCAAGAACCAACCAAAGGTAGAAAAAACCATAACACATCATGAAGAAAAATCTTGATGAACTTAAAACTAACTAACATAGCAACTTTATTCAAAAAGAGTAGATCAAATTGGTAGATTCTCATAAATTTCACTCTCCAACTCTTAAGTGTTTAAGGTAAAGTGTTTCACTTAAGTTCTTTCCATGAAATTTTCTACCATAAGCTTGCTAATCACCTAATCTCTACTACTCAAATCACATGCACAACACAAATCAAAATAACTTTATTCAAGATTGTAATGAAGCTAGGGTAAGGGTAGAAAAAGTAAGGATATGGAAGGTTAAAAACTAAAGAAATTAATAGAGTACTGAGATAGAAGGTTAAAAACTAAAGAAATTAATAGAGTACTTGAATTTAAAACATATGGGCAAATCATAAACAATTATAACTTAACACATCAAGCCAAATTCAAACTCAAATACTCATTAACTTCTTTGTTTTCTTTCTCTTTAATTTTTCAATTCAATTTTTTTCTTTATTTTCATTTTCATTTTTTCTTTTTCATTTTCTTCTCTTTTTTTTACTTTGATTGATTTTTTTTTTCAACAACCTTTGATGATAACTTTTCACAATATATAAACTCGCACAGCCCCACACTTTATCAAGAGCCCATCTCTTGAAAATTTAAATGCTCTACTAATCCCTAAGGTTAGGTAAAGACATTTGTTTTTCATTTGAAAAATATGATCATGGGTTAATCAATAAAGAAAAGGCAATAAAAGCTCAAGGGGGCTTAACAAAGCTCAAAACTTCAAGGTTAGTTTTATAGCTCTAGTTTAAATAAAGAAAAAATGCCTTAATCATGTTTGTGCATGCATGTACAAAATGTAATCTAAAAAAGATTCAAAGCAAGTTCTAAAGAAACAAATCATGGAAGAACATTACGCAAGAAGAAAAGACAATATCATAGCATGAATTTTCAACAAAGGCTTAAATCTCACTAGGTAGGTTATACTGCCTAAGTTCAATCTACTAGTTCAAAATCTATCACAACATCAATTAATTTCAAGATGCTAAATTATTTATTCAATCATGTTATGAATCCTATCTAACTTCAATGGAATCCTACTTATGAAAGTGCAAAATCTTCATTAATAGAAAGCAATTAAAAAGGATTCAAAGTGACTTAAAAATAAGTAAAAAACACATTTTTATTTGAATTTTTTCTATTTTTTTGAATTTTTTTAAAACATTGAAAAGCATTAAATGAAAACACAAAGATGAAACACAAAGCATAAAGTAAAAACCTAAAGTCTCCCCCCATACTTAAATTTTACATTGTCTTCAATGTAAATCATATCAATATTATCAAGAATAACATAAAAAAAATAAAAGATATGGAAAATAAAAGAGAAGGGTAAGAGAAAGCAAATCTAATTCATTTGGGTTGCTTCCTAAGAAGCGCCTTTCTTTAATGTCTTTGGCCTAGACATCATGGCTTCCATCTCTTTAACTAGGATTTATATGAGGATTGGCTACCTTTTTTACTTCCAATTTGCCAAGCTTTACTTCATCTATCAAAGAGATGCTATGAAAATTTGAATCCTTCACCATAAATTCTTGAGGTGCTATTCTTAATTCACTTTGCTTGGATGCTCAAAATCATATGGTAAAACAAATTTAACATGATCAACAAAATAGTGAGAAGAGTCAATGTAAAAACACTCTTTTTCTTTTTCTTATTCTTGTAAAAGTGAAATATTTCCATCATCATTTTATTTTTCTACAATTTTTAAATGAACATGGCCATTTTCATCTAAAAATGCAGAAATTTCTGCACAAATGGAACACTTAATAGCACTATCTTTACAAGTGCAGTTCATGACTATCAAAACAATCCATAAATTCAAAAAATTTAGGAAACTCAACAAGTAGTTCATCTTGGACAGCATTAGCATGTGATTTAGAATGGGAAATATCAAAATAAAAAATAGCAAAATTGAAACTAGCAGAATTAAATATACAAATGTGCAAATCAGAAATACCAAAAATAATAAGTAGAAATAATAGAAATAAAATAGGGAGAATCATACACTAAAGGCTCCAAAATGCTAAGAAATGATATGGAGTTATCATGCATATCTTTAGAAATATCAAACTTGGTTATAACACTATCAAACTCCATCGTTAATATTCCATCTCAGACATTAATTATGGTCTTTGTTGTTCTGAGGAAAGGCCAGCCAAGAATGATTGGTGGAATAATGCTTGAATCCTTATTTTCCATCTTTAAAATATAAAAATTTGTTAGAAAGATTAGTCCATAAACTTGCACTAGGATATCTTCAACAACTCTTAAGGGATAAATGTTAGATCTATTAGAGGAAAGGCCAGCTAAGAATGATTGGTGGAATAATGCTTGAATCCTTATTTTCCATCTTTAAAATGTAAAAATTTGTTAGAAAGATTAGTCCATAAACTTGCACTAGGATATCTTCTACAACTCCCAAGGGATAAATGTTAGATCTATTAGCTAATTGAACAACAACCCTTGTTTCTTTCAAAACTCTTAAATTCGAAGCATTGAAAATAAAAAGAGGCATGACATTTATGGATGCTCTTAAGTCTAACATGGCATGCTCTATTCTTGTTTTTCCTATAATGCGTGGAATGGTAAATGTGCTTGGATCTTTGCATTTTTCAGGTAATTTTCTTTGGATTATTACATACACATTTGCCCCTCACTTACTTTTTTCATTCACTCTAAATTTTCTTTTATTGATGCATAAATTTTCCAAGAAGTTAGCATACCTTGAAACTTGTTTTATAAAATCTAGTAAAAGTATGCTTAACTTCTATTTTTCTCAAGGACTCTAAAATATGATTCTCATCTTCATTTTTCTTTTGATGAAAAAGTCTTCTATTTGGAAAAGGAAAGGGGATAGGGAAAGAATTCACCTTACTATCACTATTCTTTTTATGTTTTTTTAGTTTATTCTAACTTGTCTCTTCTGCTTGTTTTTGTTAATTCTATTCTATTTTCTATCTTGCTTCTAGTTCATTATTTACTGATTTTTCTTGTTAGTTCTGGTTGGCATCTTTTGGTTGAGTGCTTGTTGGTTGATCACTTGCTGGTACATGAATTAATTTTGGTTGTAAAGGTGAAGGTGTGTCAATTTCTCTGCCATTTCTCAGCATGATTGCATTCACCACTTATTCTTTGTGTTATTGCAAGATGGTTGGCTTGATCTTTGTGCCTTAAGCTCATTTAATGTAGAAGCCAATTAGCTGATTTATGTTTGCAAATTCATCATGGTGGCTTTTTTGCTAGAATTGCAAGTTATTTATTGCCATATGCTTGACTAGTTCCTCAATGTTGGCTGAAAAGATGAATTCATTTCTGGTTGAGGAGTAGCATTTGGTTACATTCTAGTATATGTAACAGGATGATACTGATTTAAATTGTTGTCATATCTAAAATTTTAATTATTTCTCCAACCAACATACTAATTATGCTGATGCTAGTATTGGTTTGGTTGTGATTGCTGGAATTGGTACTAATTTTGTTGCTAAAATTGTGGTTTCCTAGGGAAGATGGCTAGTGTACATGTTAGAAGATGAGGAGGACACTCATCTTCTTATAGGATGGAGTAGCAATCTATTGAATGAGTTGGACAAGAGCAAATGCCATAAACTTTAGCAAAAAAAGTAGGAACTTATTGCTGTTGTCCCATAGCCTTTTGCTTCATTAAAGTAGTCAATTCATCCGGCCTATTTTCTAATCTTTATTGGTTGGAATTAGGGAAACTTAACACATTCATGTTTTTGGTTGTAGCAGTCATAATTCTTGTTCCAAACTATTGTGAATTATTACTATGTTTGTTATGAGGTCTCTTGCTGCCATTAGAATCTTGTCCACTAAAGCTCCACCACTTATTGTATCAATCATGCTTCTATCCATAGGGAGAAGGCTTTCATAAAAATATTGAATTAATAGCTACTTAATTTGGTGGCATGGATAGCTTGCACACAGCTTCTTAAATCTCTCCCAATATTCATAAAGTGTCTTACCACTCATTTGCCTAATTCCACATATTTCTTGTAATATCCCTAGGAGACTTTTTGCAAGAACTACTTTTAAAGTATCAAAATAAATTAACACTTCCCAGTTAAATGTGCTTAGCTAAGGAAATTTTAAAGATGGGCAACCTTCTGGAAATCTCTTCTAGACCTTTTGAAACATTGATAGAGATAAAAATTTAAGTTAAAATATTGTTAGAAATGTGCCTAAAATATTAAAGAAATTTTGATAGAGCCCAACTTGATTTTAAGGGTTCAAGTGAGCTGAAATTTAGAAAAATGAGCCGAAATTATAATAATTTAATTTGGTTGCTTAAATTCTTTTTGAACCAATTAATACTCATTTATTAAGGCCCAAATGTGTTTCTAATAAACCCAAATTGAATCCAAGGATTAAATTGAAAATTGGCCAAGAAATTTTGGGCAAAAGTAAAATTTTGAAAAGATTTGGGGTTAAAATGTAATTTTTTAAAAAGTTAAATTTTGGCCCATTATTTTTATATTAATTTTGGAAAATTTTGGGCTGAGGAGAGTCCAGAAAATTTCGTTCTTGGCTGCTGCAGAACAGCAAGAAAAATACAAAAGAAATTCATAGATTTTGGGCTAATTTGCAAAAAGGCCCATTTTCATGAATTGTGTAGAAAACCCTAGAAAACTTAAGAAACTGCATTCAGTTTTTCTCCTCCTCATTTTGCACGAAATTGCAGCTTCCATAGGAACCTTTTTCAAGCTTTCAACACAATCAAACACACAAACAAGCTAAATCAAACACAAAATTTCAAGTTTTTCTACTTGCTTGCTTAAATTTCTAAGGAGAAATCATCAAAACTTAGGGCTTTCATCATCTTCTTCTTCAAATTAGAAACTCTTTCATTTAGAGAGCAACTTAAAGCTTTTAAATATAGAAGTTCAGAGGTGAGTAGCAACTCACTTGATTTCCCATTGAATTTTGATTACAAATTTGCCAATATTGCTTTCTAAAATTTTGATTTCATGAAGCTAGGTGTGTGATCATGCAATGAAGGCATGGTGCTGAAAACTAGTGTTTCTTAAGTTGTATTTGAAGATATTAGAACAATATATAGCATGAATGAGTTCTTAGATTACTAATTGTTAAGCCTTGAGTGTAGATGGAATAGAAAGAGCTTAGAAATTGTTTTGTTGATTTTGCTTTTAGAATTCTTGAAAATCCAGAACTAAACAATGAATTTTTGGGACATGCTAGTGTTAGTGTATATGTCCTAAAACTAATCATATTGGTGATTGTAATTTTGAATCATGTTATTTTAATGGCAATTCCAATTGTTATATTTATATATATTGTCTACGTAATATATTCAATTATAATAATAACCTTAGAATAATTATATTCTTAAATGTCACTAGTCATATATCATTGTGGATTAGGTTGCTTTGATATGTTAAGACTAGCATGTGTGAAGACTTATATGGGATATTAAGTTTACACATGAGTACAAGTTAGAGAACTTGTATACTGGACCGACCCATATTAAGAACACTACATGGATTGTTATATGAGTGTCATGAGTGGTTCTTAGTAATCATTATTAATATGCTCCTTTGACCTGAAATCACCAAGGTTCCCTACATGTGAGTTTCATATTTTGATACTATTCTATGTCACTAATGGCTAAGTGAATGCAAGGGTAGATATTGGATATGTCATATATCATGCGGAGGGGTTTGTGTGATCAAGATGGGATTTGTTCCTCCTATATAACAGGAGTAACATCTATGGGCCCCTTGATTAAGTAAAGCTAAGAAAATGCATGGCCATGCTTAGATGAATTGACATGAGATGTCAATTACATTTGTTTTAGTCAGCTTACTTAGGAATCAAGAAACCTTAAGATTGGGCTATATGGGAATGACACGGTCCATGTCTTGTGCTCAATCTAGATGTATAGGACAAAAGGACATAGGTGATGATCACGTGTAAAGGTTTAGTCAAATCACCGAATTTCTCATTACTTGGGTAACAATGATGTGTTGTTAGACACCAATCATTGTTTATGATCATTAATATGATCAATGATCATTGCCAACGTAATGAGAGCCTGTAGGGTCACACACTTAGAGCCTAGTGAATTTGGAATTAATGAACCAAATTGTTTGGGCTTAATATTTGGGAATTCATGTTATAATTATAAGGCCCAATAGTAAGCCTATAATTGTACATGGAATAAAGCCCAAATAGGTTAGGTTTTTCTATGCACCTATTTAAAATAGGCTTGTTGGGTAATAGTAGGATTACTATCATTATTCACGCACCCCAAAAAGGCATAGAAAAACCCTAGCACCTCTCCTTGACCAAAATCCTTGAAGAGGCGTAGCTAGCACTACGAGGTGAAAGGAGATCAATTCCAACCGGTGTGTGTAGTGGACATTCATCAGTGATTCACGGGTTCGTGTGGATACCATAGAGGTGCAGCCACATTAAATGCTGCACTAGTGATCTGATCTTCTAGTTTCTATTCCGGTTCGTGATTTGGAGAGTAGATTGGATTTGAAAACAGACAGAAGCAGATCGGATTTGTTGTGTAGTGGACAGAAGATTTTTAGCCGAAAGGTATAAATCCTAATCCCTAATCTATGGCATTCTAAATTCGCATGGATCCTTGTGGAAATCGTACAAAATTTTTATTCCGTTCTGCATGTATGATGTGCAATTTCCAGCAGCTAGGACATCTTAAAAATTCAAAACCACCCATTTACTAGTCTCTTATGATGTCAGGATACACATAGAATTTATTAGGAATTTTTAGAACCCTGAACAAGGGACATTTCTACACAAAGGTGCAACTCACCCGGAAACAGTATGTGAATAATTTTGCTTCTGTTCTTGAATTATTTGGGGTACTAAATGATGAGTAAAAATTCCATAAAAATTAATGGATACCCTTGCATGTGTTTTTTAAAACATATTAAATTTTCGTGATAATTGAAGCTCATTTTCCTAGTGAATAAATTCCTACAATTTCAAAACTCCAGTGCTGCTAGAGATTGAAACTGTTTTGGAAGGGCATGATTCATGAATTTTATGGGCGGGTTCTTTTAATTAATTGTGAAATGTAATGACTCATATTTATCAATTAACATGTTGAAAACATCATATAATTATTTGAAAAATTTTGGAGGTGTTTTAGAATACATAAAAAGGTCTCTTATGGTAACATGCCCTCTGCTGCCCTGTTCTGGAATCTGAACGTGAATAGTATTATTGAATGAATATTTGTAAAATACACTGAGTATTTGATGCTTAGAAATATATTGTGATGATATTAGAATATGATTAGAACAATTGAATTATTGTAATTATTTAAATGTTCTTTAATGGTATAGAATATAGTGATAGATTAGATTGAGTTGTGAAATGTTCAATGCATTGAAATTGTGATACATTATGAGAATATACAATGATTACACTCTTTAATGTTAAATTTGAAATCTATACTTGTTACATTGATAAAGAAAAATTAATTAGGTTGCTAATGGCTAGTTGGTATTGACCATACCTTTGTTATGATAGATTGACATGATTTTGCTTTAATTAGCACGAAAAACCTACAAAGGCTCATTTGTGTTACTTGATACGTGTGGGGGAGATTGGCCTATAACTTGCAGCATCCTTTTAGAAGAAGGAGAGGGGTGGTAAGAAATGGAGGAAAAAGGTTGGAGGCGAGTGGGATAAGGTTGGCTTAAAGAAATAAGGAGGAAACCTGTATACTATATTATCTATTTCTATTAATGTAATATTAATATATAATGTATATGATATGCGGTAGATATTAAATGTGAATAAAGCTAAGTATATGAAATTTATCTAGTCTTCCTAAATTTGTATTAAAGAGAACTGATTAGGGAAAACCATAGGGATAAAGATTGAGTAGCTACTCACTAAATATTTTATATACTCACTCTTTTTCGATGTTATTTTATTTTACAAATAAAGAACAAGGAGCTCCAGTGGAGGATTGATATACTGCATAAAACCTTCTGATCTCCATAAGGCATAGTGTAACAAGAATTACTATTTTGAGTTGTTCACTGTACAGTTAAAGTCTATGTGTATTACTAAATAATTTTATTATGCTACTGTATATTAATATCATAGATTAACTTTTCATTGCACGTGCAATGTAATTTACTTTACTTATATTATTTGATGCTATTATATATTCCCTTTTTATTACAAAATAGTTTGATATAGTTTCTTACAAGCTTGTAAAGATGTTTGATTGGTTAGATACCAGTTAGATGTCTTTATGCCAGTCACGATGCCTAAAATTAGGTTGTGACATTTCTTTTCTTATGGTAGTAGGTCTAGATACAGGGAAGAATTTCTTTAAGAATAGTTGCTTCATATTAGTCCAACAAGTGATAGAATTAGGCTGCAAGTAGTATAGCCAATACTTAGTAGCATCAGCTAGTGAGAAGGGGAATTCTTTCAGCTTAATATGGTCTTCTAAGATGCCTTAAGGCTTCATAGTAGAGCAAACCACATGAAACTCTTTCAAATGCTTATGTGGATTTTCACCTACAAGACCATGAAATCTTGGAAACAAATGTATTAAGCTAGACTTAAGCTCAAAGTTAGCATCTAATTCAGGATATTGGATGCCTAATGGTTGGTATGTGACATCAGGGGCAGCTAATTCCTTCAAAGTCCTATTGTTATTTGCCATGTTTTTTGGTTTATCTAAAGGTGCAGGAAAGCTAGAACTATATATGTTTTTTTTCCTACGAAGGGAATGAAATGTCCTATCTATTTCAACATCAAAACTAAGTAATTTAGTAGGATTTCTTCTTCATGCACATCACTACATAACACCACACAGAATAGAAGAGAAAAGCACTATAGGAGTACAAAAACATTAAATGCAAAAGCCTTATGAAAAATTAACCTAAGCACATCTAATTGATCTATCTAGACAATTTTAAAAATTATGGAATTAACATAGAAAGCTTTCTACAACTATGCAGAATCTAAAAATGCAATAAAAATCTTAAAAAATTAAAAAAGTGGTCAAAACAATAGAATTTATCCAAAAAAAAGGGGCATTCACAAGCCTTTGGCTATGACTTTTGATGAGAAAAATGAAATATAGCTCCTATAAAAATTTCAGCTCAATTAGAGTTAGGATGACCAAGTTATGCCCAAAATAAGGTATGAGTGCAAAATTATGTAAAACTAGATTTCTTAGGCTAAAAACCTTTATTTCAATGCTTGATAGTATTTATTATGATAAAATATGATGGATTGAAGTGGAAGAATGTGCAAAAATTATAGAATACAAAAGAATGCAAGGAAACACAAAAAGATGCAAGTTACCATAAAATGCAAGAAACTCAATGATAGATGCAAAGACTAGCCGGAATGCTTGATCAATTGCATAATATATTGCTAAGAATATGTATGAAAAGATAAATCCAAGAGGATCCCCAGTAACAACACTAAAATTTTGATGTGCATGTCATAATACACCAAAATTAGATTAAAAATACTGGTTGCTATAATAAGAATGCAGATAGTGGCACAATTAGGTTGTACTCGTAGTGATCCTTTAATTTTTTCTTTTCCAAATTAATTCCTAACAATGCCTACACAATTCCTGAATTATTTATGCAATGAAAATAAAGAAAACTAATGTAAACAAAATGATAATGCAATGGAACAGAATGTTGTGTAGAAACAAAATCAAAATGCAAAATGCAATAATATGTTTTATGCATAATAAAATTTGAATTGGGGGGTTGGTTGCACAAATTTAAAATAGAAGTAATAAACTAAACAATCTTAAAATAGAAGTAATAAACTAAACAATCTTAAAATAGAAGTAAAGCAGAATTAAAATAGAAAGAAATTTAATGGAATCAAACAGTTGATTCAAGGAAATTGAGAGTCCTAAATTGGATTAATCATAGATCAATTAAAATTTAACTTTTTTTAATTATTTCTTCAACCTTGAATTACCCAGAATCCCTACAGTAATTTATGAATTCTACACTAGAGAATTATCTAGGATTTGATTAATTAAGATTGACTGAATTAAGTAATTGCTATAATCCTTATACTAGATCAAAATTGATTTATAAATAGAATTCAGTTGACTTGAGAAACTAAATTAGAAATCTTCAATTAATCCTTCAACCCTTTGTCCCTATGTATAAAACCATGATTAACCAATCATAATTTCATATTAGAATAGCAAAGAAATAAAAAATCACAAGGATGAATATCAATTATATCAAATCAACATCCAACATAAGAAATCTCAAGACTTTCAACACAAGTAAATAGAGAAAGAGAAAAATTAATTTAAAAAAGTTAACATTACAAATCATGATCTCATAATCCTTAAGAGGAAAGCCTCAACTCCTTGAATCAACCATGAATTTAGGCTTCCATTGATGAAGAACAAAGAGAGAAAAGAGAAGAAGAAGATGATGGCTGTTTGTTGAGTTTTTCTGTGTGTAGCTTGAATTTGTTATTATTCTCTTTAGCTCTCTTACCTATTTATATAATTTAATTATCCTAAAACCTTATTGGACTAGGATTAGATGACTCTTAGGATTACAATAATAAGGCTTTCCTAATTTCTAGAAGTCCAGACCTAGTTTTTATAAATTAATTAAGTTTAACAGATACATCAATGAATTCCTGTAGGCCTAGCTTCCAAGCAAAATAAGACTATGAAGTTGATGAAATTTGAAAAATCCATAAACATGAAACTTGTAGGCCTATGTCTTTTGAGAATTTGGGTGCTAGTTTTAGGTTAATCAGACCACTATACCTCTAGATATGGCTTAAATATAGAAATGGGTTAAGTTGGGATAAAAATAGAGCTTCAAATTCTCAACTAAATAAAGGCTTGAAAAAGTCCAAATTAGGCTTTGACCAAAACATAAAAGTTCTAGTTCTCTTTTTTAGCTTTCTAGCAACATAAAGTTTTCCTCAATCTGACATCTAGAGCCTAAGATATGATTGAAAAATAGAAACAGTGTCAAAATCTAGTATTTATTGAATAAATTCTCAATATTGTAAAATTAACCACAATTAATAAAATAAGGCCTAAAAGTGAAATTAAGTAAATATACTACCTAAGAGACATAAAATAGAGGAAAATAAAATAGTAAATATTTTTCTCATTAATGACCCTTGTGTATTCTCTAAGCATGGTTTGAAAAAGGGATATCATTAAATGTGCTTAAGAAAAGATGTTGAAAAGAAAATTAGTTTCAAGGAAAAGCATGGTTTATATGAATGGTTGTATTTACTTCTTAGTTTGTCTAATGTACCAAGTATTTTTATGAGCTTAATAAATCATGTTTTGCATGCTTCTTTTAATAAATTTGTTAGTGTTTATTTAAATAAAATTCTTAGGATGAGTTTTTGTGTTTTTATTTGCAAGTTTTTTATAAGTTTCTATTACTTTCAAGTTTTAAGTGTTTTTAAGAATAAATTTGTTATTGTTAATTTTTATTATTTTTATGAGCCTAAAGGATGGATCTTCTTATTGTTTGAAAACTTAAAGATTTAGAAAGAGTTGCCACATCTACATGATGTTCTTGTACATGATGAAATCTTGAATGAGCATGTTGAGCAAATGAAATGTGTATTGCAAGTTTTTAGAAAAGAAAGGTTAAATGCTATTCTTGAAAGATGCTCATTTTGTTTGAAAAGTTTTATATTTATGATGCAAGTTTTATATGGTAAAATAATAAAGAAGGATATAGGAAAAACATTTAAAGAATCATCTCCACCTAAGTTTATTGATGAAATTAAGAGTTTTCATGGTTTGATTAATTTTTGTAGGAAATTTATAAGGAATCATGTTCTATGTGCTTTCTTTGACAAATTTGTCACTATTGATAATTTTGTATGCTTCCATGAGATTGATAAGTCTTATTCTATATTTGATTCGGGTGATTGCTTATTGATGGTGTGAGGAGAAAAGTGCTCCAAATCCAAGGAAATCCTAGATACATCTAAATGGAGATGGTTCACTCTAAGTCTTGAAGAGATAATAATTGTTTTCCTAATTTGAATTCTTATGGTGAGTTTGATATGAGTGCTTCTTTTGGTGTTTCTGATCTTTCTCCTTTTGATGTAGGTTTGAAGATTTGAGGATGAATCTTTTTGAAGAGAGGGGGAAGATGTGAATCTAAGGGGAGTCAATTATAAGGAAGTGAGATAAGAGGAGAGCATAATTAAGTAGATAAAATTATGCTATATCATCACCAAGTTAGTGCCATATCGTCAAGGAGATAGTGCCACATCAGCCCATCACTGTTATATCATCAAGAAAATGGTGCCACCTTAATGCCACATCAACCATTATCCTAATTGGTGCCACTTCAGCCTAATTTTACAATTATTTAATGTAGGCTTTAATTTAGCATTTAGGCCTTTGATTTGCATTTATTTTGTGTTAGTCTTTTTAAAGCATTTTGGGTTTTAATTTAGGTTGAATGTGTTTTAGCCTATTTTACTTTAAAATATTTTCCATGTTACTATAGGTAATTTACTATGTTTCTCAAAGTCATTTAGAGGCCCTTTTATTGGGTTTAGTTAGTGGATTAGTTTTAAGCTAGTTTGCTATCTTTTGAGCCCATTTTCAATTAGAGTTTTAGAGAGTTATATAAGGAGGCTTGTTCCTTATACAAAGGAGATTTTTGACTTTTTAAGATTAGATATTTAAGAATTTAAATGAGTGCCTTCTTTTTGAAAGAGTGTGTCCATTCTTGATTTCTTGAATGAACTTGTGACTTATTAAAGGGATTTATCCTTTGTGATATTGATCTTCACTAATCAAGGATTCATCCTTGTGGCGTGTTTTCTTTTTTACTTATCGAAGGATTTACATCCTTTGTGTCATATTCATCATCACTTATTGTTCTTATTCTTCATCTTTTGGAGTGTGGCGTGAATATCATTCTATTTTTTATTTTGAATTTGCTGAATTTTGGGATGATTGAATACAATTTTAAATTAAACGCTATGGCTATTACAAACTTGATTATATTAATTTTAAATTTTACTAATGCTTGTTCTCATAAAAACAACTTACAATGAGATGCCATATCCTATAGATTCATAATATGCAGTTGCAGCTAACATTATACTACAATTGGAGTACTTTCGGAAATGATAGGTTGCATTGATGAGTTATGGCAGCAATGGCCATAACATTACGAATTTTATTTAATACATGATGATAAGATATGATATTATGTATTAATTATTGGTTGTTCCTAACAATTTATGTTGTTAAGATAAGAAAAGATACAAAATTGATTTTATTATTATTCTAATATTGTGGTAAATAAAATTATTAATATTATATAATATAATTAATAGTAATTATATAATTTTTATTACATTTTGTTCAAATATAATATAATTACATGGTTGAGTGGTTGCAATCCACATTTTCGCTTTTGTAATACTTGTAATCATATAAAACACATTATAGTAGCAATCACGATTGCATAGCAATTTATAACCTTGCTCATCCTTCTAAAGAAAAAATAATAAGGGATGCCTCAATTTTTTTGAGAATAAAAAGATGGAAAATTATTTTTTTCATTTACTCTCTTTTGTCAACATTGTATTAATCTTAATAAAAGAAATGGGTCATATGACATATATTTTAACTAAAAAAAAAAGAAAATTCAATTTCATCATTTGAAATTTAAATTATTATTATAAATATGAACTTTCATTTATCTTTAGGGAGAATATGTAACATGAACATGAACAATAGATATATATATATATATATATATATATTCAATAAAACACAATGAATGATGTATTTTTAGCATTATATGAGTTAAAATAAGACACATGCACATGACATGTTTTTGCTATTAAAATTGATCAAATCCATTAATAATTACTTGATTTAGTATTAACAAGCACATACACATGCTGTTTATTGTTTTTATCCTAAACACACATGCCATTTATTATTTTTTTCCTAAATAAAAATTAGTTTCATACCAAAAAGTGTGAGAATACTTGAATAACAAAAAAAATTGATGAAATTTTGATATAGAAGGGTAAATTACACAATAAGAGGATACATTGCTAGATAAAGAGTAGATTAACATATTTCATGTAATTATTTTTTTCTTTCTTTGAGAAATTTAAGTTTAAGAATAAGTTGATGCTAAAAGTAGGGCTAAGTATAATTAGTCCACCCATAAATACCTGCTTGAAACTGCTCGTTTATTACTATTAAGCGGGGTTGGGTTGAAAATGTAAGCCCAAAAATAAGGGCTAGGTGGATTGGGTTAAGTGCAAGCAATTAAGATTAGGTTAGCACTTACTTACTTATGAAGGGCTGCATCTCACCCTATATAAATGATGTTATTTAGGTAAATTATAAAAGCCTAAAATTAGTGCTTCACCTTTAATCTAGACCATTCTTAGTTAGTTATTGTTACCCTAGCTGACTTTCTTTCATGATTTTTCTTAATGACATTGGTTTTGATGGGATTTTCTCATAGATTTTCATTAGTTCTAGCCATTTGTTTCTTTTGGTTCCATTTTCCTTATAGTCACTTATGAACATTTCCTAAGAAAGGTTTTTCCTTTGTAGATATTTTTAGTGTTCATCTAGATTTTGAGCTTTTTTTTTATTTAGTTAATGAAGTTAATTTGCTCATATTTGATCACTGTTCTTTAAAAGTTATAATTTTTTGGGTGATGCACAGATAACAATCTTCGTCAATGGTTAACCAAACCTGAAACCCATTCATGTTGTTATGGTAATCACAATGGATTTAGGTATTTGGTGATGATTTATAGATTCTTCCACTTTTTGGGTCTATTATTAGTTTTTTTTTTTTAATTAGAGTTTAGGGTTTCTACTCCATATGGAGAGATTTTTTCTCTAACTCTTATATTTATGTGGCTAATTATTACATATTATACTCAATAGTATTGTTTGCTGCTATAATCATAAATTTTTTTAGGTATATGATGTTAGGGTTTTATTTCATATTTGTTTATTTTTTTATTGTAGATCTTTTAAGATTTTAAAACCCTCATTGTCACTAATGGCTACTAATACAAGGAAAACTAAAATGGTCTTCCTTTAAAAATTTTATTTTCATTTTTCATTACTAAGGTTTGGACATTTCACTTCATGTACTACATAAAAGGGTTTTCTTTTATTTGTTTTTTACCTTTGAACCTTATTTCCTTACTTTGTTTTCCTTTTATTTTTTCTCTTATCTGAATACATAGCTAAAGTTATATTTTATCTAATTTTGCTTTTGCTACTTTGTCTTTATTCTTTCTTTCTTTTTTTGTCAATTGTTAGATCTGAATACACAAAGGGCTCTTTTCTATCTATTTATGCTTTTAAACTTCAAGTGCTTTGCTTTCTTTTATTTTTTAATGATATGATTAACTACAATATTTACATTTGTTAAGTTCATTGTTAAGAATGAAGAAGATCTTGTTGTTTATATTTTAATTTTATAGCTTTAATTGAGACAACAACCCTCTCCCTATGTTCTAACTTTCACCTTACTACATTATTTATTGTGTTTCTTGTGGAAAATAATTTGTTTTGAAACTATACCTGTATGTATATATTTGTTTTCGCCTTATTATAAGTTATAGTTTATTTGGTGTGTGTTCCTTAACCATTTATAATGGCTTATGTTAGAGTCTAGTTAGATTTAAACTCATTTGTTATTTAGATCGAATTGCTTGCTCCATTTTCTCCTATATTGGAAGGGAACTAGAAGAAGGGTTTTATATGAAATGTAACACTATGATATTGCAAAAATGATAGGTACCATAGTGTATTTGTTTAATTTTTTGTAGTTCACTATTTAGCTTGTTATTGTAGTTATCTTTAGTTTTTTGTAATTTATGGCTTCATTGATTAGCTAAAACTATACATCTTGCATACATTCTAGTGTTTTATTTGTTTCCATCTAGTTGATAAGGCCAAAATTTATCTAACTTCTTCATTTGTATTCTTATATGCAAGTTAATATGCAAGTTAACATGATTTGAATTTATCGCCATCTCCTAGGGAATTGATTAAAATAATAAGACTTAAAGACATTTCTCTAACTTTAAAGAATTTAGATAAACTTCCTCCTATTTTGTAGCTACAATTTTATATTTCATTTTCATGTGTCTTGTTTGTGCCTTTTTGTTTGATTTCTATTCTAATGAAAAAAATAGGTTTGGTGAATTTGGGCAATTAAGTGGGCCTTATATTTTCTCACTTGTGCAATATGATGGATTATGCTTTTAATAGGCCCTTTTTTTTGCCCTTTTATTTGATTTCAATTGTCAAAATATGAAAAAAAAATTTAAAAAGTAGGTTTACTGAACCTAGGTTTTGAGTGGGCTTTTTTTTATTCTCACTTGTGTGAAATAATAAATTAGGATTTCAAAGGGCTTGTTTTATAAATTTTTGTAATTCTAAACCAATGTAGGCTTTAAATGGAATTTTTTTAAAATTTTTTTTCAAAAAATAATTAGGCTTCCAGATAGCCCACAGTCAAACTAACCCACTTAACCCACTAATGAACACTTTCACCTAGTTCAAATGATTATGGGCTTGCTTTGGTTGGCAATGTGTAGACTTAATCCTACTTGACTTGATGGAGATTAGTTATGGATTAGGCCTAAATCGGATATAAGCCACTTGATAAGCAAGCCTAACTAAAACTCTCCTATTAAAGAGTAATTTGATGCCAAAAATCTTTGTTTAAGTGGTGTCGATGTTTCTTGAGGATTTTATTTGCTTTCACACTTTTAAATTAAATTTTATGTATTTATGTATGTATAATTTAGTAGTTCAACATTCATATTGTGAAAAACACCCTAAATTAACAATTCAAGACCATTAAAAAGACATATGAAGATAATTGTTATTATTTAATCAAAAAGTTTTATACCTATAATTTTATTCCTATTTTTAATCTTGAAAAAACATATCTTCAAATGCCCCAAAACTTTATTTATCACTACAATAAATTAAATCTATTGTGGTGACACATATCGATGGCATTATCTCGATCATTAGTATATGTCTTAAAGCTGTATGGCAAGAAACTTGGCACTAACAAAAGCTTTGGCAACCATATTCAAACAACATTATCATCACTATAGAGATAATAAAAATTAAAAAATTATTTTTTTGAAAAATGAAGTAATTAACTTTTTTTTTTAAAATAACTCTATAGAAATGACTTTGTTGTAGACATATGTTTAGCAAATAGACATGAATAGTTTTTTTTTTAAAAATGAAATAATTAATGATGAAGCCTATTACATAACATTATTATTGGTATATGTTCTTGGAAAAATGTCGTTGGCACTAATCTCCACCAATCTTATGTTGATAACCTAGACATTACAATAAGGTTGCTTAGAGAAATGGAGAAGATGCAGACAGAGCTAGATTTTTAGAGATCATATAGTGACAATTGAGTTTTACAATTACTAATGACAAAGTCACCATAATAAGCTTGCCTAGAAAATGGAGAACGCGTACTCAAAGTTAGATTTTCAGAGATCGCATAGTAATTTTGAAATTTTCATTTAGTGACTACATTATCATTGTAATAAGGTTGCCTTAGGAAATGGAGATAACACAGTAAAATTTAGATTTTTAGACAATATATAGTGAAGACTGAAATTTTCATTTAACGATGACATTATCATTGCAATAATGCTTTACTGATAATATGAAAAATGTCATTGATATAAGAATGCATTACAAATACAAGTAGACATCCATTTCCACCATCACCAATGCTGGAGAGCCAAAAGACATTATAGACTAGAGTTACACCATTTTATGCTAGTTCTGAGGTATATTTATGTATGTTTTATGTTTCAATATGATTCTTTTACTACTCTATCTCATATTTTACTTCATTAGTTCCATAAAATATAGAGATTATGCCACCTTACTTTGCTAGCCATTATTTTTTTCTTCATTTTCGTCATTGCTCTCCCAAAGGTAAGTTTAAATTTAACCATATTGCTTTCATTATTTATTTTATTTATATATATTTGGCTACTTTTTGATTGGAATATTTCATTGATATGAGAAATTTGATGTTAGTTTTATTGTTGCTACATTAGTTTTGGAAACTTTATTATTACATTTGTCTTAGAAATTTAATAACTATTTAGTAAAATGGTTATAATATATACATTTTTAGATGTAATTTGTGTTAAATTTTGTGATAATTTTTATATATTACAAGACATCATCACAAAATATTATAATTCCATCTAATATATATATATTAAAAAAACTTACAATGTAACTTCTGTTAACATAATTGTGACTTTTTAATTTATGAAATACAAGTAAAATTATTGTAAAGTTTTAATGTTTTATTAATAATAATTAAATCATATATTTGAAGTTTATGTATATATTTGGCAGTTTTAATTGTTTTTGGTAGTGTTCCTTTTTTAATTGTAATTTTTATAATTTGAGTGTAATTTGTTAAAAGGGAAAAATGGTAACTTTTTTAATGAAAACTTATCTATAATTAATATATGATATTGTAGATTTTTACTTCCTCAGGAGACATAAATTTTATATGTAAAAAATAAAAATTTAAGAAATCATGACAAATGTAAATAAAGGAAAGATTTGTTAAAAAAATATAAAATTATAAAATTATGACCATGAAAATTTTATATAATGGAAGGACATAATTTTAAGAGTTAAAGTAGTGGGAATATAAGATTGTAAAAATTAAAACCAATTAAGAAAATTGTATATGATTGGAGGATGTAATATAATTTTAAAAATTAATGTAACAAGAATATAATAATGTAAATAGAGAAAATATTAAAACACTAAATTTTGACAAAAACTAGGACAATAGAATATTCATTAATAGAGATTTTGAGTTTGATATTATTAAACTAGTGAATGAGGTGAAATTATTATGAGTAGATTTCAATTAAAATAGTCATTTTAATTTTACTCATATGATTTATTAATATATGTAGGGGAATTGGCTGTGCATCAAGGATAGGCACAGCACAGCCTTGGAGTTAAGAACTTGTTAACGGTTGTAGAGAAGTAAAAAATGTTATCAAGAGAAAAAGGTTGTGTAAAAATGTTATCAAGAAAGATAATGTTTAAGCACTCCTACATGTTTATAATACAAGCAGTCAAAAAGCTTAATGTATGGGTCTGGTGCCTTTGAAGAGAAGGATTAAGGAATTGGGTATTCAGAAGTGGCTGCATAATGGAGGAAACAAACAATGATGGTAGTTGTTTTCATGAAATCCTAGAAGTACTTCCTTACTTTTATATTCATTGTAACTAGTTTTGTTCTTAAGGCCATTATTAACTAACTCTTGTAAAAATATTCAGTCATTCTTGCTACTAGTTCCCTAACTGTAATGAAGAGTTTGGCTACCCTAATGATATACATTTCTTTTCTAGTTCGACATAGGAAGCCCTTCAAAAGGTTTAAGTTTAGAAGTATGCCTACCTTATAATATGTGGTTCTTTCATAATTTGACGTAAGAAGCCTTTCAAAGGGTTTAAGATTTATTAATATATACAATTTTATTATTGAAATATCATATGTTTTTGCTTTACAACTTATTGTTTCTCTTCCTTCTATTTACTTAATTACATGTTTTTCCTTGTCTTTTTTTTTGTTCACTTATATTATACATAGATTAGACACCAATATCATTAAGTAATATAAATATAATATAATATATTTTATTTTATTACAAAATTATTTTAACTAAGTCAAAGACTTAATTTAACTAAATTACTAGATTACATATTCTATTTTTAATTCTTATTACTTTACAAGGCACACCTTAATTTTTCCTTTTAAATTGTTTCATTTTATGTTTTCACTTACTATTGTCACTAAATAGTATAAATATAAAACAATATATTTTATTTCTATTGGTGCAATATTTTAAATATATTAAAATTTTAATATAAATATTATTCATTAATTTAATTATTTAAATATTATATTTTCTAACAAAATATTTGGATTTAAACTTAAATTTATTTATTTCAACTTATTAACATTTTATATCAGTTTTTTATGTTTATATTTTAAACTAAAAATATATCAATAGAAATTTTATCATGATTTTAAATATTTTGTAGGATATAATAATAATAAAAAATAATATGTCTGTATAATATTATATATAATATTACGAGTAAAATACTCTAACTCCTTTATATGTAAAAAATCTCAATAACTAGACCTTTTTTAAAATTTCAATCAAGAAATGATAACTTGACTATTAAATTTTAGTTATTGGTCAAAATACTTAATATAATAACCAAATTACCTCTCCATTAAAGTTATAAATTAATAATGTAATTTAACTCTAAATTTAACAACTTTAATAGATAAGAAGGGTAATAATCTTAACTTGAAAGTTAATATTATTATTTATAGTAAAATTAAACATTTGCATTTTATGATTATATTAGAAGAGGTGTTGTACTTTGCAAACGAAGATGTAGTATTTTTTTGTCACTATTTTTAACTTTTCCACAAATGCAATATAATTTACCACCAAGCTTAACATATTAGTCACAATATCTCATATTTCATTCCGTGTGATACATCTTCATTAAAAACTAGTCTCACAAAGGAAAACAATAATGAGTTTTCTAAAGAAATTTACTCCCAAAATGAAAGTTGTAACTAGTTAAGAGCTCTTGCAAGGTTTGAATAAAAGGTTTCTTAGTCTATGTTATGCAGATGATTGGCAAGTTCAAATCGCTCCTTTTCACTTAAGCATTCATTCCACATATCTACTAATAGTATATCTTTAAGACTAAGAAGATTGTACAACTCTAATAGAATGCTACAAGTATGATTCCTAATCTAACAAAATTTTACACAGTTTAACCAAATTCAAGTAAATCAAAGTCATTTGATCCTACCTTAAAATTTGTATCATCAAACTTACCATTTCTATTAGATTCCAAAGCTAAGTTACATTGTTGAGGCTTATCATCATCAAACTTATATCACTCACTTATGGAGAGGATGATTTATAAGTTACATAATTGAGTTTAAAAGAGTTATAGCCTGCTTTCAAATTCTAATCATCATATTTCAATGATAAACTCATGTTAAATTTCTCTCTTAGTGTTTTATTACTATAGAAAAGTTTACTATGTTCTAATGAATCAACCATATTTCCTTTATGTGGCAATTGGGAATTCTTGCCCTTTACTTCACGTAATCTCGAACTACATATTCTTATATATTTTCAAGAAACTTAATCTTTCTCTTTCTTAGAATGTAGGAATTCTCAAGTAATCCATATGCTATTTCCCTATAAATGTCACCATTCCTCAACTGATCCTTCATCCTAAGAATCGAACTTGTATCATATCTTAGTAATTTTTTCTATTGGGGAAAAGCAAATGTAGAACCATATAAACCAAAACTCTAATTCAAACTGTGGTAGACGGAATCTAGTTGATTTGGTGTGTCATTTGCTAATGATGTCTTTAAACCTGCTAATTTAAGTATTCTTTTTAGGCTTCTCTTTCCATGTGATGAAGAACATCCAAATCATCTATCTTCTTATTCATTAAATTTTTTTAACTTCTCACAAAGGCAAAACACAATGCCTTTCTTCAATACTATAACCTTTATATTTAAACTAAGCATCCCTTATTTGAAAAATATTCCTTACCATGTTGTTGTGATGCTTCCTTAATAGATGATAGTGTTGTTATTTCTAGAAAAAAAAAATTCAAACCTTGTATATAAAAGCCAAATCTTGGCTTAAGATAGTATAATTTACTCTAATATTAAATCGGGATAATTTTACTCTCCTTTTCCTCTTTTTTTCTAAAGAAATTTGAGTCAAAATTTATAATATATGTACATATTTGGACTCATATATGTGGAGCTTTAGAAATTTTTTCCATCATGCAAAATCTTTTTTTCATTATTCTTTCTCTTCGTTCCCTTTTTTTGCAATATTTTTTATTACAAAAATGAAAAGATAAATATTAGGGATAACAATAACAACAATAACAATAACAACAATAATATGCTACATGAAAATTAAGAATTATAATTAAAATAAATAATAAAAAATTACATTATAGATATGCCTTATAATAGTTGCAAGTAACATCTTTTCTATTTCCAATTAAGAATTTGGACTTAATCTAAGTTATTTTAACATAGCTATTTTAAAATAGTTAGCATTTTTCATCTTGTTTTAAAATAATGAAATATGTTTGTTGAAAGATGATGTGCATAAAATTCTAGTATACAACATAATTAATTATAATTCCTTAAAAATAATAATACGATTGCTAAAAAATATAAAATAAAATAATAAATTATTTCTTAATAAAGTAAATGTCTATAAAGATGACATAGTTTTCAATAAATGATTAACAAATAACAATGAAAAATTAAATTTCTTAGATAATTTAGTCATGATGGTTAGGTTATTTATTGACAACATTGTCATTGTATATGTGCTTAGGAAAATGAAGCTGGTGTAGAAAAATGTGCATTATATACCAACAACTTTGTTTCTATAATATAATTTTAAAAAATTTAAAAATTTTGAAATTTTAATTTTTTTGAACATATTAAGATGACATTGTCATTGCAATATGTTTACTTGGAAAATGATTAGTGAATGCTAGCATCAATTTTTGTTTGCCTTATTGTGATGATTGAATTTTTTAATTTGTGATGATTGAATCAAATGTCATCATAAAAGACTTTGACCATAAATTGTGTAGAGTGTTATTTTGAACTCATTTGCACAATGATCAAGAGAAGAAGAAAAAGAATCACCTACATTTGATGTTAGTTTTATGTTTTTTTTTTGTCATTTGATTCATTTTTTGACTTTCCATCTTATTTTGTAACATTGGTTTTGTATACTTGATAGTTTAAGCTATTATTCATCCATTTGTTTGGTTATTTATTTGTCCATTGAGGTAAACTAAAATATTTTTTAGTAGTCTTATTTGATGATTGATGATGGACTATGGTATGTTGCTAAAAAATAATTCTTCAATTTTTGTGAAATTAGTTATGGAATGAATGTGTTGCATTTGATATATTTTGGATGACGTTGTGATTAGACATATTATATAATCTTGACATTTTGATAGTTGTGTTATATTTGAACTTAGCATAACGTTTGTAAACTTGATAAGTATTGGAATTTTAGGATGATATATTGACAATTGTGTTATATTTAGACTTAGCATAGTATTGTTAACTTGAGATGAGTATTGAAAGGCATAAGACTAAAAATTAGGAAGATAAAATATTTAATTAAATAAGTATGGGAGTTCATTCTAAATAAAATAATGAATAAGGTTATATTATTATTATTATTATTATTATTATTATTATTATAACTAATAGTAATTGAGCATAAAAAATTATATTAACTTAATTAATGATCAAGACAATACTAAGTAATGGAAAGAAATAAAATGTAATATATTATAATTTAGTAAAGGTATAAATGTATCATATTTGACACAAGGAAAAATTAAATAATGAGAATATTACTATAGAATCCTTTTAACAATACCAATATTCAATAATTAGAACTTGAATATAATTTAGGAAGATAAGATATTTAATTACGTAGGCATGAGAGTTCATTCTAAATAAAGTAATGAATGAGGTTCTACTATTGTAAGCATAAAAATTATGTTAACTTAATGATCAAGACAATACTAAGTAATGGAAAGAAATAAATTTTAATACATTATAATTTAGTAAAGGCATAAAATTATCATATTTGACACAGGGAAAATTAAATAATAAGAATATTAATATAAATTTTTTTTATGAATACAAATATTCAATAATTAAACCTTGAATGTAATTTCACAAGATAAAATATTTAATTATTTGTTTGTTAGAGGATTCGGAGACAATTTGAAATAATACATTGAATACACCATAAATCTAATACACTAGCACTTTAACCTTATACTCGTTCAAATCCTTAAATTGTCTCGTTAATCTTTGATAGTTTGGAATAGATCCTTTAGTTATTGTTATCAACTTGTTGCTCATAATTTCATGTGTCTTTGTTTTTTAGGTGTGTGCTATACATTACTACAAAATAACTGATAGGCATTGATTGTTTAGATGATTACATATTAGAAAATGATTGATGTGTAATCGAATGCTATTATAAATAATATTATGCATTAGTTTCAAAATAATTGTAAAATATTACAATAATGTCATTATGATATAAGAATCCTGACGTCTTATCTTATGATAAAGAGGTGGGAAGGAGTTTTCAACATCCATCATTTATAAATAACCAACATCTAATTTTGATATGCTACTTTAGTTTATATTAATAATTAATGTGGTATGTTGTAACCCCACTCAAACTTCCTTACTCCCTTACCCAAGTTCTTCACTCCTAACCTTAACCTCTTTCACCATTACCTCTTCTTGAATTGTCCTTATATCTTTTGTATTCAACCTATAAGAACACTATATCCAAAAATAGAAGACAATATCTTATATAAAACTACAAACAATATCCTATGTGAAACAATAGAATTCCAATGACAACAATTTTAAATAATAAATTTTATTAATAAAATTTTGAAAATTGAGAGAAGTTATATCAAATAACTCAATCATAGATGGGTGATGTGTAAAATACTATCTTAATATTCATTAGTTAACATGTGAGGTTAACACTTCCTAACAAACACTATTAAATCCAATCGCTACAAATATTATGAGCATTCATTAAATCTTACAAAATGATAATATATATTTTATATGAACAAATAGTACATAATACAATCAAAAGTTAAAAAAATGAATGAAATTAAATTTCCTACTTATACAAACCTATAAAAGCTGCATCACAATGAAATGCAATAAGATAGGGTAGATTATGAAACCAAAAACTAAATTGCAAGAATAAAAAAAAATCATTACCTTTAAATCCTCCTTTTTTTAATGAATACATAACAACAACAACAAAGCCTTATCCCACTAAGTGGGGTCGGCTACATGGATTGCACGATGCCATTGGGCTTTATCAAAAGCCAAGTCTTCGGATAGAGATTTAATGAATACATAACCCTATAAATTTAGCAACAAGCTAATAGAGATTTATTCTTACAAAAAAATTAGTGAGAAAATAAAATTGAAGGGAATCATTTTTAGATTGGAAGGAAAGCATACGTTGTTAAAGAAAGAATCAATTTAGGATTGGAAGAGGCTTAAGATGAATTTTGCAAATGGTACCATTGCTGCACTCCTTTTATTTTCAACTTGAGCCAATATCTTAGGTTTAGATGTTAGTTTTCTCTTTTTTTATATAAAAAATTAACATGTAAAATACAATGATGTCATCCCATTAACAAACAGTTGATATTGGTTAAATATACAACAACTAATGTTGTAAACTAGAAAACGTCAATTTCAAGTAGAAAATTGACATCTTTTTGCACACATTTTTTTAAAATGCATGAAACCAATTTATATATAAGAATTAACCAACTAACATGTACAAAAACATTACATAACAATAACAAACTAAGATAAAAATTAACAATAACATAACCACTTATAGGAACTTTTATACAAAGTTTATGAACTCTCATTTACACATCAAAATACAAGTTAAAACATGTTATTTTCAATCAAGCTAACTATCAACAACTAATTACAATAACTTAATTAATTACAAATACCAATAATATTTAGAAAGACCTAAAGCCATTCATTATGGTTTACCTCTAGTCTTGAGAAAATATCTTACCTAAGATTCTCTAACCTTATCAAGTTATTTTCTAGTATATGGTTAGCAATTTTTCTCAAAGCATTGTAAATTGTGCAGAATTAATATGTTATCATCACGACCAATTTACTTAATTAATTTTGCACGTGAAAAGTTATAAATAAGCAAGTGATTACCTTAGTGGGAAGTTTATGAGTAGATAACAAATGAAACATGTAGCATACAACATAATAACCACACTCCATATTTTTTTGGCTATTTTAGGCATTACAATAAAATAAGAAGTTAGTTTGATCCTATTGATGCATAGTCTTGCTTGTCAAATATGATACAATCTTATTATTAACAACATACTTACACTTTTTCCCATTTGAAATATTTATCTAACACTAATTTCAAGCATTGCTTGGAAGTTATGGTTAGAGCTCCTTTGAAGGAAATTTTCAAACTGGGTCACACTTCTCTTAACAAAGGATTTATCCACTACATAAGCTTGCTTTTCAACATTACCAAAGTAAGCATCCAATTGCAACTATAATATAATATAACTAGCAAAATCTATTTAAGAAAAAAATATCATAATTGAAGCATAAGTGAGACCTACCTCTCATGGTATAACTTGAAGCAGGAGTTTTTCATGGGTATAGTCCTTGCCTTTTGTCCTCTTTTGGCATGGATTGTGCATTAAGTTGATATGGATCTAGGAATCTAGTACAACATTTGCCAATGGCAATATGTCAAAGTAATCTTTTCAGAAGAATTAACATGAGCTAAACTTATATTAAACAATAGTTCAATTAATTTGTGTTTAGTCAAAGAAGATAAACATAAACTTATCTAATCTATAGTTAAATATAAGTCACATCAAGCCCCTTAAACTTTAGCAGCTATTTAATTAAATATTTTTCAATGAAAATCATATTTCTCAATCTAACCACATCCACCCTAATCAAGATCATAGCCTTGGAATCCTTGCTTTAGGACCTATTAAAGTGTCATTGTAACTCCCTTTGAGTAAGATTGAAAGGTTATAGCTACTTCTAAGCACGATTAGGAGGTTACAACTACTTCTGAGTATCATTAGGAGGTTATTGAGACATAAATAACAATGATTAGTAGTCTCACATAACAATACTAAAATAAATTCAAAATATATATAAAAACTTTATTAATGGGGAATACATATTGATACCTCTATTAAGTATTGAACAAGGGTCATTGGTCATGCAATGAAGGTTCTATGAGCTTTATTTATTATTCATACTACATTGTTTAGCACTAGGACCTCAGCCTTGCAAACCAAGGGCTTGTCAACCACCAATTTAACTTTATTATTAAGTAATGGTCAATAGTGTAGTTGACAACTTTCCAAAATCCACCCATTTGCAACCTTTTGCTAAGCCGGTTGCACCATCATTGATGCACATTAAGCTGCATCTTGTGAAATGTGAACTCCTACCATAGGAAACTTGATTCATGCATAGACTTATATGAAAAAGTTTTAGAGTTAAGTATGACATTTATATCGGGTATAATTTTTAGCATTTCTTTTGCTGCGATAGCTAATGCTTTAGTTATTAGAGCATCTTTCTTATTAATCAAAGGAAGTTGACACACCCTACTAATTAAGAGTTTGCCCAGGTGGCAAGGCATTGGCCATAAGAGCCATCCTATCCGTAAGAGCAATGGGTTTCAGAGCTACTTAAACAAATGTCGTAGAACTTAGAGTTGTGATATGCTAGTTAGCTACGTACTCTTGTAGGATGCAAAGCATATCACTTTGTTGCTACAATTGCTACTAAACTGCTATCATATAAGCTATTACCACTACTTTTGCAAGTCTTTTACAACTGCTTATTACTACCTTGCTTTCATTTTCACATTAAGTTTTCATATCATTTGATCGGTGACCTTTACTTCTATTTACACTAAATCAATTATTAATTATCCTAGTAGATGGGGCATTGCTAGTGTAAAGACCTTCCTATAGCCAATATCATGTTTGGTAGCCTAAACATGGCTAGGATGCCTTTTGAGTTCCTAAAGTTATGATTAGGACGTCATGCTTCCTAACTAGCTAAAACAAACCCTAGGAAGCCTTTTGTATGAGAGCATTTTATAGCAATTAATAAAGAATAAATAATTAGAAATAACTTAATTGAAATGGAAGCTTCAAAATCAAATAATATATTTTGGTACAAATCTTAATATTTATAATCCTCTCTATAATGATTTGACTTTCTAGGGTTGTGTATTACCCTTGCTTTCATAACTTTATGTGAAAAATGGAAGATGTTTCATCGATATTCTTGCCCTCCTCATCTTCAACATGCCTCATGACCAACAAGTTATTTTCCAACATATTATAGCCTTATTGGGAAAGCCTATATAGATATGTATTCTTCTTTCACTTTTCTTAGTTAGACTTACTTAACACCTATTGACTAAATGACATATTAGTTCACTAGTGTAAATGATATACAAACAAGATATTGAAATGAACTAAATATTAGAAGGAAAAAAATTTTACCTTGAAATGCTTGTCTTCCCATTATTTTTGGAACTTCTCCTATATTTCTTAGTTGAGGTAGTTTCATCATTGCATTAAGTTAGTATTTGTTAGGGTCTTAGGTTTAGTGTATTTTTGTCTTAAAGTTAACTTAAAGTCCTTCCACAGGATTGCTACGTGCTATAGTACTTTGTTATGTATGAACATGTAACATGGTATTTCAAAGAATTTCTACCTAAAAAAATGTAAAAGATCAAATTATATGTGAGTATGTTACAAATATGGTTTTCATATATATAGCAAAAATCTATCCAAATTATATATATATACCAAGATCTCTTCCTAAATATTATCCTTGAATCCCTTAAGTACTTTTTTCTAATGAGGAATAGCTATTCATACTTTGGATTGTATAATCACTCCAACAAAACTCATAAATTAGTTGGCATTTTCTCCATTAGGTTACCATTTCTTATTAAACTTTATAGGAAATCTCTCACCCTTGGTTTATGCTATAATAATGCCTTTCAAGATAGTAAAACCACTTATGTTTTTTTGGTAGGGGGAATTACCCCTTGAGAAGTATTCATATTTTGGATTTATATAAAAAAAGGAAAAAACTAGTAATAATTATGTATATGTAATAAAGTATGTAATAAAAATTTAATTACATCCATAAATGATGAATAAAATAATAGATGTAAGATTAATCCTCAAAATAAATGTAGTACTAAATTGCATGGAAAAACATATAATTTGCATGACAAGCAACATAATTAAGATTTTATCAATTATCACAGACTCCTTCACTAATTTACATAACTATAGAGTAAAATGGAATCATTGAAATATATGATAAATCTGGTGCTCTAAAAAGGCATAATAGCATACAATGGTAAAAGCAACAAGTAAATAAGGCAAGGATAGATCCACTAAACAAAGCATACCATAATCACATAAATTAAGTGTGACTAAACCTTAAATGTTAAGAATTTGGATTATTACATGCAGTGGAATTTTAAAATTTTGATCTGAATTTTACCTAGGATCCATGCAAAAAACATAAATCAATGGTTAGGGTTTTACCTATTAGGCACTCGTATTTCTACTAATCAAAACTTGAGAATGGATGAATCAAATGCTGGCCGGAAGGTACATCATCTCTACGGTATCCACATGGAGTGAACAATGACCTCTCACCTTCCACGAATCTGTTAGGATACATTTCTCTCTCTAGGAATTAGGATTCGATATTTTTTGAGTGATTTTAAGGTTTTAGGAGGCTTATGAGTGTGTGCACAATGTGCTGCCCTCAAGCCCCTTTTTTATAGAACTTAGGCAAGCCACAATCCTAGTCCTACTAGGATAATGCTTCCAAAATTCTAATCATACTTAACAACTCATTTTATCCTTATCCTAAAGATAATGAGGAGAGATAGGACTTATCTATTAATTATATAATATTAGATAATATTATCTCATAATATAAATATCTTAATATTAGATAATTGCATATAGTTGTCAAATATCAAAATAATATTATCTCATAATATATTTATCTAATATTTAATAATGTAATTATTTAATATTACTTTAATATTAAATAATATCACATAATATATATATATACATAATATATATAAATATATATTACGTGAATAACACATTATTATTCTTAATAATAATATATATATGCACGAAAATAAGTTCAATTAATTGGATATTAATATAATTAAAGTCCAATTAATTATTGTCTTATTCTTACTCCTTTTGTATGACCCTATAGGTTCTTACTACGTTAACAATGACTCATTATTAAGCCATAGACAGTGAGCGGTATTTAGCAATACATTACTGCCACTCAAGTAGTATGAATATCTGTGATTCGACATCCACCTAATACATGATTAACGTTTTGCATCATAACCCTTTTGTAATAATATCCAAATTGAACTGGAGGCATGGAATGTGTCATCTTCGTTAATGTTTAATTTATATTTCTTAATACTTAGTAAGCTTAAAATAAATGATTAATATCACATATTAATCTAATTGAGCATGGCCATGCATTTTTAAGTCTCACTCAATCAAGGGTCCAAGGATATTTCTCTTTTATACAAGAGTAACAAAATCCCATTTACATCACTCACTTTTCTCTACACGATTCATGAGACACCTAATCAATGCCCTATTCATCATCCTGATTAAAGGTGACATAGGACAATATTAAAGTGAGTAATTCCTTATGTAGAAAATCGTAGTAACTTCAGGTTAAAGGTTTATGTGTATTTGTGATCATATGAGAATAACTTATGACACGTCTATCCATGCAATATTATCATAGTGGATCAGTCCAGTACATTGTTCACTAATAATATACTCATGTATTGACTTGATATCACATATCTATGATTCGTAATCATCAGTCATTATACATGCTAGTCTCGATGTATTATTACTATCCTTTTCATAATAATACTTGACTAGAGGCATTTTAGGAATAGCAAAGTTATTCCAAGAATAATTATTATATTAAGTTATAAATCATGCAGAATAATAATAAAATTATAAAAATAAAATATAATAATTAAATTACCTAAAATAAAACATAATACATTGTGTATTACTTCAATCATTTATATGATTAGTTCCTAGGACACACACCAATATTAAAAGCATCACTAAATACAACATATAGTATAATCCTAAACTTAGCAATGAATAAGACTCTCATAACGTCATTATATGAATATATAAACATTCCAACTAGACAAAGTTAGATTTAACCACTTAATATGCCAAAATATAATGAAAATGATTGAAAAAGAGAGGGAGAATGAAAGAAGAGAGAGAAAGAGAGGAAAATGTACCTAGCAAAATTTTTTAATGACTAGAACAATCATAAAGCAAAACTTCAAGTGTAGAAAAGATGTGATGATGATTTGGCACTTGCTAGAGAAATTTTGATGGTAGAGATGATGTTAGGGAAATGGATTTCACAACGCAAAAGTGATGGGAAACAGAGAAGTAAATGAAAGTTATGTAGATAAAATAATTACATGTCAATTTCTTATTAGAAAATAAACATCTTTAAGAAAAAATGTTAGATTAATAGAAAATAGATGTATAAAGTTAAGATGATATTTAAAAAAAAAACCATCAAGTAATTAACTTCAACGTTGGTTGTTATAAAAATCAACATCTTAAGTTCCTTTACCCTTTTAAATATAATAGTTCATATTCAGTTACGACATCAGTTATAAATAAGATCAATGTCTTGATATCACTTTTATTTTCACACATTTTGACCATGACAAAACAATGTCAGCTTTTTATTTAACCATCATTTGAAGTTCACATAGGAATTTCAACAATGCCACTACGTAACTATAGACATCAATTTCTAATTTAAATGTTATCTTAGGTTCCCATGGAAATTTCTATAGTATCATCATTTAACTATAGATGTCAATCATTTTAGAAACTTCATCTTATTTATCCTAATAATTTCAAAAGTGCTACCGCACTAATATAAATGTCAAATTTTCTTATGATTAACATCTATTTACCATTATAGAATTGCAATTCTATAGTAATATATATTAGTGTATAGATTACACCTTGGACAATTCCAAGAAAATGCTACCAAAATTTCTACATTTAAGAAATGATTAAGCTTGGGTAAATAGACATGATAATTATAGGAATATCTTGAATAGGATAATGCCTTACTCATTAGAGTTGGAGTAATAAAGTTGATTTAGGACACATAACAAGCATGCATAAAGATTTAATCATTTAATAACTCTTCACATTATTGACAAGTGATAACATATTCATTGATTAGATATAGATAACTTTGTGACATCACTTATCTAATAAGTACTACAATGGTGCTTTGACATTTGTTAAGAGAGGTAACAACTTCATTAATCAGAATAAAATAGGAATATGTTTGTGTAATAGTTGTATAAATTTGTTCCTTCAAGATATGGATACCATATTTATACATATAATAAACCATGAATTTGATCAATGTTAAAAGTATTAGGTTCACTATAATGAAGTGGTTGTATCAATTTTTAATAATATGCAGGGCACAAAGGAGCTTAACAATGTAAATGGGATGATTGACATTATACATGACTTCATTAGTCTTCATATGGTTAGTTAAATAATTAAGAATGATGGAGATGGGGATGAGGACACCTTAGGGGTGGGGAACATATCTTATGGCTAAAACTCTGATAACCTATTCATTGAAGTTAAAATAGAATTATACCTTGGTTGTACAAACTTTTCATCCTTAAACTTTTTAGCCAAATTTGTGCATCTAAAAGTGCTACATAAGTAGGCTAATAAGTAGTTCAATTATCTTTTAAAGTCATTAAAGGAAACATTTCTCATAAAGAATAGATTATTAGGATCACACTAAGATGCAAAGCAATAACTTAAGAAATTAAAGTTGAGGTATGAGTCAATTCATGTTTACAAGTATAATTGTGCACTTTTTTAGAAAAAGCATGCTGAAAAGAAGAATTGTCTAGTATGCGTAGAAAGTCATTAGGTTGACAAAAACATAAAAAAGAAAAAGGTGCTTCACAAAGTTTTGAGGTATTTTTTATTGACCGTTAGGTTGAAATAATCATATGGATTGAGGCATATGATGAAAGATATGAAATGTAGTCATATAAGATAGTCAATGAAAGATGAAGTCATGTGATATCCAATTGATAGAGATGCATGACAAGATTTTAACAAAAGCCACCTAGTTTTTTGTGGAACTAAGGAATGTTTGATTGGGTCTGAGTGTAGATGGATTTAGCCGTTTTAGCGATATGAATCAATCTAACAACATGTGGTTAGTGGTGATGATGACCTCTAATTTACCATTATGGCTTTCTATGGAAGAGTGTTTCTTTATGTTAACTCTTTTAATCGTTGGACTACACTTTTTAGGAAAAGATATTGATGTATTCCTTAGAATAGTAGTAGAAAACTGAAAACAATTATGGAAGACAAGAGTTGAAACTTAGGATACTACTAATAATAAGAAGTTTAAGATGCTAGCAACATTATTGTGGATTGTTAATGATTTTCCTACATACAATAGTCTATCAAGATGGAGTGGGTAAGAATGCAAAGCATGCCTAACTTGCAATATAGATACTCCATCAATACGAGTTAGAGGAAAAATAGTGTAGTTAGTTATCATTGCTTTCCTCTAATAAATTATAGGTTTTGAAACAACAAATAGTTTAATAAAAAGACTAAGAGGAAAGACTGTAACTCCCTCACTTATTAACACCTTAATCCTCAGTTTAATAGATAATTATCGCATACTAATTTTCCTTCTACTCCAAACTACTCGGAATATCTCAAATTATGTGTATTTCATACAACATGAGAAAGAGTCATATAATTATACAAAAGTTCAATTTACAAAATATACATCCATCACTTACAAAATTACCAACTATACAATCACTTTTGATATACAACTTCAAAACATTATTGTCCCTTATCATGAGAGCCTTTGGAAGCATCACCTGGAATGGTTAGTAACAAAACAGAAAAACTTGAGAAACAAAGTTTCCCAGTAGCTAGCTATTGCCATAAAAACATATCAAGCCATTCCAGATCCTTAAGCAAATAAAACATACGTTTCGAAATCAAGTAATTATTTATCATCATATTCAATACCATACCATTGTAAGAAATATGCACTGCACACAGCAATCATCAAGTCCATTCAAGGACTTATATCAATATCTAGATGGCTATCACAGATAATCGTACCTAGGCCTCATATACAGCATCACGCTGTCTTCCCGAGGTACTCAAGGCCATAGGCCATAGGCTTCATATACAGCATCACGCTATCTTCTCGGGGAACTCTAAAGGCCATAGGTACCGCGCATAGCAATTGCATTATCATCCCGGGGAACACTCAGGCCATAGGCCTCATATACAGTATTTCACTGTCTTCCCGGTTGCGCACACAGCTATTTCATACACATTCCATACAATGGCAAAATTTACAGAAAATCATGTAAATAGGAAACAAAGCTTAAGGATAAAGCTAGCTACCTTTTACAAGCTTCCAATGTGTTCCCTTGCCCTCACTTAAGAATTCCTTTACAACTCCCCTTGCCTTTTCCAAATGTCACTCCTTAGTCTACATAAAGACATATCATAGATTTTATTAGACCATCATCACTTTCCTTAAACCTCATGTATTCTTTACTCCCTCCACTTAAATAAATGCATACTTAGATGCTCTATATCTTGATTTCAGGCTTTGGAATGACACATATGAGCATTAGAGAAGGTTCCGGAGGTAAAACCATGCAAAACATGAAGAATTAAAGCCAAAATGTTCACTTAACAAAGAACACAGGAGTCCCATACCCCGTGTTCCTTACTGGTTCACTTCTGGGCTACTCGACAAAGAACACGGGGGTGAACACGGGCCGTGTACTACCCCGTGTACCTTACTGCCCTTCAGTCCTGAGATAAACACGGGGAGTGTCGCACCCCGTGTAGCACACTGATCAGCCTTCGATGAAGAACACGGGGTACAACACGGGCCGTGTTCTACCCCGTGTACATCACCAGACTTTCAAAAACACAGTCCTTCCTTCTTTTCCACATTCAAGGTTTTGGCTTCTCAAAAGGGAGGCTTTATAATTCATAAAAGTCATCCTAATTCCATCATTTTCACCAAGTTCCAAACAAATCATGGCAATACCACACATGCACCACTTTGCCTCTAAAACCCAAGTGTGTATATCATGGTTTTCTTGTTGTTTTTACACCAAACCAAAGCCATAGATTAACATGACAACATCCAAAACACCATTAAACATATTCAAATCATCCTAAACTCCATGTTCAATCACCCTTGACCACACCAACCTCAAGATTTTAAGAAACTAAGAAGAGTACATTAAAGAGCTCTTAGAGGAGAACATTTTTACCTCTTGGTGCAACTTGTAAATCCTCACTTGGAGCTCCTCAAACTTAATCAAACTTGAGCTTTTCCTCAATCCAAGCACATCAATGGATAGAGCTTGATGAGAAGAGCAACTTTCCTTTCTACACCTTAGGTTGAATCTAAGTATTTTTGGGTGAAAAAGCTAAGAGAAACTTTCTCTCTCTTCCTTCTCTCTCTCTCACGTCTTAGACTTCTTTCATGGAGATTTCTGCAGCTTTTGGAGAAATGGAGAAGAGGGTAGGGCTTTCATGAAGCTTCTAGGGGCATTTTGGTCCTTTTTAAGATTTCCAAGGGTATTTTAGTCCTTTTTCACCAATTAGTAAGGCTATTCTTGCCATTATTTTTCTAATAATGCCACTTGTCATGAGTCTATTGGTCACACTAATTAAAATCACATATTGCACCCGAAAATCTTGATTATTCATATTAGATCCCAAATTCTTGATTATTTTCACTTTAACCACATCCGATTCTGTACTTTTGCAATTTAGTCCATAGGGTTTCTGTCTGTTTAAAATTTCTTACACTGTCAGACTTAGACAACTTCCCCTTTTAGGGTTTTTCCAACCTCCTCTGATCATTTATACTGCTTATGAAAATAAATTCTTTTCCCTACTATTTCCTTCAAAATTTCGTTTACCTTTCACTTAAGTTCCTTCAACTAAAAATTCACCCACCAAGCTAATTCAAACGTGCTCTTCGTTTCTACGACCTTAGAATTTAAAGATTCAAATAATAGAATTGAAAATTCGGGACATTACAAAAACTCCCTTGAGGTAGTTTACAATTAATTTGATTATAAACTAATTAAGTAGATTGAGTCAAAGACTTCCGAGGAAGCATATACAACATGATAGATTGAAATGGGAAAGAGATATTGATGAACTTAATTAGAGTAACAAGAAAATTTTTTTCAAGCTTCCTTACTAGAACATAATGAAATTGAGGTACAACATTGATGTCATGCATGTTGAAAAGGATATATGTGATAGTATTGTAGGTATATTATTAGACATTAAACAGAAGTCAAAGCATATAGACAATGCAATACATGATTTGATTAACATGAATAAAAGAATAAAGCTACCTTTATGTGAGAAGGAGAACAATTTGATGAAACCATATTGTACTACATGCTAAATGATCTTGATCAATTTAGGTTCTATCGATTTATTAATAATGTTAAGTTTCTTCATATATTCATTAGTAATTTATGGAAGATAGTGATTGACAATAACACCAAAATCAAAGGGTTGAAGTTGCATGATTGTCACTTCGTCATGTAGTGATTATTAGCACCTAGAATTCAGAGAATAATGCTAAGGGAGCTATCTTCATTAATTGTTAAACTTTGCAATTACTTCAATCTAATATGTGTAAGAACTCTGAATAATTAAGATGTGGAAAGAGTTAAGAAAGACATTGTTCTCATTCTTTACAAGCTTGAAGTAATATGCCCTTTGACATTCTTTAACATAATGGTGCATCTAGTGATGCATTTGCTTGAAAAAGTATTGCTAGGAGGACCTATTCATTTTTAGTGGATGTACCTATACAAGAGATATATGAAAAAGCTAAAGGACTATGTCAAGAATAATGCTTGACTTAAGGTGTCATGACCTAAAACCAAGGGTTGTGACTAATGCATGATCTTAAAGGACACTTTTACTATTTAAGCCATGCAAGCCTTTATTACACTTAGTCACTTGTAACTTGGTACCTATTACTCACATTTAATTAAACACTCATATATTTATTTATACACTCGATAACTTAATATGGACTTTCACACTTTCATCATTGATGTAGTATGCACATCATTAACATATGCATTAACCCCATCATAGACTTGCATAATCCAATCATCATTTAAACATAACATTAGTTCCTATAAATATAAACACTATTTTTAAAATTAACTATGACACAATAGAAGCAGCATCCTGCTTGTGGTTTTGGAACACATCTGAGAGTTCAATACATATGCTTAATACAAGATGGTAGGTTTTAACACTTTGCCCACACAAATAATGTGTATGGCTCACCACTATACAACATTTCTCTATCTACAGTGCCAAGGATGATGGACTTAGAACTTTGCTTCTATTTGAAAAACATAGAAACATTTAGGTGAGTCATTAACTTAGTGAGCAAATAATATACACCCTACTGGAAATGGGATTAACTAGGGCATGAGTTTTTTAATAAGAAAAAAAAATTTTAACATCAATTTAAAGTAAACAAGAACCCATAATTGTAATAGAAATATCAAGATTTTGAAATTATAATAAAATGGAAATAAATAGATGAATTTCCAAATAGGCAATATAAAAGTAGCTATATGTTATTAACTATACACAAGATAATTTAATAAGGAATCTCGAACATAAATAAAAAATGAAATGATAGTAGTTAAAAGTCATATTGAAATAAATATTAAATAGAGGTTCCTAGTCTATTGAACACACAAATTATAAGGTAATTGACCATCTCATCACATCTAAGCATATATAAAAATAGCAAGTTTAATTATCCAAGGTGAATCAAGGGTAGTTTCTAACTAGTCTCCTCCTGAAAATAATTTTATAGAAGAATAGTAATAGAAAAAGCATTGTTCAAAAGAAATAAATTAAAGGAAATATTTTTAGTAAATATTTCAATTAACATACCTATGGTTAAAATACTTTTCAATCCTCTATGAATTCTATCCATTTATAGTCCACATAAATTTCATTAGTGCATCACCCATGTGCAATTCATCAAGGTTTTCAACCTTGTCCTCTTTGTTTTCATTTCCAAACATATCTTTCATTCCACATTCAAAAGACCCATCCTATTTCATCACTAGAAAATTATAACTTTTCAACATTTTTAACAAACATATTCCATTCACATTTGACTTTCAATAAAATAACTAACATAAACAATTTAAATCATTATATTCTTATTTTAACATAATTTCTCATAACTATGGCTCTCGGGAAAACCTCTAAGAAAAGATTTATACATAAGTAAACTATGGGTAACATATAATAAATTAATATATAATGAAGCTAATGATTCAAAAACATAGAGTAGTTGTAAAACATGAAAACATTATCTACTTATAACAATAGTTGCTACTTTTGGTTTTGACTTCACAACCTTTCACAAATGATCTAAGGTTGTAGGTGGGACTTTTGGACCTTCCATGAGTACCAAATGGCATTTAAATCATCAATTAATTCATATAGATACTTAACTTCTAATATTTATCCCTATATAAAAAACCCCCTAAATCAAATCCTAAGCTTTTTCATGATAAACATCATATTATCACTACCTATTAGCTAAATTATACTAATCTAACTCCTAATTAAAGGGATGAATCTCAGGATAATCATCATATTATCACTACCTACTAATCTCAAGATCAGCTTTTTCATGATAAACATCATATTATCACTACCTATTAGCTAAATTAATCTAATCCAAATCCTAATTAAGGGGATGAATCTTAGGGTTACCTTATTGGAGCAAAAAAAAAAAGCAAGAATCTTAGAACAAGTTGGCTTAAGGTTTGTTGTCCAACCATGTCATAAGCTTAACCTAATAAAATCTTGAAATTTCTTGTTGTTTTAGCAAGAAATAGTCAAGAAATTAGAGAATTTGCAAAGAAATTTAGTGGGCTTTAATGTTGTAGAGTAAAAGAAGGAGAAGAGAAGGTGTTCATATGGTAGAAGTCCAAAGCATTCAAGAATGCTCTGTTGCTTGATAGTTTAAGGGGATGAAAAAGGGATATTTAGCTATTGGGCATAGTGTGTTTGGTTGATAGGTTATCTTGTTCTCCACTTTGATTATTCTATGTCACCACTTTATTCTTGAGTATTGTGATTGGTATAAAGACACTTAACTAGTATTAATATACTAACTAGCTATCCTTACAAGCCTTTAAGACATACCTAACTCGTCTACTTTCAAAACTTTATTAAAAATATAGATAACCACTTATGGAAAATAATTTTAACTTGTACATGCAAAAAGAAGTTCAAAATATAAGTTGCATATACCAAAAAATATTTATATAAGAGTGTGCAATTTTCTTTTTTGAAAAACATAACTCTATACATAGTATTTTCAAAAGATAAAACTTCTAATTGGGATATCATGGAAATATTGTAAGGAAGTTTCTCAAAAGTAAAAGGAAGGTTCACATATAAATGTCAGTCTTCTTTGTGGGATTCATGTTTTATATCTACAAATAAAAATTTAATAAAAAAAAGTGTAAGTATTAAAATACTCGGCGAATGGCTATGTCACGATCCGATTTTGATCATGATTGGTGTGGATCCTGAAATTGGTTTCCACAACCCTTAATTCTTTTCACTTTTTCTATCTAGTGGGAGTTTCCAAATTCCACAGGAACTCAAAATTTTACTATAAAATTTTACAAAAAAATGAACAAAGTCTCCTTTATTTTTGGACACTTCTCGAGGGCCACATATCTTAAAATACAACACCTGTATATTTCTAGATACAACATACATATAGTATAATATAGATTTAAACTTATACACAGATAAATAATCCAACACATCAATTAATGGGTTAATCACATTTCTATTTTAGGTGCTAATCCTAATCCAAATGAAACCCAATTGTCAAATTTTCATTTCAGGCAATCTTTGCTTCTCCATGGATGCAACAAGTGGAAACATGCTTATTTCAAACTTGAAAATATTGGAAATAAAGAAAAGTGAATTATGTAAACTCAGTAAGCATATATCTACCATTAACGTGTAGAAAATTAGTTTTATAGATAATAATTAGGTTTATCATGATTGAAATTAGAAGTATTATCAAACCATTTCTTAGATCTCTAAAATATACATAACTCAACTTTATTTCACCTACATACAATTTAAATCGTGTATCTCATATCACAAGATACAATAATTTCAATCAATATCACTCACCACCCATGCTGAGCGATTATCACATTCACCAATAGCCTTCAAGGCTCAAACATAGAAAAATCGTCATAAATACATTAAGTATTTGCAATCACATCAAATAGTAATGTCTAATCACAACTAAAGTCCCAATATCACTTAATCTTTTATAGTAAGTATACATATGCTTATATTTGGATTTTTTTAGCTAAATTCATACCTTTCACAAATTATTTGTTGAGAATTTTCCATCCGACTTTTAGATCATACTTGTATTCCATACAACTATTGGTCGAGAATTCTATATCCAGCTTTCACTTCATCCATCATCATTCACAATTTCTAAGTTATAGCTATAACCTATTCTCTTCCAATGTCATCCATGGCAAAATTCATAAATAATATATACATGAGAACTTAACTTTTATAACAAGATTGTTTATAAAACTTCAATACTAAGTAATTAAATTTATCACTAGGCAATGTTAAGCACATAGAAATGTGTAACCATATCATGTAGATATCATTGACCTTTATCATAATCTATCTATAACTAGTAACATCGCCACTATACTTCCATTGTGCACTCTAATTAGTTTACAGTTATTCCACAATTAACCACACTTATGTCATAAGTTTATATACAAACTTATATACATATATATGATTATGCAATCTACGTTACCAATAAAAAGGACATAATATTAAATGATTAAACTAGCTTTATCTGTTAAAAATAGATCTATGGTGAGATATACACTCACCTGGTGGGGTGTGTTTGTCATGGAAGCCTAGGGTAATTCAATTCATTCTCTTCTCATCTTCCTAGTTCGCAACCATTTATAATAACATTATGAATACAATAATACTAATTATTTCTCTTTCTCAAGTTAAAATTGGGAAGCTAGGAATATACCATTTCGTGGTAATTTAAAATGAAACTTACATAGATAAAAATATTATAGTTTAAAGCTTTAGAAAAGCTTATTTGATACTATTTATCTATCTTAAACAATCGTACCCTTCATAGTTTCAAATTTAGCATTGAAAATTTTGAAATTCTTACATATGATAACTTTTCCAATTCAAAGTATAAAACAATTAAAGTATTAAATTTTGATGATAAAAATATACTTTGAATATATTGTTTCAATATAATACATCAACCATGCATCTCATTATCACATTTCATAGGATATGGCCAAAATAGCTACCAACTAAATATAAAAGTTTTATAAAAATATTATCCTACTAGGCTGCCAATTTTTACAATAAATTTCTTTCGGGTATTTAAACCATTTCCATAAATATCCAAAATGGGAAAAAATATATATAACATATATATTTTGCAAAATATCAATTGCTTGAAACAATTTCAAGCTTCCTAGGGACTGTTCACATAACCCCAATCCACAATAAATAAAATAAGGTAGCACTAGCAATCTTCGAAAAGATGAATTTTTAAAATATCCAAACAATCTAAAAAATTTATCAAATAAATATATGAGGTTGCCAACATTTTATTTATTCAATAAAACTTATATTCCATAAATTATCATGATCTTCTTGGTTATAAAAATTTGTTCATTTAATGCTGCCATTTTCAGACAACACTAAGCTACTTTCAAAATTGAACCTTTTCAATACTCAAAATAAGTTCGATTTTCATGAAACTTATGCCATTAGTTTTATAACATCTTAATATTTCCAAAAAAATTTTTTTTTTGCAATTTTTAACCATCAATCAATTAGTCAAAATTCCCAAAAACAAATGGGACGGAATCTAATCCCCTATTTTGAGCTTAATTCACCTATTTTCATGAATATTCATCTTAAAAATATCTCAAAATTTCAAAAAAATTCCAAAAACTCCAAATCATAATATAACATTATAAACAACTTGAAAATTCTTAAAATCAAATTTTTAGAGGATGAAGAATAATTTCCATTGACTTTCTCTTTTTGCACTTTTATCTTCACTTCCAAGGATAGCAATCACTTGCAAAGATAAAAAGATTTTTTTTTGTAAACTTTCTTCCAATATTTCTTCACTTGATTAAAGTATAAAAAACTCTCTCTTCAAATCTCCATATCCATGGCTACTCTTTGAGGAAATATGAAGATTTTTGGCCAAATTCTTTTTATATAACTTTCTAAGCAATAAATTTTTGCCAAATTTCTCCTTTTCTATTTTAATTAAAAATAAAAAATAAAAATAGCTAGAAGGAGGACACTTGATATGCTTTCTATCCCTTCTTCCTTTTTATCACTTTTGAACTAATTAAATTTGCACAAATTGTAATTTTTGCCCTTCTTATAAAAAATGTCCTTGACTTTTGATTTAATGACATTTATATCCTAACTTCCTTTCGAACCTTGCTGCACATTTAGGCCCTTTTAGAAGTCCATTTGGTAAAATTATCCAATTTGAATATATCTCAATTTCAAGGTCAATATGATGAATTTTCGACCTGCTAGGCCAAAAATATAATAAATTCTTTTCTAATGGTTTTTTTTGTTATTTCTAACTCTCTTTGACTCATATTAATCTCTAATAAATCTCTCATAAAAATTTTAGTTAGGCGTATATTCCAATTTTCTCTATAATCTACCTAAATCTCACTCAAATATACAATCTGGTTAATTAATTAGGGAGTTTTCTATTTGATGTTTCCTTTTGGATTCTTTTTTGAGAAATTATTTTTCTCACTTTCATTTATACCTTCATGTGATTCAGTTCTAGTATCTATAAAACCTTTCAAATAGGCTCAAACTAATTAATTTAGATTCTGGCCTATTTTTCATTCCTAAAAGATTTTTGGGCTTTTAAACTCTTTTGCCATTTGACCTTTTATTTCCACTGTTGGGCCTTTGCTAGGTTTCCTATTAGGCTTTGTCCCAATTAGCTCTTTATTGTGCTTATTATACCCTTATTAGGCTTATTTGGCCTTAATTAGGTTTTTTAGCCTAATTCTAAAAAGAATTCCTTATTGGGCATTCTTTCCTTTTTTTTTTTAGCTCAATTACATAAAAATTATCAATAGGCTTTCAAAAATTAGCAAAAATCAATTCAAATCAAAATCAAATAGTTTGAATCAGAATATTGAAAATTGGAATTCAGAATGTTAATTTTTGACTTATCAACATCGAAATTTTCCTATAAGGTCTTTATATAAAATTTTCAAATTTATTAATTTATAACAACAACTAATAAATTTAATTTAAATTTCCTTATTTCTTTTAGGGATATTTCAGGCTACTCTTCTTTCTCCAAAGAGTTTTCACCATAATAGATTAGATATAGATAATAGTGTAAAATAAATTTTTATTGAAGCTCTTATGTATAATGTTTTCAAAGTTTATTAAAAAGGATGACAATAGTTCGTATACAAGTTTTGCCTTATATTTTTAGTCCAACCTTATCCTTCGCTACCTTAAGCACAAAGCCACTAACCTTATCCCTCCAACCTTTACCGCTCCTTTCCTTCTTTGCAAAGGATGTATATCTCCTCCCACAAATTAGATTCAAGGTAAATAATATTAAGATGTTAGTCATAATATCGATTATTCATTTTATTCAATTCATAGGATATGGTTAAAATATCAACTATGCCATAAAATTTTGCTATTCTCATATGCATTCGCATTTCATCATCATGTGATATTATATCTAAGATTAATATACAACCTTTCCATTTAAGACAATGACAACATTTAACTCTTCTAAAATAACTATCAATTATAGTCCAAACATCATTAATTGCTTCATACATTTTAGTGCCTTATAATATTTCCTAACAAGAATAATTAAAATTCCACTTGCTATGTAATATAGAAGATTTCCATGGTTTGGTGCTTTTATAAGCTGCCAAACCAATTCAAATTTTTACTAAATTTTATCTAATGCTCCTAACATATTAATATAAATCAAACATAAATTTTTTTAGAATTTAGTCATTTTCAAGTACTGCTCACTTAGTAACAAAATTATAGAAATCAAAATTGGACAGCACAAGAGCAATTAAAATACAAGCCTCTTTTCAATATCCATACCACTTTCAATCATCACCAATTTTTGACAAAATATTCCTAACATGTTAAATGATGAAAAAATTAATTTTTTTAATAAAAACTCCATATTGGTACTATTCATATAAGACCAAAAACTTAGAATTGCCAAATTTGGGCAATTTTGGAGTTGTTATGGAAAAAGAGCATTCTAAGCATTCAATTTAAATTCAATTACTACCAAATTTCTATACAAGGTTACTAGCATGTTAATTAAAGAAAATCAATTACTTTAATTTTTCTTAATCAAATTATGGCACAAAGAGCACCAAACTCATTATTTGAGAAATGAGCAGAATTTTTTTACAAAAATGGGCCAAAAAGCTTTTATATAAAACATTAATGTTAAAGCTTCTTTCATAAACTTTCTTTTATTATTTTTTGTAAAAATTTTATTGATGGACAAGCACATGGTTACATGGTTTTTAGGGCTTATTTTTCAAAATATGTTTCTTCTTAAATCCAATAAAATTTATGCAAATTAATGGCTAGAAATACTTGCTAACAAGTGCCTTTAATTTTTTACTTTTTCACTAATTTGCTATTTGCTTCTCCAACAAGATTGAGCCTTATTTGGGTTTAATTTTTTTTTAAGTTTTGGGGTTAGATCTAGGCCTAAAAATATTAAATCAAATTATTTCAAATAAGTTAAAATGATTTATTTCAATTTTGGACCTGATTTCTAAGTTTCCAGGTTACCTAGGCCATGTTTGGGCCACCTAGGCCCTTAATTTCCTATTGTGCTTTTATGAAAAAAATTTCAAACTTAATGTTAAGCTATTTATGATATTTTGACCTATACTAATGCCTAATATATGTAATTTCAAACTATTTTTAGGAGATAGTGCATCACACTATTCATAAAGGCTAACTTGATCTTCTTCCCTAGGAATCCTAGATGAGGAAACCCTAGGAGAGCCATCGACTTTAACTACCATCCATGTACAATCCATACTAGATCCGACCAACTGCCCATCCTACCTCCTTTATATTCTTAACAATTTATTTTTGTCTTAGTAAAGTCTTTCAATGGCATGTTTTAGTCCTCTTCCTGAGCTATTGGTTTAGGTATAAGATACTATCACCATTGCTTGAACAATTAAACATCTAGCCTGTAATTGCAATAACCTAATTGCAAGAGCAAAGCTTTACTAACTAAGCTATATCACTATAAGCCAAGTGAAGCATGCATGAAGGAGTCAGATACTTCTTTTATTCTTTTCTTTGGCATAGTTAGGCCATTATGGACTTAAACTAGAGACTTGAACTTTATTAGATTATCTTATCAAATTTCTGTTAGGGTGATTCTTTCTCTAAATTCCTTATTAGACTTTTTACTTTATTTAGGATATTACTTTCTGGGTCTAAGCTTGTTTGATGTAACTCCCTTACTTATCAACACCTTAACCCTCATTAAGTAGGTAATTAACGCATACTACTTTGCCTTCTATTCCAAACTACTCGGGATATCTCAAGCTTGCGTATTTCATACAACATGATTAAAAGTCATATAATTATACAAAAGTTCAATTTACAAAATATACATCCATCACATACAATATCACCAACTATATAAACGTTTACAACTTCAAAAATATCATTGTCCTCTATCATGAGAGCCTTTGGAAGCATCACCTGGAATGGTTAATAACAATACAAAAAACATAAGAAACAAAGTTTCCTAGTAGCTAGCATTGCCATAAAAACATTTCAAGCCATTCCAGATCCTTAAGCAAATGAAACATACGTTTCGAAATCAATTAATCGATTATCATCATATTCAATGTCATACCATTGTAGGAAATATGCATTTCACACAGCAATCATCAAGTTAATTCAAGGATTATCTCAATATCTAGATGGCCATCACAAATAATCGTACCTAGGCCTATATACAGCATCACGCTGTCTTCTCGGGGTACTCGGGCCAAAGGCCTAACATACAGCATCACGCTGTCTTCCCGAGGTATCGAGCCATAGGTACCGCACACTTGTCATCTCCGGGGAACTCGAGCCATAGGCCTAACACAGTATCACACTGTCTTCCTGGGTTGTGCGCACAACAATTTCATACACATTTCATACAATGGCATAAAATTCATAAAATCATGTAAATAGAAAACAAAGCTTAAGGATGAAGCTAGCTACCTTTCACAAGCTTCCAATGCGATGTTCCCTTTGCTCTCACTTAAAAACTCCTCTATACTTCCTCTTGCCTTTGCAAGTTAGCAAGTTGTCACTCTTTAGTCTATACAAATACACATCATAGCTTATATTAGAACATTATCACTTTCCTTATTCCTCATGTATTCTTTACTTTCTTCCACCTTAATACATGCATACTTAGATGCTCTATACTTCACTTTCAAGCCTTGAAATGACACTTATGAACATTAGAAAAGGATCTAGGGGTAAAGCCATGCAAAACATGAAGAACTAAAGCCAAAAAGTTCACTTAACAAAGAACACGGGGGTCCCATACCCCGTGTTCAGGGCCGTGTTCCTTACTGGTTCACTTCTGGGCTACTCGACAAAGAACACGGGGGTGAACACGGGCCGTGTTCTACCCCGTGTACCTTACTGCCCTTCAGTCCTGAGATAAACACGGGGAGTGTTGCACCCCGTGTAGCACACTGATCAGCTTCGACGAGGAACACGGGGTACAACACGGGCCGTGTTCTACCCCGTGTACCTTGCTGATCCTCCGAAAACCCATTAAACACTAAAACTCCTTCCTTCCTTCTTTTGCATTTCATGATTTTGGCTTCTCAAAATGAAAAATACATACAAACACTTTCATAACTTCAAAGTTTCATCTTCCATGGGCTTCATCATTCATAAAACTTATTCTAAATTCACCAACTTAGCCAAGTTCTAAACATATCATGCCCACACTACACATGCATCATTATACCTCAAAAACCCAAATGTGTAATCATGGTTTCTTGTTGTTTTTACACCAAACCAAAGCCATAAATCAACACTACAACATCTAAAACACCATCAAACATGTTCAAATCATCCTAAACTCCATGTTCAATCACCCTTGACTACATCAACCTCAAGATTTCAAGAAACTAAGAAGAGTACATCAAAGAGCTCTTAGAGGAGATCATTTTTACCTCTTGGTGCAACTTGAGAATCCTCACTTGGAGCTCCCCAAACTTGATCAAACTTGGGCTTTTCTTCAATCAAGGGACATCAACAGATAGAGCTTGAGGAGAGGAGCAATTTTCCCTTCTACACCTTAGCTTGAATCTTGGTATTTTGGGGTGAAAAACTCAAAAGAAACTTTCTCTCTCTTCCTTCTCTCTCTCACACGTCCAGCTTGCTTTCATGGAGGATTTTCTGCAGCTTTTTGGAGAATGGAGAAGGTAATAAAGTTTTCATGAAGCTTTAGGGGTATTTTGGTCATTTTTAAAATTCTCAAGGGTATTTTAGTCCTTTTTTCACCAAAAGTAAGGCTATTCTTGCCCTTAATTTTCTAACAATGACACTTGTCATAAATCTATTGGTCACACTATTTAAAATCACATGTTGCACCCCAAAACTCTTAGTTATTCATATTAAATCCCACAGCCTTAATTATTTACATTTTAAACCACACTCGATTTTGCACTATTGCAAATTAGTCCATAGGGTTTCTGTCTATTTAAAATTCCTTACACTATCAGACTTAGACAACCTCCCCTTTTAGGGTTTTCCAACCTCCTCTGATCATTCATACTATTTAGGGAAATTAATTCTTTCCCTACTATCCGTTTTCTTCAAAATTTCATTTACCCTTACACTTAATTCTTTTCAACTTGAGATTCACCCACCAGGCTAATTCAAACATGCTCTTCGTTTCTACATCCTCAGAAATTAAAGATTCAAATAATAGAATTGAAAATTCGGGACATTACAGTTCTACCCCCCTTAAAAGAATTTTGTCCTCAAAATTCGAGATACATACCTCAAGCAAAGAGATGCGGACAGTGATTTCTCATATCTTCCTCAGTTTCCCAGGTTGCCTCCTCCTCTGTCATACTTCTCCACAATACTTTCACTAAAGGAATATTTTTATTCCTTAGTTGCTTCACCTGTACATCCAAAATTCTTTCTGGTTCTAAAGTGAATGATAAGTTTTCATGTATTCTCAATCCTTCATAATTTATAACATGGGTGGGATCCGGATGATACTTTTTCAACTGAGAAACATGAAACACATCATGCAATTGTGACAATTCAGGAGGCAAGGCAATTCTGTAGGCTAAATGTCCCACTCTCTCAATGATCTGAAATGGACCAACATACCTGGGATGAAGTTTCTTAACTCTGAGTGATCTACCTATACCCGTAACTGGAGTTACTCTGAGAAAAACATGATCTTCCACTTCAAATTCTAGGGATCGTCTCCTCTTATCCGCATAACTCTTTTGACGACTTTGTGCTGCTAGTAATCTTTCCTTGATGAGTTTTATCTGCTGAGTGGTTTGATCCACTAGTTCTAGCCCCAAAATAGTTCTTTCATTCAATTCTACCCAGCACAAAGGAGATCTACACTTCCTACCATACAAAGCTTCATATGGTGCCATTTGTATGCTAGAATGGAAACTATTATTGTAAGCAAATTCAGCCAATGGCAAATATGAATCCCAATTCCCTTTCATTTCTAGCACACAAGATCTTAACATATCTTCCAACGTCTGTATGGTTCTTTCTGTTTGTCCATCTGTTTGTGGGTGGTAAGCAGTACTGAACCTTAGCTTCGTGCCCATTGCTTCCTGTAAAGCTCTCCAAAATCTAGAAGTGAACCTAGGGTCTCTATCAGATACAATACTATTAGGTACCCCATGCAGTCTAACTATTTCATTAATATAAATTCTAGCTAACTTATCTAAAGAATATGTAATCTTAATAGCCAAGAAATGAGCAGATTTCGTAAGTCTATCTACAATCACCCAAATACTATCATTCCCAGCGGATGATCTTGGAAGTCCTACAATAAAATCCATGGCTATACTATCCCACTTCCATTCAGGAATATCCAACGGATGCAATAATCCAGCTGGTCTTTGATGTTCTATTTTAACTCTTTGACATGTCAAACACTTTGACACAAAATGGGTGACATCAAATTTCATTCCCGGCCACCAAAAATTTTTCTTTAAATCTTGATACATCTTAATAACTCCAGGATGAATGGTATATTTACTTCTGTGCGCCTCTTCCAAAATTTCACCCCTCAAACCATCATCATCAGGTATATATATTCTATTTTTAAATCTAAGTAATCCATCTCCAGACATGCTAAAATCCTTGGCTTCTTCTTGCCCTAACTGTTCCATCCTTCTTTTAGCTAAATCATCTCTTTCTAAAGCTTCTCTAATTCTCTCTTCCAAGTTACTAACAATTCTAACTTCACTAACCATCAATGCCTCAGATTTTTCAGATATATTCAGATTTAAATCTCTAACCCCTTTTATCAATTTATACTCTTCCACCATCATTGACGCCATGTGAATGGCTTTTCTGCTAAGTGCATCCGCCACTACATTTGCTTTTCCTGGATGGTATTTAAGAGTAAAATCATAATCCTTCAGAAATTCCAACCATCTTCTCTGCCTCATATTCAGCTCTTTCTGATCAAAAAGATATTTGAGGCTTTTGTGGTCTGTAAACACCTCAAACTGTGTACCATACAAATAATGCCTCCAAATCTTTAATGCAAACACAACAGCTGCTAGTTCTAGATCATGTGTAGGATAATTCTCCTCATGAGGTCTCAACTGTCTGGATGCATATGCAACTACTTTTCCTTCCTGCATCAACACACATCCTAATCCCTTTTTAGAGGCATCACTGTAAATTGTAAACAGCTTATTAGAATCAGGAATTACCAACACTGGGGCAGAAGTCAATCTGTTTTTCAACTCTTGGAAACTTTGCTCACATCTATCTGTCCACACAAAAGGTTGTTCCTTCCTTGTTAATCTGGTTAACGGCAAGGCTAACTGAGAGAAACCTTGGATAAAACGCCTATAGTATCCTGCCAAGCCAAGGAAACTCCTTATTTCTGTCACTGTTCTGGGCTTTTCCCACTCCAGTACCGCTTCCACTTTATGTGGATCAACAGACACTCCATCTTTAGACACTACGTGCCCTAAAAATTTAACTTCAGGCAACCAAAATTCACACTTACTCAACTTTGCATATAGTCTCTTCTCTCTCAAAGTTTGCAAGACTATGTGCAAATGAGTTTCATGTTCTTCCAATGTCTTAGAATAAATGAGTATGTCATCAATAAATACCACTACAAATTGATCTAGGTATGGTCAGAAAATTCTGTTCATGTAGTCCATAAAAATAGCTGGTGCATTTGTTAATCCAAAAGGCATAACAAGAAACTCATAATGACCATATCTAGTTCTAAATGCAGTTTTTGATACATCTTCATTTTTAACTTTCAATTGGTGGTATCTAGATTTCAAATCAATTTTTGAGAAAACAGTAGCACCCACCAATTGATCTAACAAATCATCTATTCTAGGCAAAGGATATTTATTTTTAATTGTCACTTTGTTTAGCTACCTGTAGTCAATACACAACCTTAAACTCCCATCCTTTTTCTTAACAAACAAAACTGGTGCACCCCAGGGAGATACACTAGGTCGAATGAATCCCTTTTCCATCAGCTCTCCTATCTGCTTTTTGAGTTCCACTAACTCGGCGGAAGCCATTCTATATGGGGTCTTGGAAATTGGGGTCAAACCCGGCACAAGGTCAATTGCGAACTCCACTTCTCTATCAGGGGGCAATCCACGAAAATCCTTAGGGAATACATCAACATACTCCCTAACTACAGGTATTTCCCCTATATCTCCATCACACTCAGCTTGTGTAGCAAAGAAAATCATAAACCCTTTAGCATCACTTTCCAGACTACTCTCTGCACGGGTATAGTTTAGGAACATATTTTTCATAGATAACACAGAACAAGATATTTCCATATCCGTAGGCATGTCAGAACATACAGATACAATCTTACTAGAACAGTCAAGCACAACACGATTGGCGGATAACCAATCCATACCGATAATTACATCAATGTCATGCAATGGTAGGCATATCAAATCAAGAACACTGCAAGTACTCTCATACTGTATCACACAGTTCAAACAAGCATCTGAGGTTACTACTCGGTTTCCTGTGGGGGTATTCACAACCATATGATATGTCAAAGTTTCAGGAATCAGATTCAAACGCCCCACACATTCATAAGAAATAAAGGAATGAGAAGCACCTGAATCAAACATAGCATTCACTAGAGAACCACATAATGTTATTATACCTTGAATGAGTTCAGGTGATTTTCTAGCCTCTTCCTTGGATAAGGCAAATACTCGACCTTAGGTTAGGGGCCTTCCTTGGCCACCACTTGATCTTAACTGGTTGGGCCTAGATGACACAGCCGGGCGAGATCCTGAAGAAGACTCTTCTTTCCCAAATCTACAGTTTCTAGCAATATGCCCCAGTCTCTTACAATTATAGCATACTTTCACAGAACAAGGTTCGTTTCCATGAAATTTACCATATAAATTACATGGCCTATTACTAACAAAAGATTGAGGAGAAGGTTGAATTGGAGGCCTAAAAGTGAAGGATTGACTCCTGGAGGGTGGATTGAAAGTTCACGGCCTTCTATCACTCCAGCTCCTACCCTTGCCCTTTTGAAAATCGTCGCTGGCCTTTTTCTTAGATGCATCACTCTCCAAGGACTTCTTCTTTTTCAAGGCAACGTCAATGGCTCTAATGGCGCTTATCAATTCTGGATAACTTCTAATCCTTTGGCCGGTGATAGAAATGGCTATTTCAGGTTTAATAGCTCTTTCTAATCTCATGCACTTCCAGGCCTCATTGTAATGATCCCGCAAATATCTAGAGAATTTAGACATCTCCTCAAACTTGGTTAAAAATTCTTCTGTGTCCATATCCTCAGTTTGCTGCAAGTCTAAAAATTCGCACTCCTTTTGGTCCCAAATAATTTCGGGCAAGTATTGTTCATAGAAAGCTGCCGTAAAATTTTCCCAATTCAAGGGCTGCTCTCTATTCAACATCATCTGTTTAGTACTTTCCCACTAATACTCCGCCTCCTCACATAGTTGGAAAGTAGCTAACTGCACCCTTTGCTCAGAGTTGCAAGGCACTAGGCCAAAGATTTTCTGGATTTCTCTAATCCAGTTTTCTGCTCCACCGGGACCAACTTTCCCATTAAACGTGGGAGGGTTCATCTTTCTAAACTGATTTACCAACTTGGCTAATTTGTTAGCCTGCACCTCCTCTTCAGTTTGCATAGGCCCAACCTCTTGGGGTTGACGTTGTGGATCCCCTTGATCAAACCTTTGCTCAAGCCTTTGTAGCACTTGAGCTATAGAGGCCATAGCATGGGCCATCTCATCACTCCCCCCTTCACTTGTATCTTTTCTTTTCCTACCTCTACCAGCCATGCTTATCTGAAATTTCCAATATTAATACACTTCCATTTACGCAACAACCAACTCCAATTAATAAAACAGATATTCACACATATACAACAAGGCCCTAAAGCATGCTCTGATACCAAAATGTAACTCCCTTACTTATCAACACCTTAACCCTCATTAAGTAGGTAATTAACGCATACTACTTTGCCTTCTATTCCAAACTACTCGGGATATCTCAAGCTTGCGTATTTCATACAACATGATTAAAAGTCATATAATTATACAAAAGTTCAATTTACAAAATATACATCCGTCACATACAATATCACCAACTATATAAACGTTTACAACTTCAAAAATATCATTGTCCTCTATCATGAGAGCCTTTGGAAGCATCACCTGGAATGGTTAATAACAATACAGAAAACATAAGAAACAAAGTTTCCTAATAGCTAGCATTGCCATAAAAATATTTCAAGCCATTCCAGATCCTTAAGCAAATGAAACATACGTTTCGAAATCAATTAATCGATTATCATCATATTCAATGCCATACCATTGTAGGAAATATGCATTTCACACAGCAATCATCAAGTCAATTCAAGGATTATCTCAATATCTAGATGGCCATCACAAATAATCGTACCTAGGCCTATATACAGCATCACGCTGTCTTCTCGGGGTACTCGGGCCAAAGGCCTAACATACAGCATCACGCTGTCTTCCCGAGGTATCGAGCCATAGGTACCGCACACTTGTCATCTCCGGGGAACTCGAGCCATAGGCCTAACACAGTATCACACTGTCTTCCTGGGTTGTGCGCACAACAATTTCATACACATTTCATACAATGGCATAAAATTCATAAAATCATGTAAATAGAAAACAAAGCTTAAGGATGAAGCTAGCTACCTTTCACAAGCTTCCAATGCGATGTTCCCTTTGCTCTCACTTAAAAACTCCTCTATACTTCCTCTTGCCTTTGCAAGTTAGCAAGTTGTCACTCTTTAGTCTATACAAATACACATCATAGCTTATATTAGAACATTATCACTTTCCTTATTCCTCATGTATTCTTTACTTTCTTCCACCTTAATACATGCATACTTAGATGCTCTATACTTCACTTTCAAGCCTTGAAATGACACTTATGAACATTAGAAAAGGATCTAGGGGTAAAGCCATGCAAAACATGAAGAACTAAAGCCAAAAAGTTCACTTAACAAAGAACACGGGGGTCCCATACCCCGTGTTCAGGGCCGTGTTCCTTACTGGTTCACTTCTGGGCTACTCGACAAAGAACACGGGGGTGAACACGGGCCGTGTTCTACCCCGTGTACCTTACTGCCCTTCAGTCCTGAGATAAACACGGGGAGTGTTGCACCCCGTGTAGCACACTGATCAGCTTCGACGAGGAACACGGGGTACAACACGGGCCGTGTTCTACCCCGTGTACCTTGCTGATCCTCCGAAAACCCATTAAACACTAAAACTCCTTCCTTCCTTCTTTTGCATTTCATGATTTTGGCTTCTCAAAATGAAAAATACATACAAACACTTTCATAACTTCAAAGTTTCATCTTCCATGGGCTTCATCATTCATAAAACTTATTCTAAATTCACCAACTTAGCCAAGTTCTAAACATATCATGCCCACACTACACATGCATCATTATACCTCAAAAACCCAAATGTGTAATCATGGTTTCTTGTTGTTTTTACACCAAACCAAAGCCATAAATCAACACTACAACATCTAAAACACCATCAAACATGTTCAAATCATCCTAAACTCCATGTTCAATCACCCTTGACTACATCAACCTCAAGATTTCAAGAAACTAAGAAGAGTACATCAAAGAGCTCTTAGAGGAGATCATTTTTACCTCTTGGTGCAACTTGAGAATCCTCACTTGGAGCTCCCCAAACTTGATCAAACTTGGGCTTTTCTTCAATCTAGGGACATCAACAGATAGAGCTTGAGGAGAGGAGCAATTTTCCCTTCTATACCTTAGCTTGAATCTTGGTATTTTGGGGTGAAAAACTCAAAAGAAACTTTCTCTCTCTTCCTTCTCTCTCTCACACGTCCAGCTTGCTTTCATGGAGGATTTTCTGCAGCTTTTTGGAGAATGGAGAAGGTAATAGAGTTTTCATGAAGCTTTAGGGGTATTTTGATCATTTTTAAAATTCTCAAGGGTATTTTAGTCCTTTTTTCACCAAAAGTAAGGCTATTCTTGCCCTTAATTTTCTAACAATGACACTTGTCATAAATCTATTGGTCACACTATTTAAAATCACATGTTGCACCCCAAAACTCTTAGTTATTCATATTAAATCCCACAGCCTTAATTATTTACATTTTAAACCACACTCGATTTTGCACTATTGCAAATTAGTCCATAGGGTTTCTGTCTATTTAAAATTCCTTACACTATCAGACTTAGACAACCTCCCCTTTTAGGGTTTTCCAACCTCCTCTGATCATTCATACTATTTAGGGAAATTAATTCTTTCCCTACTATCCGTTTTCTTCAAAATTTCATTTACCCTTACACTTAATTCTTTTCAACTTGAGATTCACCCACCAAGCTAATTCAAACATGCTCTTCGTTTCTACATCCTCAGAAATTAAAGATTCAAATAATAGAATTGAAAATTCGGGACATTACATTTGGCACCTTATTTCCATTTACATCATTTAAGTAAATGTCTTCATTTATATTTAAATAAGGATATTTACTTAAGACATAAATGTAAATAAGGAAATATTCCAATTTTGATTCAAATAAAATATCAAATAATGAAAATTCTAAAGAATCAAAATTAAGATTTTAGGTTTCAGTTCAAAATAATAAATTTTGGTAGTTTTGTGAATTTTCACCTTGTTAAAAAGTCACTTAAAGATGTCCAAAATTCATTAAAAATCATGTTTAAATCAAGAAATATCAAATTAACTATTACGAGAATTTTTCTTTTTCAAATAGTATATATTTTATATAGCTCCTTAATGAAATGCCTCAAACTTAGAAAAGTTTTAAGAAATTCTAGACATCTTAGTTCATTAACAATATGAGCTAGATAGATTGAAAAAAACATGTCAAGGCTTCCAATTAGGTTAAAAATGACATTTATTTAAGGTTAATTAAGATAATCCCAAGTTTATAATAAATTTATCTACATATCTATTTTTTATGTCATATTTAAGTTACCTACTAACAAAAGGACCATTATATGAAAGTTCCCCTACTTAAGGATACATTTGAGATAAGACTTTGAAATTTTGTTTTATGTGTCTACAAAGGGTAGAAACTAGATTCAATTAGCCTGAATGAAACAAAGATGTCATTTAAGTTGAAATATAAAGGTGATTGTCTATGTCCATATCTCAATGTCAACCTATTAGAGTTGAAAAAATTATTCCATTCTTTAGGAGAGATTAGGATATTATAGCATAGTACATCCTTAATAACAACACCAAAATAAAAAAGAATCTTAAGTATATTTCTCAGACTTGTCACCTATTTTGCCAACTCATTCTCATTTAATGAATAACATGTATTCCATAGTGAACGCAGAGGGGTACTACAAGCAAGAAGTTGTCAAAACCTGGATTAACTCTAAAGAATCAAGATCCATTCAGGGTTTTACTTAAAGGTAATGTTTTCCATTATTCATTGTCATACATGTTCTGTTCTTTGTTACTTCTTGTAATATTATTGCCTTTAATATATTGTGTAAATGTATGACCTATGCAAGAATGGATCCTTAAAGATTATTCTCATTGGCTTTTGAACCAAGCTTTATAGTTATATTGTGTTTGATATACATAGTCAATGAAGCTTACTTTATGACTTCCTTTCAGGATTCTAGGCATAAGTTACAATACAATGAAGTTTTTGTACCTGGGATGGATGAAAACATACTTTTATGGTATTTTAGATGATATCATAGCATTAACTTTTATCCACAATTACTTTGTAACTTTGTTCAAGTGTAAATGGTTTAATGTTGATCATGGAAAGAAGAAAATTATGACTAAGAAGAACATAACAAGCATCTTTGCTAATGCTTAGTGGTACAAAGATGATCCATATATACTTGCATTGTAAGCAAAATAAGGTTTTTACATTGACAATTCTCTTAATGGACCTTACTCAAGAATTGTTGCTTATATGATGGATCATGATATATGTGATCTTCCTATTGATGATGTTAATGATCAAAGGGTCTCAATATTACAAGACACCAATTTTGCAAACTTTAACCTCATAATTAACATTAGAAATTAGGATGATCTTACCTTACTTAATGCAAATAATGATCCTCAATGTGCTTCATCTTCTGCATATATTCATATTGATGCACAATATGTTGATGGCTTCATAAATGACGACAACATATTAGAAGATGAAATGATTAGTGATTATGTAGAGAAGGTGCAGTATAATCTAATAATGATGTTGAAACTAATAAGGAAGAAGATGAGCATTTTGCTTCTAGTGAGAATGATTCATATTAGGGTTTAGAGACTTTTACTTTTTAACATATAAAATTATGTTAAGATTCAATCCTTTTTTATATGTAATAAATATTATTAATGTCCAATGGAAAGTATTGATTCTTTTACATATCTAGCATAATGTTCATATTTTAACTTTGATACATTGTAATAAATGTTTATTCATGTCTTTTTATTATAGTTGTTCATAGCTATGAATGTTGTTATTCCTCACCATCATGAAGGTGATGGAGGATTTGACCCACCACAAGGCCCCACTTGCATTCTCAAACATAGCTAATTAGGTAAAATTACTTATATTACACAGCTCATATGATTTGCTCCCACACATACAATTTATCTACTTGGTAAATATTTTTGAAAGCTATGGTGTCTATAACAAAATGCAGCAAAAATAGGAACTTTAACCTTAAGAAATCAACATAGAAAAATGGCACTAGAACAAAATTCCTACACTTTGATCCTATCACTTGGAACTTGGTAGGGGTAAATTATATGTAGTTGCTATGGTTAATAAAAGTGTAAGTTAGGACGTATTGCAAGCTATTCCAAAAGTTTTAGAAGACAGTAACTAGGGAGTAGAAGGCTCGTATACTTCAAGTCAATCCATATAAGCATCAATTTATTTGGTGGATAATTTATAACTTGAAATTATCATCATTTTGATCTATATTTTTTCTCGCATGTCTTTCAATGCACGAATATTTTAAGTTTGTAGGAATTTCAAAGGTGAGGATGCACCATATTTATGATAGCATCTATTGTAGTGCAGTCAATTAGTATAGAGATTAGAAGTATAAAATGCACAATCATTTCTTACCATATGGATAAGATCAATTATGATCTTTTAATTGTGTTATAGGCAGTATTGAGAGATATGTCAGTGGATCATTGGAGGGGGCCTACACAAAGTTCAACACTGACGATTATAGGGTAAGAATGAATTAGTTAATGTATGTCATAATTTTTAATTTCAAGTTTACTGGTAATTCTTCTAATACCTATTATGTTTTGCTTTGAATTTCCAAGAGAGATCCAAGAGAAATATGCATAATAGGGTGCAAAAAAATTATAATGATCGATATAGATAGAAGTCCATGGCAATAAATCAATACGACAAGTTATGCTAAGTAAATATTTGTTATATATTTGATGCAATCAGATTTAATTTTAATTAATCCTTTTCTTTTAAAACTGGTCTAGAGAAATAAGACAAGAGTGAGCTATAGTTGGTGATAAAGAACTTTGACAATTGTTATTCTAGTTTGTCAGGGCAGTGAGTACCTCCACATTCTTGAACCAATTGTGCACATATTATTTTCTTATTTTAATTACTTATGATAACTTATGCAATCATTTTAACATTTTATCTTTAAAAAAATATGTAGATTTGGATGCAGGAATTGGCCACTTAGTTGTACACATAGTATGCTTCTTTGTCTATCTTATTGATGGCTCCTACAATGCAAATTGTTGAGTCTGCCATTGTTGACAAGGTTTTAAGCACTTATCTAGGGCATGGGAAGAGTTTTGATTGTATGCTTCGAGAGACACCTTATGGTGGCACCCCCAATTGTAACTCATTGATTGCATTCTATTCTCCTTGGGCACAACATAATGCACTATTTCTTGGAGATTTGCATTAATACCTTATTCAAAGTTAGTAGTGCACAAAATATCAACAATAACTTCTTTCTTAACATGAGTAGAACTTTTAGTGGTTGATGCAGCAGATGCTACCAAAGCTTGGGATTATCATTCCTCCACCATCCTTTGCTCCTTCTAGCATATGGCCCATCCCGCCCTCGACCTTGCCTAATACATTTGCTCCACAATTGCCGGTATCAATACCCTAGCTTTAGCAAGACGATGCTTGATAGTAGGATGACTTTGCGGGTTTAGATGATTTGCCCTAATTTTGTGTATTTGATTACTTTATTTGCACATTAGACTCTTTTGTACAAACACCATTTTCATTATTGTATATCATTTGAGATTTTATTATATATATTTCTTTTTTTGTTTATTTCAATATTATAATATAATACTATTTTTAAAATTTAAATTATATTAATAATATAAAACTAATAAATAATATACTACAAAATTTTGGGTTAAAAAATTAAAATGTTTATGATGATAACAAACATCGTTAGCATAGAATTTTGAATTTTTTGAAATTTTTTAAAAAAATTACTTTAATAATGATAAAAATCATCGATAAATGTGCCATATCAACAAAATATATATCAACGACAATCTTTACTATATGTTTGGCTGATATGCACATAAATTAGGCACGGATAAATACTGCGACAGCATTATTTGTCGGTATAGAGCTATATGATCTGAAGGTACGATTTATGATCAAGGATAAATGCCGTCTCTGCTCCTCGTAGTGTATGGGGGTTGACATTTACATTCCAGCAGTGTATATGAAAATGCCGAAGTGGCTGGAGCATTCCAATGTTCATTTGAGCTTCATAAATTTCAAGTGTCTTCTTGCAGATGTCAATTTTTCATTTTGGCTTTTATTTATTAATAAAGTCTCGTGAACATATATTCTTATCTACTCCTAAACGATAGCGATGTGGTCCCACATCACAACAACAATTCTAAATATCTTTGATATACATTAATTAATTAATTTCAACTCATTTTTAAATAAATTATATAAGATTTTCAATTAATTTTAATTTATTTGTAAATAAAGTCTTCTGTCTAAAATTGTATGGAATTCAATTGATGGTATAACATAAATCAAACGATAAATGAGAGTAAAATTATTGAAACAAGATGTATCTTGCTATATTTCAATTTGTACTAAATTTTAATCAATTTTTTTTTTCAAATTTTGATTGATTACAAATTTAAAAGTTTTGCTTTAAATGATATATACAATTGAATTGAATTTTGAACTTACCTAAAGTCAGCAGTCACAACAATAATTGGTTCGCTTAATAAAAATAAGTTGAATCCTAAATTACATGTTTAATAAATGATTTTAAATTTAATTTTCAAATACATTTTTATTGGGAGGAATTTATCCTTTATTAGTTTCAAACAAATATTAGTTTCATTAAAGAAATTAAACAACCTCTCTACTTAATTTGCATTGAATTTTTCCTTTTAAATGATTTTAGATGATGAATTAAATTTTGGCAGTTTAGATATTAGATAATTGTGCAAAATCACGGCATTTATAATTGAAAAGTCAATACTTTTTTCACCTTTCATATTAAAAAATGATAAATTACTCGGTACACATAAAATATTGAGCTTGAAGTCAAGAACATCATGAAAGAAAATTTCAAAAATAACGTCAAGTGAGTGCAGAAGCCAATAATTCTAAATCTAAATAGACAGTATTGGGAGTCTTTCACACATCCTAATAATTTGAGCTCAGAGGAATTCACATGGTGTGTTTGCAGAAGTCTAATACGTCAAAATGAAAATGGCCCCATTAAGTATGGTGCCATTCTTCATTCATCATTACATTTCAAGTACCACCACACCCTAATACACCTCATTACAACACAGTTCCAGACCAAAATGGATTCATTTTCTTTCAATTTTTTTTTGTTTAAAATATTAAATAAATTGATTAGCATCTAATTTTTGGTAAATTCTAAGAATCTCATAATTCTATCTTCAAATGGCCAATATATACTATAAAATGGATTGAGTTAAATTCTTAAATTAATTGCAAAGTAATTGATATATTACAAGACACAAAGTTTAAACGAAATGTAGAGAATAAAACTTCATTATTACAAATGAATATCACTGATACAAATGAGGGATCATTAGATAAAAGAAAATAATACAAATACAAGTGAAACATAACTGAGAACATGTGATGCAAGCTTCTCTCAAATCTCAATCAAACTAAATATTAATCACAACCAAACAAATATCCCATCTGCAAAAAAAGTATTATAATAATAAGAATAATTAAATGAAGGTAGAAATTGAAATAAAAGAAAGAAAAAGGAAAATGCGTCTAGAGATAATATTTCGAATGATATCATGGCATTGGGTTGGTTAATCCATTAAGCTGAGAAGAAGAAGCCAAAAGCCAAGGCAGCCAGAGATGCAAAGATGGTTGGCACAAAAAGAGATGCATCAGCTGTAGGGCTTGGAGCTGGAGCATCGGCGGCAGCCGCCTTCTGCACGGTGGAAACCACCACAAGCACCACCAACAATGCCACAAAAAACTTCGTCCTCATTGCCTCCATTGTGTGTTGAATATGCAAGCTTTAATATTTCTCAGGTGAAGAGTCTCCGTCTTGAATTTTTTCTATGTAATAATGTATTTATGGAGAAAAAGATGAGATAAGAACGAATGAGGGAATGGAGGAGAGACAGCAATGCAAAGCCGTTGATTGAAAATGTATTTATGGACAGAACATAGGGGAGACAAAATTTTCATTATAATTTTTTTTTTATTTAACGGTGGTATTGTAGTGGGCGATACTCCTGTTACATTGTGTTAGTGGGTCCCATACCTTTTCCTGCCTCTTAACTAATTCTTTTGGTATTAATATAATGGACTGGTAGTCCACTTTGTCTACATACATACATACATACAGGATAACCATACCTTTTCCTGTCTCTTAACTAATTTTTTTGGTATTAATATAATGGACTGGTGGTCCACTTTGTCTACATACATATATACATACAAACAGGATAAATAAACAATTTTTTTATATTTTTTTTATAAGGGTTCAAGTAATGGAGGATTTTTCATGAATTTCCTTTTTTACTTTTAAAGCGAAATTAAGTTTTCTAGCTTCTAAATTTGTTCCAATACGTAATTTTATTCATACATTTTTTTCTTCTTATAATTGGGTTTATAGAATCTATTTTTGTTTATAATATACTCCTTATGATAATTATTTAGATATATTCATATGCAAATTTTTACATGATAAATATTAATTGATTTATAGAGTTACATCATATAACATAAAGATAAAATTTTAGCCACAAAATTATTAACATATCATGAGTCACCCTTGTGGCTCATGATTAGCATAGAAAGTCACTATGAGTGATCACATACTAGTTTTTTCTAAAATTATATATGATGCAATACCTGATATTTAAATAAGTTATGATTTTAAGGAGTATGTAGTTTTCAAATTTTATGATGATTTGAAGAATTATTATGCAAAATTACTCCAACTGTTCCATAACTTACCTTGGTGCAAGAGTTCTTGTGAGTAGGCTAACTTTTCATCCCATTTGATAGTAGCTAGACACCTAGGGAGAATGATCCACAAAAGATAAATAGGGAAATAAAGATAGAGAGTTTCTTTAAAATTTAGTTAGTAATCATTCGAGAATTGATAAAAATATAATTAAATTAGAATAAATAGTAAGGCCTTTATTCTATAATACCACAAATGAAACAAAGTTTAAGAAGGAATTTTAACTAGAAAATGCCTTATATAAAAAATCAATAAGGTAATCAGGTGAAGTTCAAGTGAATCATAAAGATAGTTTAGATATATGTCTAACTAGAATTTTTATAGAAAATATGAGACATTAATATGGGTCAAAATTTAATTAAAAACCTAACACCAAGTTTGAGAAAATTGTATAAATGCCTAATAGGAAATGAGAGACCAGGTAAGCTAAAAATTTGAAGATTGAGACCAAAATTAAAAAAAATCAATTTGATTTGTTTGAGATTATTTGCCTTAAATTTTTAGGTGAAATTCTGGATTTAGACGATAAAAAAAATAAAAAAGGCCTAAGCTTGTAGAGAAGGTCAATAGCAATTAGGTGAATAAGTAAAAAGTTAGAGGCATTTGTTAGTGTTTACTTCTAAACAATATATTTAGCCAAATTTAAATGGTTATAAGAATATTAACTTATGATTTCAGCCCTAAAATGTCATGCAACATGTGCCAATTTGTCACTAAATTTTTACAAAAAATAATATAAAAAGAAGTAGCTTATGAAGGAAGTTTTGAACTAAGGTTCTATTTAAGGCATTTAAGGCCATTTTTAAAACAAAATTTCTACTCTCTCTTCAACCTTAATCTGTGACGCTCTTAGGGATTTCAAGTAGGATTTTTAAGCTTTTAACAATCTTTAAGAGGTTTTCCAAGTGATTCCTTCAAGTTTCTTACAAGGTAACTTACATTTCCCTTCATCTCCTTCAAGTTTTTATGGAAAATTTCTCTTCAAGGCTCCTAAAACTTAATTTATTTTACTGAATTTATTGCTTTAAAAGGCATTTTGAAAAGTTAGAGAATAAAAAATTTGAAGTGAGTTGTAACTCCCTTACTTATTACCACTTTAATCCTCATTAACTAGGTAATTATTGCACAATTAGGTCTTTTTAAGGCCAAATTATGATTCTGTAAAACAAAATATTACAGATTCTGAGTTTCAGAAATTTCTGCTCATTTCCAGAATTATTGGACCAACTTCAAAAATATGAAAAACTACTTTTCGAAACTCCAAAAATCATGAAATTGGATCCTATGAACTTTTCACGTGTTAAATACATCCTGTAAAAATTTGACATACTTTAGACATCATTAGGCCTTTCAAAACTCATAGAAAAGTGTTTCTGTCCCAGCTGTCCAGAATTCACAACTGTAAAAGTAAAACCCTTAGTTCAGGGGGTAAATAAATTCCGAATAAGCTCAAATTTCGTATGGGACTTTATCAACATGTTATATACTTTCCATAAAATTTTCAGATCAAAAATCATCCATTTACTTCTTATGATCTCTGAGATACAATTAGTGCTCTGCACTGTGACGGTAACAGGGCAGTCCAAAACGTGTAATAAATTCACATAGTAAATGAACTTATTTTAGGATGAATTTTGGTACAGAGTTCATTTAGTATGTAAGGTTCATCCCTGAATTTTATCATAATTTTTAGAGCATAAAAACTTAACCAAAAGTCCCTGCAAACATACTCCTCTTACTGCCTACGAATTTACTGTTCATTTGATCATTTACTATTCATTTGGTCATTTCCAATTTCACACATATTGCATACTAAATTGCCTTCTACTCCAAACCAACTCACAATACATCAAATTCATATGTTTCATATAATATAGGCAAGGGTCATATAGTTATACAAAAAGTTCAACTTACAAAACATATATCCATCACATACTAACATTACAAACTATATAGACATTTTTAATACAACTTCAAAATATTATTCTCCTTTGTCAAGAGGGCCTTTAGAAGTATTACCCAGAATGGTTAGTAACAATACAAAAACATAAGAAATAAAGTTTCTCAGTAGCTAGCTATTACCATAAAAATATATCAAGCCATTCCAGATCCTTAAGCAAATAAAACATACGTTTCAAAATTAATTAATCATTTATCATCTCATTCCATACCATTGTAAGAAATGTGCATCACACATAGCAATCATCAAGCCCATTCAAGGACTCATAAAGATATCAAGATGGTCATCACAGATAGTCATACCTATGCCTCATACACAACAATTTCACTGTCTTCCCGGGGAACTCGGGCCATAGGCCTCACATACAGCAATCTCACTGTCTTCCCGGGGTACTCGGGCCATAGGTACTGTATACAACAATTTTATGCACATCACTTTCATACACATTCCATACAATGACATAAAATATAGAAAACACAAATGAAAAATAGAGCTTAAGGATAAAGCTAGCTACCTTTTAAAACCTTCCAATAGAGATGATTCTTTGACCCTCACTTAAAAACTTCTTTAGAATTTCTCTTGCCTTCCTAACTTGTCACTTCTTAGTCTACATAAATACACATTATAATTTTTATTAGAACATCATCATTTTTCTTAAACTTCATGCATTCTTCATTTCCTCCACATACACCAAACCATGAAGGAAATGACCTAAATTTTAATGTACATTCTAATACCTCCTAAATTTCATTGTAATACATTATTCCAATCTTCCAAAAACACAATTTAAATGGCTAAATCTCCTTCCCTCCTTCTTTTTCATATTCACGGTTTTGGCTTCTCAAAAGGGAAGTTTCACACACACTTTCATAATTCAAAATTTCATCTTCCATAGGCTTCATAATTTATAAGAATCATTCTAATTTCATCAATTTAGCCAAATTCCAAACAAATCATGCCAAATCCATACATGCACCATTATGCCTCTAAAATCCTAGTGTGTACATCATGGTTTCTTGTTGTTTTTACACCAAACCAAAGCCATAGATCAACATAACAACATCCAAAACATCATTAGACATCTTCAAATCATCCAAAACTCCATGCTCAACCACCTTTGACCACACTAACATTAAAATTTCAAGAAACTAAAAAGAGTACATTAAAGAGCTTTTAGAGGAGAACATTTTTACCTCTTGGTGCAACTTGAAAATCCTCACTTAGAGCTCACCAAACTTGATCAAACTTGAGGTTTCTTCAATCTAAACACACTAATAGATAGAGCTTGATGAGAGGAGCAACTTTCTCTTCTACACCTAAGCCTAATTCTCACTATTTTTGGGTGAAAAAGCCAAAAGAAATTTTCTCTCTCTTCCTTCTCTCTCTTGCACGTCCAAGCTTGTTTTCATGGAGGTATCCATGGCTTCAAGGTGAAATGGAGAAGAAGAAAGAGTTTTCATGAAGCTTCAAGGGTATTTTGGTCATTTTTAAAATTTTCAAGGGTATTTTAGTCTTTTTTCACCAATTAGTAAGGCTATTCTTGCCATTTTTTTCTAATAATGACACTTGTCATGTGTCTATTGGTCACACTAAATAAATTACATATTACACCCTAAATTCTTGATTATTCATATTAGATCCCAAATTCTTAGTTATTCACACTTTAACCACATCCGATTTTGCACTTTTGCAATTTAGTCCATAGTGTTTCTATCTGTTTAAAATTTCTTACACTGTCAGACTTAGACAACTCCCCTTTTTAGGATTTTCTAACCTCCTCTAATCATCTATACTGTTTAGGAAAATTAATTCTTTTTCTACTATCCTTTTTCTTTCAAAATTTCGATTACACTTACACTTAATTCCTTTCAACTTAAAATTCACCTATCAAACTAATTCAAATGTGCTCTTCGTTTCTACAGCCTTAGAATTTAGAGATTCAATGATAGAAATAAAAATTCAGGACATTACATGAGTGGCAACTATCTCTTGTTCCTTTATTTTTTATCATGAAAAGTGAAGAATATGATGATATATGCTATTATAAATGTTAAGTTAATTTGTGGTGTTATATAGTTTAGTTTTAGCATTATGTAAATGTTGATATAATGATATGATGTTGGCATTTTAGTGTCAAGATTGGTAAGAGTGGGTCCACTAAGTTTCCTTAAGAGATGATAATAGCATTTTGTTGAGTTTAGAAATAAAATTTTCAAGGGAGGATAATAGTGTTTTTTCTAGTGCTCTTTGGAATCAAGGGATAGAAGTTACTAAAATTTTAATTTTTAATATTTTAATGTTACAAATAATGTTAAGATAGGTGTGGAAAGAATTGGAAAGTTTTGGAAAATTCTAGAATATGAAAAAGCAAATATTTATGGACCTTGGTTATAAGAGTTCAAAATAGAATTCTAGGTTTTATGTTCTAAAGTTTGGTACTGCTTGTGCAATAATTTGATTGAAGAAAATTATGGTAACCGATGTTCTTTGGCTATTAGCATGTTAATAAGCTTATGTAGCAGTTAGAATTGATTTAGCTGTCAAGAAGACTCTTTTATTACAATAGCTCTAAAATTGTCCAATTTTGGCAAGCTTGAATATTTGGTTCTATACGAATAGTTTGAACATGATGTTTTTGTGAAATAATTAAAGTTTTCCATTGTTGAACATGTTAGGGATATTTTATAAAGATATGGTGATGATTAGAAGTGATTTGAATGTTGCAAAAGGGCTTTCATTGCAATTGCTCATGTGCTACCCCATTTTGAAACTTATATTTTTGGTATTGTGTGAACAGTACTTGTGAATGAAAAAAGTTGCAAAATAATTGACTTTTGAAGAATAGCTATATATTAGAAGTATTAAATAAAATTTTGATAAAAATTTAAATTAATTTGGGAGCCTCAATGGTACTAAAATGTGGGAGTATTCATACTACTTAGAAAGTTAAATATTTGATATTTCTTGTTGAGAAATTTTGGAAAGAATTAAAGTTTATGATATAATTGATGATGTTTGAGCTATAATTGGTAGTCATTCGAGAGAGCTAAATATTTCACTACCTTGAATGGAAAGGTTGTATATCAACCTTGGACATAATGATATATGATGGTGAAAGTTGAATACATGATAATGGTAAATTCTATTAACAAAACTCCTACAGCATAACTGGTATATTACCATGCCTAATGAAATGAATAATTGATGCTTATGGCATCCTATCATTGCTCATAATGAATATGATTTGTGGGGAGAGATATGCATCCTTACCAGAGAGAGAGAGGCATGATAAGGTTGGTGGCTTTATACCTAGGGTGATGAGGAATAAGACTGGATTGAAAATATAAGGTGAAATCTATATACTAACTATAGTCATTCTCTTTAATAAGATCTATAAATATTATGCATAAGAGCTACAATAAGTACATAAAAGCTTTACTTAATTATTGTACATTATTATATATCTAATCTTTTATATTGAAAACTTTTTAGAAAAAAGAAAAGAGTAGACATTCACTAAGTATTTCAATACTTATATTCTTTCTATTGTATTTTATTTATAGATATAAATCATAGATCTCACAAGAATGACTGACACCTTTGTAAAAATCTTCCTTTTACTATGGGGAGTCTTCTAAATAATATTTTTCTATAGACTCCAATTGTTTGCAACAGGTCCCTAAGTAGAATATACTAGAAAGCTTACAAAGACAAATTTTAAGCTTAACTTTTTCCTAGTCAATCTCATTCAACACACCCATTCACTAAAAGCCATAGCTAGTAATTCTAGCTTAGTCAATATGCTAACTTGTCCTTCTTCCTCATCCTTAGAATTAGATCTTGAGAAAGATAGTGAATGAAAATAGTTAGGGGTTTTACTTTTTGATAGTACTTGTGTACAAGTTTATGTTTTAAAAAAATTTATACTCTTGTACAAATATCCTTTAGTACACATAAATTATGTTTTGAAATTTCTTATACACACATAAGTAGTATTAATTTTTATAAATGTTTATTTATACTCTTAGTAGAGTTAAAAATATAATTGAGTTAAAAGTAATTTAAAGACTTAAAGGACACTTGGTTAGTGTATTAATACTAGTTAGGTATCTTTACATTGATTATGACATTCGAGAATCAAGTCATGATAGAGTTAGTATCAGAGCATAGTCCTGGATAACCTTTTACAGTAGAATAAAAAAAAAGCCCAATTAGACCATAAAGACTATGGAAAGTTAAAGGAAGAACAAATGTTAGTTGCAGTGGGTCCATAAAACCTAATAGGTATTTTTCTTGTTTCTTTCTTTAGAAAAGTAGTACTTACTAATTAAAGCTATTTTATAGAATTATGGTTAGGAAAAAGCAAACTCAAGTTAGAATGCCCTAAAGGCATATTAGAGCACACCCAGAAATGTCAGAGCATGAAGCCTCTAAGAACTTACCTCTAGAAAATTGTCATAAAGTGGAACAAAAGTAGCCTGAAGCTTTAGTGTGGGTTATAATGCTACAACAAACTTTTGAAAAAGTATTAGCCTAAAACCAACACCCTCCTACCCCCACCTTTAGCTTTACCAAAACTGATACAACAAGTTCTCCTATTTCTTCTAATAGAGTGATTACAAATATGTCCTACCCTTACCTTTGGCCTTACCAAAACTAATACAACAAGTTCTCCCATTTCTTCTAATAGAGCGATTACAAATAGTGTATGAATCTAAAAAATTAAACCCTCTAAAACATAATGACATGAATCTAATGGTGGATCTCTATCAATTTATGGACCAAATAGAAAGAACTTGTAGACTATTAGGGTGTTAGGAAAATATGATGGTAGATTGGCGGGTTATCAATTAGAAAATGTAGTGCATTTTTGGTATGTTTACAATGTTAAACCTACAGTTATTGCCAATGAACTAATTAGTTAGAGGCAGTTTCAAAAGGAGCTAACGGGTAGGTTTTTACCACCAAGCATTCAAGAAGCAAAAGCCTGTGAATTTGAAAAGTTAACTCAAGGGTCCATGACAGTAGCCTATATGATGCATAGTGTGCTTGGTTGTCCTAATATGAAGAACATTTAATGCCTATAGAGAAAGTTAGAGTGAATCGATTTGTATATAGTTTTTGGAATAATTTTTCTGATTGGATGGATGTTTCTGAGGAAAGCCTTGGATCAAGCAATTAAAATAGAATTATGTGTTAAGGAGAGTTTAATACCTTAAATAAATTAAGAAATTTTAAGAAGGAATTTTGACTAGAAAATGCCTTCAACAAAAAATTGGTAATATAATCGGATGAAATTTAGGTGAATCATAAATCATGGTTTGGATGTATATCTCACTAGAATTTTTGTAGAAAATATATTAGGTATTAGTATGAGTCAAAATTTAATTAAAAATTCAACACTATGTTTGGAGAAAAAATTATATAAAAGCCTAATAAAAAATTAAGGGACTGGGAAAATAAAAAATTTAAAGATTGAGCCTAAAATTGAAAAAAAATTATTTTAGTCCATTTAGACTATTTTGGTTCAAATTTTTTAGGCTCAAATGTGATCTTAAAAGTCAGAAAAGTAAAGCCTAAATAAAGCCTAAGTTTATGGAGAAAGCCAATAGTAATTAGGTGAATAAATAAAAAATTATAGGCATTTGTTTGTATTTGTTTCTTGCCATTATATTTTGCTAAATTTAGGTGGATTATGAGAAAATTATCTTCTAAAATTTAGCCCAAAATAACCTTGCATCATATGCCAATTATCACTAAATTTTTACAAAGATAAACTAAAATAATACGAAGTAGCTTCTGAAGGAAGCTTGGATTATGGTTTATTTAAGGCTTTTGGGGTCATTCTATTATTAAAAATTTTTTTACTCTCTTTATCCTTAAAATCATGCTCTCCCAGGGTCTTTCTAGTGGGGTTTTCTATTCTTTAACAATTCCTAAGAGGTTCTCTAAATAATTCCATTTAGTTATTGCAAGGTAACCTACGTTTCCTTTCATTTCTTACAAGTTTTTATGAAAATTTTCTCTTTAAGGCCCCTAAAACTTTGTTTATTTTAGTGAAGTTGATAGGTTAAGAGATGTTTAAAAAGTCAAATAATCAATAATTTAGATAAGTGATAACTATCCCTTGTTCTTTTGAGTTTTCTCATGAAAGATAAAGAATACAATGATATACGCCATTATATGTGTTAAGTTAATTTGCAGTGCTATACAATTTACTTTTGGCATTATATAAATGTTGATATGATGGTATGATATTGATATTTTAGTGCGAAGATTGGTTGGAGAGGATCCACTAAGTTTCCATAAGAGATGATAATAAGGTTTCCGTTAAATTTGGAAGTAAAATTTTCAAAATAGGACCATAGTAAGTTTTCTATTGCTCTTTGGAATTAAGGGTTAGGAATTGACAAAATATCAATTTTTGATATTTTAATATTACAAATAGTGTCAAGATAGATGTGGAAAGAATTAGGAATTTTCAAAAATTCTCAAAAATATGAAAAGTGAATTTTTATGGACTTTGATTACAAGAGTTCAAGACAAAATTTTAGGTTCTGTGTTCTAAAATTTGTTACTATTTGTACAATAATTTGATTGGAAAAAATTAAAGGAATTAATGTTCTTTTATTATTAACATGTTAGTAAGCTGGCATAAAAATTTGATAAAAATAGAAATTGTTTGATTGCTAAGAAGGCTCTTTTTTTACAATAACTCTAAAACTACCTAGATTTGGCAACTCTATGTATTTGGTTTTGTATGAACAATATCAACATGATGCTTTTGTGAAATAATTGAAGTTTTCTATCATTTAACATGTTAGGGATGTTGTTTAAAATTTTATTGATGATTGAAAGTGATATGAATATTAAAAATGGGCTTTTATTGCAACCACTCATGTTCTATCTTGTTTTGAAAATCATGTACTATATGAATAGTACTTGAGAATGAGAAAATTGTAAAAAAATTGATATTTGATTATTAGTAACATGTTAGAAGTATTAGATAAAATTTTAGTAAAAATTTAAATTAGTTTAGATGCCTCAAAGGCACAAAACCTTGGGGGTATTCATACTACCCAACTAGCTAAATGTTTGATATATTTCATTAAGAAATATTGCAAGTAATCAAAATTTGTGGTATATTTGAAACCGTTAAGCCTTAATAGATAGTCATTCATGAAAGTTAAGTGTTCTCACTATCTTGAATCACAAGATCATATATAACCTTGGACATAATAATATATGACAATGAAAGTTGTTGAATACATGAGAATGACAAATTTTTGTTAATAAAACTTTTATGCCATAGTTGGTATTTTGATCATACCTAATGAAATGAATAATTGATGCACATGGATGACATCATATCATTGTTTATCCTAAATATGATTTATGAGGGTGATATGCATCCTTTGTTGAGAAGGAAATGCATGGTAATAGTTAGAGGGATAAGGTTGGTGACTTTCTGGCTAAGGTGGCAGGAGATAAGATTGGACTAAAGATATAAGATGAAATTTGTATACTAAATATAGCCATTTTCTTTAACAAACTTTACAATTATAAAACATAAGAGCTTTCATTAATTACTATACATTGTTATATGTATATTTGATCTGTTATGGTGAAAACTCTCTAGAAAATTGCCTTACTGACACTTTTTTTTGTTAAATTTTATTTGCTAATTCAAACATGGATTCTACAAGGATAACTAACACCTATACAAAAACTTTTCTATCACCTTGGGGAATATTCTTGATAATATTTTGTTATAGTTTCCAAATTTCTATAGCAAGTTCTCATATAGATTATACTGCAAAGCTTAGAAAAATAAATTCTAAGTTTAACCCTTTCCAAGCCAGCCCTATTCTACAAATCCATTCATTAGAAGGCATAATTGGTAACTTTAGCATGGTGAATATACTAACTTTTCCTTCTTTCTCATCCATGGAATCAAACCTTTAGGAAAACAGTGTATGGATACAAATTGATCCTAGTTAAGGGTTTTTCCTTTTGAAAGAATTTGTGTGTAAAGTTATGTTTTTAAAAAATTTTGCACTCTTGCATAAATACCTTAGTGTATGTATAAATTATGGTTTGAACTTCTTTATGCATGTGTAAATAGTGTTATTTTCTATAAATACTTGTTTATATCCTTAATAAAGCCAAAGGAGTAGATGAGTTAGAAATATCTTAAAAGCTTGTAAGGATAACTAGTTAGTATATTAATATTAGTTAGGTGTTTTTACACCTATCATGGTATTTGAGAATTGGGTCATGACAAAGTTGGTATTAGAGTAGGGTTGTAGATAACCTTCTATAGTATAATTATAAAAGGGCTTAATTAGACCATGGAAATTATGGAAAGTTAAAGGAAGAATTGATATTAGTCATAGTGGATTCATGAAGCTTAATAGGTATTTTTCTCATTTGTGTTTTTAGAGTAGTATTTACTGATTAAAGCTATTTATAGAGTTATGGCTAGAAACAAGCAAACTTAAGCTAGAATGCCCTAAAGGCATATAAGAGTACATTTAGAAGTATTAAAGCATGAAGCCTTTGTAAACGTACCTCTAGAAAATCTTGATGGAGTAGAACAAAGTAACCCGAAGTTTCAGCATAGGTTACAATGCTACAATAGATTCTAGAAAGTGTTTTAGCCTAAAACTAGCATCCTCTTGCTCTACCTCTAGCCCAACCAAAACTAAGGCAACAAATTCCCCCATTACTTCTAAGGGAGCGATTATAGATAATGCATGAATTTTAAAAACTAAACCCTCTCCAAAATTATGATGGCATAAATTCAACATTAGATCTTTATCAATTCATAGACCAAATAGAAAGAACTTGCAAATTGTTAGGGTGTTGGAAAAATATTATAGTGGAATTGTAGGTTATTAATTAGAAGATATGGCTCATTTTTAGTATGTTCATAATATAGAACTTATAATTGTTGCTAATGAACCAATCATGATGATGGATAAGGTTTTACCATGATGTGTCTAAGAAGTAAAAGCCAATGAATTTGAAAGTTTGACTCTATGGTCTATGATGGTGACTCAATATGATGCATAATTTAATCAATTATCCTGATATGTGGAACACTTAATGCTTATAAAGAAAGTTAGAGTGAATCAATTTGTATATGGTTTTTAAGATTATTTTTATGATCAGCTAGACATTTCAAATAGGATAATCTCAATCAGGTAATTAAACTAGAATTACATGCTAATAAGAAATAGAGTAAAGAAGTAAGCTCAAGAAAGAGGAAGATAAAATGCTAGGGACGAAGTAGTAGAGACAAGGGAAAAGCAATAGCTACTCATAATGTGCTAACTAGAAATAAGCAAATAGGAAGAAATAGATTTCAAGATTGAAGAAGTTTCCAGTGAAGAGCTTCTAATAGCATATCTAAAATTGTCTTTAATGTTTCAAATATAACCTATTCATTCCTAAATCTATCCAATAAACCTTCTCATTGTCTTTGGTGTAACCTTAGTCAATTCAAGCAATGTGGATCCTATTTTAAATATGGATAGATAGGACATCAAGCTTATAAGTGCTTAACTACACATAAAGGATTAACATTATAGAACCCAATGTGTAACCAACTTAAAATATAATTTTAGTGAAACTACAAATGACATCGGATGGGAAGAATAAAGGAAAAGAGTTAACTAGGACCAAAGTAAAAGTGTTTGCAATGACATGTCAAGAAGCTCAAGGTTTTAATGTGGTGGTGACAAGTACTACTCTAGTTGAAAATTTTCAAGTAAAAGCATTTTTTTATTTTAGTACTATGCATTCATTTGTGTTTAAAATTTTAGCAGTTAAGCTCTTAAAACCATTAAATAACTTAGATGAGCCTTTAATAGGAAATATATTAGTGGGAGAAGACATTCTCACAACTCATGGTGTTAATGGTTGTATGGTATAAATAGATATGTATTTAACTTTAATTAATTTAATTGTGTTAGAAATGGAAGATTATGATATAATTATGGGAATGCACTAGTTATTGAAATATCATATTTGTGTTTATTGTTATTACAAGACTGTAACTTATTGACTAAAAGGGAAAGAAGTTCAAAATTTTCAAAGTGAAAAAAAGGCAGGAATGACTACTTTTGTGCCATGTATGAAAGTTCAAAAATTAGCAAATAAAAGATGTATTGCATAGGCAACTTTAGTAAAGGAGGTTGAAAAAGAAAAAATGGGAATAGATGAAGTTGCCATAGTAAAAGAATTTCCTAATATTTTTATGGAGAAAGCTACCAGGATTACCACTAGATTAGGAAATTAAATTTACAATTGAAACCATTCTTGGAATAGATCTAATATCTATAGCACCTTATTGAATGGAACTAGCGGCATTAAAAGAATTAAAGGAGTAATTACATGATTTATTAGATAAGGATTTTATACAACCCAATGTATCACTATGGGGAGCACTGATGCTATTTGTAAAGAAGAAGGATGGAACGTTACCATTGTGTATTAATTATCAATAGTTAAATAAAGTCACTATTAAGAATAGGTATCCCATGCCGAGGATAGATGATTTGTTTTGATCAACTACAAGGATCTTGGTATTTCTTAAAAATTAACTTGTGGTTAGGTAACTATCTATTAAATATTTAGAAAGAGGATATTCTAAAAATAACATTTTGGACTTGCTATGACCATTACAAGTTCTTAGTTATATTGTTTGGATTGACTAATGCTTCTATAGCATTTATGAATTTGATGAACCATATTTTCAAACCTTTCTTAGATAAATCTATTATTGTATTTATTGATGATATCTTAGTGTATTCCAAGAGTGAAGAAGAGCATGCACAATATCTAAGAATCATACAACAAATATTGAGGGAGCATAAGTTGTACATAAAATTTTCAAAGTGTGAGTTCTAGATGAAGAAAGTGCATTGCTTGGGTTATATAGTGTTGTAAGAAGGAATACAAGTAGATCCTCATAAGGTTAAAGTTATGCTTGAATGGTTATGACCATCCTCAGTGATGGAGATATATAGTTTTCTTAGGTTAGCTAAATATTATAGAAAGTTTGTAAAATACTTCTCAAAAATAGTTACACCATTGATAAAATTGACTCATATAGGAGTCAAATTTGCATAGAATGATGACTGTAAGTAGAGTTTTCAACGATTGAAAAAATATCTAACTTCTACCCTAATCTTGGCATTGCCTAATAGTCTAGTATGGTACACAGTGTATTATGTTGCATCTAGAGTGGGAATGGGATGCATGTTAATGCAGCAAGATAGAGTGATATCCTATACATCTTGCTAATTGATGAAATATGAGACAAATTATCCCATTCATGACTCTAAAATGGCAGCTATAGTATTTACTTTGAAAATTTGGAAACATTATTTATACGAGACTAGTTATGAAATCTATATAGATCATAAGAGCCTTAAGTATATTTTTGAGCAAAAAGAATTTAATATAAGACAAAAATGGTGGATGGAGTTTGTAAAAGATTATGATTGTTCCACTCATTATCACCCAGGAAAGGCTAATGTAGTTATTGATGCCTTAAGCTGAAAAGCTCCTAAAAGTAAAAGGAAAGAGTTATTGATGTTGAAAAAATATGGTCCAAATGAATCCCATGTGTTAAAAGAAGTACTGATGGAATTAGATTAGAAATTAGTATATAAAGAGCAACCTATACAAATCATTACAAAACAAATGAGGAAGTAATGATCCAAAGAGATTCCAATGGTAAAAGTAATATAGGACAAACATGGAGCACAAGAAGCTAAATGAGAATTAGAAAAGGATATGAAAGAAAAGTATCCAACCTTATTCAATAAGATTCTATCTAAAATTTGTACATAGCTTGTTAACAATTCTGCATATCATCATATGATCCCTTGAAAATTTGAGAATGGATTTTTTCAAAAAGGAAGAATATGTAATACTTTAAATAAAGCAAGAAAATTTAAGAAGAAATTTTGACTAGAAAAATGCCTTAAATAGAAAATTGTTAAGGTAATCGAATGAAATTTGAGTGAATCATAAAGATGATTTGGATGTTCATCTAGCTAAAATTTTTGTAAAAAATATATTAGGCACTAGCATGGGTTAAAATCCAATTAAAAACCTAACACTAGGTTTAGAAAAAACTTGTATAAAGGCTTAATAGGAAATTAAAGGTTAAGGTAGCCAAAAAACCTAAAGATTATGCCCAAATTTGAAATAAATTATCTTGTTTCATTTGAGCTATTTTGACTCAAATTCTTTAGGCCTAAATTTGATCTTAGAAGTAAAAAAAATAAGGCCCAAATAAAACTCAAGCTTATGGAAAAAGCTAATGGCAATTAGGTGAATTAATGGAAAACTAGGGGCATTCATTAGTGTTTGTTTATAGACATTATATTTGGTTAAATTTAAGTAGATTATGAGAAAATTATCTTTTGAAATTTAGCCCTAAATAACCATGCATCATGTGCCAATTATCAATAAATTATTACAAAAATAAAATAAATAATATGAAGTTACTTATGAAAAATGCTTGGATTAGGGGTTATTTAAGGGTTATAGGGTCATTCTATCAAAAAAATTATGCTCTCTTCAACTTCGAAATCATGCTCTCTTAAGGTTTTTCTAGTAAGGTTTTCAATTTCCCACAATTGCCAAGAGGTTCTCTAAGTAATTTCATTTAGTTCTTGCAAGGTAACTTAGGTTTTCCTTCATTTCTTACAAGTTTTTATGAAAATTTTCTCTTCAAAGCTCCTAAAATTAGTTTATTTTAGTGAAGTTATTGCTTTAAGAGATCTTTGAAGAGCTAGATAATTAAGAATTTAAGGTGAAAGATAACTATCCCTTATTCTTTTGAGTTTTCACATGAAAGATGAGGAATATTATAATATATGTTATTATATGTGTTAAGTAAATTTGTGGTGTCATATGATCCATTTTTGGCATTATATAAATATTGATATGATGATGATGTTGGTGTTTTGATGCCAAGATTGGTTGGAGAAGATCCATTAAGTTTCCATATGTAATAATAATAGAGTTTTTATTAAGTTTGGAAACCAAACTTTCAAGGGATGACCACAATATGTTTTCTGTTACTCTTTGGAATTGAGGGTTAAGAATTGTTAAAATTTTAATTTTTGATATTTTAATATTATGATTAATGTTAGGATAGATCTGGAAAGAATTAGAAATTTTTCAAAAAAAATTGAGAGATATGAAAAATGAATTTTTATGGATTTTAGTTATAAAAGTTCAAGATAGAATTTTAGGTTTTATGTTTTAAAGTTTGGTATTGTTTGTGCAATAATTTGATTGAGAAAAATTAAAAAAATTAATGTTCTTTGATTATTTTTAGTAAGTTGGCATAAAATTTTGGTGGTAATTACAATTGATTTAAATATCAAGAAGGCTCTTTTTTCATAACAACTCCAAAATTGCCTAAACTTGATAACTTTATTTGGTTTGGTTTTGTATGAATAGTACCAATGTGACATTTTTTGGAATAATTGAAGTTTTCCATCATTTAACATGTTATGGATGTTATATGAAAATTTGGCGACAATTGGAAGTGATTTGAATGTTAAAAAAGGGCTTTTATTGTAACTAGTCATGTGCTATCTAGTTTTGAAATTCATGTTTTTGGTACTATATGAATAATAACCAAGAATGAGAAAATTATAAGAAAATTGATGTTTGATGATTAGTAATATGTTAGAAGCATTAGATAAAACTTTAGTAAAAATTTAAATTAATTTGGGAATCTCAAAGGCACTAAACCGTAAGGGTATTCATAATATATAGCAACCTAAATGTTTGATACATTTTATTGAGAAATGTTACAAGTAATCAAAATTTGTGATATATTTGATGATGTTGAGCCTCAATAGATGGTCATTTAAAAGAGCTAAGTGTTCTCACTATCTTGAATAGAAAGGTTGTATGTCAACCTTGGACATAATAATATATGATGATGAAAGTAGTTGAATACATGAGAATGATAATTTTTTTAACAAAACTTTTTATAGTGTAGTTAGTATTTTGATCATACCCAATGAAATGATTAATTGATGCATATGGTTATTACTATATTATTGATCATCCTTAATATGATTTGTGAGGAGGATATGCATCCTTAAAACAGAAAACGAGATGTGGTAAAGGTTGGAAGGATAAGGTTAGTGGCTCTTATGCCTAGGGTGACGGGGAATAAGGTTAGACTGGAGATATAAGTTGAAACTTGTATACCAACTATAGTCATTCTCTTTAACAAACTTAACAATTATTAAACATTAGAGCTTTTATTAATTAATATATACTATTATATATATCTGATCTATTATGGTGAAAACTCTTTAAAAAAAGGAGAAGAGTGTCCATTCATTGAGTGTTCCAGTACACATACTCTTTCTATTGAATTTAATTTGCAGATTCAGAATGTGGATCCCATGAGGATGACTAACACCTATATGAGATCCTTCCTTTCTCCTTAGGAATCTTCCAGATAATATTTTGTTATAGTCTCCAAATGTTTACAATAAGTCCTCACATAGATTATACTATACAACTTAAAAAAATAAATTATGTATCTAACCCTTTCAAAGCCAATTTTGTTCAACAAGTCCATTCACTAGAACACATAGCTAGTAAATCTAACTTAATAAATACGCCAACTTCTCCTTTTTCCTTATCCATGGAATCAAACCTTAAGGAAAATAATGAATGGAAATAGATTGGTCCTAGTTAAGGGTTCTTCCATTTAAAAGAATTTATGTATAAAGTTAAGTTTTTTTAAAAAATTTGCACTCTTGTATAAATATCTTAATGTATATATAAATTATGGTTTCAACTTTTTTATGCTCATGTAAATACTACTATTTTCTATAAATGATTATTTATATTCTTAGCACAATTAAGAGAGTAGATGAGTTAGAAATGTCTTAAAGGCTTGTAAGGATAGCTGGTTAATATATTAATATTAGTTAGATATCTTTATGCCAATCATGGTATTTGAGAATTAGGTTATGACATAGAGTAGAGAAATAAGCTCAGGAAAAAAGAAGACAAAATTCTAGGAAAGATGTTATGGAGACATAAGGAAAGTGCTAACTACTCAAAATGTGCCAATTGGAAATGATTGAACTGGAAGAAATAGATTTCAAGATCGAAAAGGTTTTTAAAGAAAAGCTCCCTATAGTAGATCTAAAACTGGCTCTAATATTTCTAATTGGACCTATTCATTCCCAAAATCACCTAATAGACTTCCTCATTATCTTTAGTGTAACTTAATCATTTTAGGTCGTGTGGATCTTATTTTAAATATGGATAGGTAGGGCATCGAACTTATAAGTGCCACTAACTTCAAAATATAACTTCAATGAAACTGCCAACAATGTTGGATGGGAAGAATATAGGAAAAAAGGTTAACTGGCACCCATACAAGAGTGTTTGTCATGACGCACCATGAGGCTTAAGCTTCTAATGTGATGGTGATATGTACTATTTTAGTTAAAAATTTTCTAATAAAAGTATTATTTGATTCTGGTGCTGCGCATTCACTTATGTCTAAAAATTTAACAATTAAGCTCTCAAAATTGTTAGATGAATTGAATGAACCCTTAATAGAGAATACACCAATGGGAAAAGTCATTCTCGTAATTCATGGTGTTAAAGGTTGTAGATATGGATAGATAAACATTTAACTTTGATTGATTTTGTTACGCCCTTCTTTGTTATAAATAATTTAGAAATTATGATATGAAAAAGAGTAGTTTAAGCAATTGATAAATTCAGGTAAATTAAGAATATCATGTGTGAATTATAGAATTATAGAATAAAATAGAATTGATAAAAATAAAAGCGTGAGAATGTGATTCGCGTGAAATTTATAGGGCAAAAGTTTGTTAAAATTTTAAGGTGTAAAGTTATACACTAATATAAGTGAGTATATAAGTATGGAAGAGGTTTAGGAGTATTTTTTTCAAAAATATGCTAGGGGCCTTATTTTCCCCTTTTTAGCCCTAAAAACCCTCACCCCTTCTCATTTCTCCATTTCTTCCACTCTTTCTACACAATCCTCTCACTACTTCATCAATCAAGCAAGAAAAACTTCAAATCTTCTTGATTTCTTCATTTAATTGAGGTAAAGACAATGTTTTTATCAAGAATCTCTCCTATTTCTTCCTGGTTGATAAGGGATTTGAAGTTTATTTGATTTTATTGAGAATTTTAAACCCTAACTCTAGAAACTATGGATTTTGATTGGTTAGGGTAAAAAGATCTTCAAATTATTCTTCTAGCATCCTCTTCCATACAAGATAAGTGGATAATCTAGCTAAATATATAGATTTTAAGGTTGTATGAAGATATATGTGAAATATGGGTTAATTTGTGACTTTGCTTGATTCTGATATATTTTGATGTTATGGAAGTAATCAATGACAGAAAAAGGTGATATGAGATGTTAGATAAGTGTATTAATGATTATACTTAGTTTTGATGTGCATTATATATGTTCATAAGTGTTTTGGATTGGTTGTACAATGAAAATTTCACAGAAAACTGAGTTTTTCATGTATGAATCGATTCACCAATTGATTTTAGGGATTTAGAGGCGAATCTGGGTTTCAAAATTGAGAAACTAAGCGATTTTGGGCGTTCAAAGGTTGATGAATCGATTCACCAATCAATTCTAAGAGTCCAGAGGTAAAATTAGGCTTTAGAATCGAGTAACCAAGTGATTCTGGGCTTCAAGGGGTTGATGAATCAATTCATCAATCGATTCCAAGGGTCCAAAGTTAAAAACTGGGTTGATGAATCAATTTACCAATTGATTCATCGACTGCAAAATTTTATGCTAATTTTGAAGAGGCATAACTCCTTCATCTTATGTTTGTTTTAAATAAACCAGCAATCATTTTAAAGGTAGTTGAGTCTACTTTCAAATGGAGCTATTTTAAAATCAAAATCATATATATTTTTTGAGATATCATTAAAATAGCAAGAAAAGGTCATGAACTCTAAATTTAGAAAAGAGCACTTTTATGTCTAACTTCAAGAAGACATAACTCTTTCAAAACGTAGTTAATTTGGTCAAATGAGTAGTCTATGGAAAGGTGATTGAACCTACTTTCATATGAAAGGATCTTCATACATAATACATTTATAGTTTATGAGTTATTCCTAAGATATTAGTCATAGATTAGAATTATGATCATCATATAGTAACCTATATTCACTCTATTTTATGATTTTATACCTTATAATGGCCCAACATGGATATTTAGTCTCTAAGCACTAAAGGTATAGTAGTTTATTATAAAATATAGCATGAGAGCTATGATATATGTAAATGCTTATAGCCATACAAGAGGGTATAATGATACTGATGGGCATTGTGACATATATTGAATTGAATTGTGATTGTATTAGGTAGAGCTTGAGCTCTAATGTCCAAAATTACACTATGAAACATGCCATGAATGGCAATAAATATGAGAAATGTGATGGAGTGATATTATGAATACCAAATGAAAAAATTCCTAATGACATGCTTGTAGAGGATCTAAGGTAAACCCTAGAGGGATAAGGATAAAAAGCTTGTGGAAGGTATAAGGTCGACTTGGGAGACAAAAGGAGGATGATTGTATTCTATTATTTACTTATTTTTTTGAATAAATGGTGACTTAATTATAGTTATCCTTGAGTGTTTGCATATGAAGCATTGAAAAATGAAATGATCATGTATTAATTTCATGGAACTTGGTTCTTAGTTTCTAATATGTTTAATTATGATATGATTAGTTGAAGGAGGACAGTCCGATGGGTAAGTTATTGTAATTCATTATTGTATCTATAAATTATTCACTCATTGAGCCCTAGACTCACTCCTTCGTATTTTATTTCACAGATTCATAGGTTGAGTTTCCACCTCCACCTCCTCCTCCTCAGACCTAGAGTTCACAGGGACTTGTTAACAATATTATGGTAGCACAATTTTATGTAAATAGAATATTTTAGGCCTCTTATTTATCAGAGTTAGGTTGACAGAATGTTGAACTAAATCTTTAGAGTTAGTTAAGCTTGCTTATTTTAGGAGAATTATAAACATTCCTAACTTTCATATCTTTTGTAGAAATTTTGATGAATGCTATCTTTGAAATATTATTCTCTTTTTATAAATGCCTCATATTTGATAGGTTAGCATTAAGTTAAGTACACACACATAGGTTGGGGGAAACTAGTAGAGAGGTTCCACGCCGGTTATGATCAGGTTAGGGTCATGACAGATTTAATCCTACTAGAAATGGTGGATTATAATATAATTCTAGGGATGGACTAGTTATCAAAATATTATGCTTGTGTTGATTGTTATCACTAGACCGTAACTTATTAATTAGAAGGGAGAGAAGTTTAAAATTTTCAAAGTGAAAAGAAGGAAAGAATGCCCACTTTTGTGTCATATATGGAAGTTTGAAAATTGGTAGATAAAGGATGCATTATATGGGTAGCCTTAGTAAAAGAGGTTAAAAAAGAAAAAGTGCAAACAGATGAAGTTCTTAAACTAAAAGAATTTCCTGATGTTTTTCTACAAAATCTACCATGATTACCATTAGATTGAGAAATTGAATTACAATTGAAACCATTTCTAGAATAAACTTAATTTTTATAGCACTTTATCAAATGGTGCTAGTGAAATTAAAGGAATTAAAGAAGTAATTACAAGATTTGATAAATAAGGGTTTTATACAACCCATTTTATCACTATAAGGAGTACTAATGCTATTTGTGAAGAAGAATGGTAGAACATTATGATTGTGTATTGATTATTAGCAATTAAATAAAGTCACCATTAAGAATAAGTATCCCTTGCTAAGGATAGATGACTTATTTGATCAACTATAAGGATCTCAATATTTCTCAAAAATTTACTAGTGGTCAAGTGATCATCAATTAAAATTTTGGAAGAAGGATATTCCAAAAACAAAATTTTGGACTCGTTATGGCCATTATGAGTTCTTGGTTATGTTGTTTGGATTAACCAATGCTCTCACAACATTCATGGATTTGATGAATAGTATTTTCAAACCTTAGATAAATTCATTATTGTGTTTATTGATGACATCTTAGTATATTCCAAGAGTGAAGAAGAGCATGCACAACATCTAAAAATCACATTGCAAATGTTGTGGGAGCATAAGTTATATGCTGAATTTTCAATGTGAGTTCTAGATAGAGAAATTCCACTTCTTGGGCCATGTATTGTCGTAGGAAGGAATACAAGTAGATTCTCAAAAGGTTAAGTTGTGCTTAAATTGTCATGACCATCCTTAATGATGCAGATACGTAGTTTTCTTGGGCTAGTTAGATATTATAGAAGGTTTATAAAAGACTTCTTAAAAATCACTACACCACTGACTAAATGAACTCTTGAATCAAGTTTGTATGGAATGATGATCATAAGAAGAGTTTTCAAAATTGAAAGAATTTAACTTCTGCCCTAGTGTTGGCATTGGCTAATAATGCAAAAGGATATATAGTATATTGTGATGCATTCAAAGTAGGATTAATAGGTGTTTTAATACAATAAGGTAGAGTCATAGCTTACATATCTCACCAGTTGAGGTAACATGAGATGAATTATCCTATTCATGATTTGGAAATGATAGTTATAGTGTTTGTTTTAAAGATATAAGGACATTATTTATAGGGGGCTACTTGTGAAATTTATATAGATAATAAAAGCCTTAAGTATATTTTAAGCAAAAGGAACTTAATATGAGACAAAGAAGGTGGATGGAGCTTGTAAAGATTATGATTGTTCTATTCACTATCATCTAGGTAAGGCTATTATTGTTACTGATGCTTTAAGCTAAAATGCCTCCAAAAGCAAATGGAAGGAGTTAAAAAGAAATAGAAATGTAGATTTGGCTTGCATAATGGCACATTCTATCGTAATAGATCAAATCAAAGTAATTTAAAAAGGTTACCCTTATTATAAGCAATTAAAGAACAAATCTATGAATGAAGAGGAAACCAACCTAGTATTGAATGAAGATGGAGTGATAAGGAATCAAAATTGATTATGGTTGCTAACAATTCTATGAAAGAAAGTATTGAAAAAGGCCAATGAATTGTTCTATGTAATGCATTTTAGTGCAACAAAGATGTATCAAGATTTAAGGGATGTATATTTGTGGGATGGGATGAAAAAATGTGCAAGAAAATGTAATCAAATGTTTAATCTATTATCCAGTAAAAACAGAGCAACAATGCCTAACAAGACTTTATTAAAACTTTACATTCCTGAACGAAAGTGAGAGAGTATTATGATGGATTATATAGTTGGATTGCCATGGACTAGTAAGGATATGATTCCATATGGGTGATCATGGAATGTCTTACAAAGACTACACATTTCCTATTAGTAAAGAGGATATACGTTGCTCATAATATGCTTAGCTTTACATGGATAAAATTATTCCATTGCATAGTATACCAATCATGATTATTTCTGACTAGGGATCATAGTTTATCTCTTGATTTTTATAGTCATTTCAAGAGACAATATGTATTTAACTATGATTTAGTATAACATTTCATCCACAAATCGATAGGCGGTTGGAAAGAACAATTTAGACCTTATAAGATATGCTTAAAGTTTATGCAATCAAATTTGAGGGCAATTGGGATAAATATTTTTTATTGATGGAATTTGCATATAATAACAGTTACCATACTAATATACAAATGACTCCATATGAAGCTCTATATTGTTAGAAAATGTAAATCACTTATTGGATGGTTTGAACTAGGGAAAGCTAAAATGATTAGTCCTAACCTAGTTGAGGGCACTATTAACCAAGTTCAAATTATTATAGAAAAATTAGAAGTAGCTCAAAGGCTTGTAAGGACAACTAGTTAGTACATTCTCTTTAATGAACTTTGAAAAGATTATACATAAAAGCTTCAATCAAATTTTATTTCACACTATTATCAATATCTGATCTATTATGGTGAAAACTCTCTGTAAAAAGGAGAAAAGTAGCCATTCACGTAATATTTTAATGCACACATTTTTTTTCTTGAATTTTTATATACAAATATGAAATATGGATTTGATAAAGAATATTGACATTATGAACCTTTCTTTCACTTTTGGGAACCTTCCTTACAATATTTTCATGGTATTCTAGTTAAAAATTTTATCTTCTAAAGGTATTATGTATAGAGTTATGTTTTTTAGAAAAAAAATGCACATTCTTGTATAAATTTTACTTAGTATATGCAACTTATATTTTAAACTTCTTTGTGTGCAAGCAAATAAAATTTATTTTTCATAAGTGGTTATATATATTTTTAGTAAGGTTTTGAAAGTAGATGAGTTAGGTATATCTTAGAGGCTTGTAAAGATAGTTGATTGGTATATTAATACTAGTCAGGTATCTCTATGCCAGTCATGGTACTTGAGAATTAGATCATGACAATACATAGTACTACTAAAAGATAAAACTTCTAACTAGAACACCATATAAATATTAGAAAGAAGGTTCCTAAAGGTGAGAGGAAGATTCACACATAGATGTTTGTTATCCTTGGGGGATCAAAACCCTATATCTATAAATAATATACAATAATGAAAGGTGTGAGTAATAAAATACTAAGTAAATGGCTACTTTTCTCTTTTTCTAAAGAGTATTCACCATAATTGATCAAGTATAAATATAATAGTGTAAAATAATAAATGACCAAAGCTCTTAAATAAATTATTTATAAAATTTGTCAAAGAGAATGACAATAGTTAGTACATAAGTTTCTCCTTATATCTTTAGTCTAGCCTTATCTCCCACCATCTCAAGCATAAAGCCATCAACTTTATTCTTCTAATCCTTACCACTCATCTCCTTCTCTGTGAAGGATGTATATCTCCCCATGTAAATCAGATTCAAGGTGAGTAATATCAAGATGCCACCTATAGGATCAATTACTCATTTCATTCATTTCATAAGGTATGTTCAAAGTACTAATTATGCCATAAAATTTTTCCATCTCATACATGTTCACATTTCATTCTCATATAACATTATATCCAAGGATAGTTTATAATCTTTCCATTCAAGATAATGGCAATACTCAATTCTTTTGAATGGTAGCAAATTTATAACACAAGCATCATCTATGTGACATAAATTTCAATTACTTGCAACATTTTTCAATCTAAAATAACAAACATAAACATGCTAGAAAGTATAAATACTTCTAAGGTTTAGTGCCTTTCAGGCTTCAAAATCAATTCAAATTTTATTTTATCAAGAATAATGGCATTGAGTTTCTCGACCTTTTGCCTTAAGATTGGCTAGTTTTATTTCTTGATGGGAGCAAGGGAAGGGATATAACTTAGTGGTAAAGTGTCACCTTGATGTGGTGGAAGTCATCAATTTGAGCTTAATTATCCCTAAACCCAATGCTTCTAATACATTAACAAGCATCAAACATTAATTTTCTTACAACTTTCTAACCCTCTTGTATTATTCATATAGTACCAAAACAAACAATTTCAAAATAGGACAACATCTGAGTAATTGAAATGAAAACCTCTTTTCAATATCCAATACAATATCCCTAACATGTTAAATGATGAAAACTTCAATTATTTCATAAAAATTTCATGTGGGTGTTGTTCATATAGAACCAAAAACCTAGAATTGCCAACTTTAAGTAGTTTTAGAGTTGTTGTAGACAAATGGCCCTCTTGGCATCCAATTTAATTTCAATTGCCATCAAATTTCTATGCAAGGTTATAACATGCTAGTAAACAAATACTATTAATTACTTTAATTTTTCTCAAACAAATTATGGCACAAATAATACCAAACCTCAACATATAGAATAAAGAAATTTGTTTTAAGCTATTGAACCAATAATATTAAAATTTGAGAAAAATTGCTAACTTTTTCCACACTTATCTTAACACTATTTGTAATACCAATATACTAAAAAATGAATTTTTTAACAATTTCTAACCCTTGATTCTAATGAGTAACAGAAAGCATAGCATTAGCCACTTTTGATAATTTTGTTTCTACATTGAACATAATTCTATTGTCATCTCTTAAGAGAAAACTTAATGAATATTCTCCTAATAATCTTGGTACTAAAATATAGTACCAAATCAAACCATATAGCACCATAACTTAATTTAACATCCAACATGGCAAATATCATCAAATTTTCATTTTTCATTAGAAAACTCAATGGAATAAGGGATAATTGCCACTCACCTTAAATTATTAATTTTTTAACTTTTCAAAATCCTTTTAAAGAAGTAACTTTATAAAAAATAACCAAGTTTTAGAAATTTTGGAGAGAAGATTACCATGAAAACTTGAAGAAGATGAAGGAAAGCCTAGGTTACCTTATAAGAATTTGATGAAACCACTTGGAGAACTTCTTGAGAACTATTAGAAAATAGAAGACTCTAGCAGAGAAATTAGTTTGGCAAAAGAAGAGTATAAAATTTTGTACAAAAATAAGCTGGAAGGCTTTTATACAAAACCTTAGTTCTATGACTTCTAAGCTTCCTATTTTATATTTTTTGTGTACAAATTTAATGATAAATGATGCACATGGAGCTGCATGATTTTGGCATAAAAATTAAAATATTATTTCCTTAAAACCGGTTAAATTTAACCAAATATCATGTCTAGAAAGAAGCACTAACAAATGCCCTTAGTTTTCTACTTTTTTTACTAATTTGTCATTAGTTTTTCCTACAAGATTAGGCCTTGTTTGAGCTTTATTATTTTTTTAGTTTCAAAAATCAAAATTCAACCTAATAAAGTTGAGCCAAATTAGCCTAAATAAATCAAAATGATTTATTTCAATTTTGGGCTCAATTTCTAAGTTTTCGGGCTACTAGGGCCATTTTGGGCTACTCGAACCCTTAATTTCTTATTAAACCTTTATATAATTTTGCTAAACTTAATGTTGGGTTTTCAATTATATTTTAACCCATGCTAATGTCTAATATAATTTCTACAAAAGTTCTAGCTAAATGTGGTTCCAAACTGTTTCTATGATTTATCCAAACTTCATTCGATTATCTTATTGGGTTTTTGTTCAAGAGAATCCTAATCAAAATTTCTTTTCTAAACTTTCTCAAGGTATTACATAAGATAGCTTATCTATTGGATTTACCAAAAAGCATGAAGGCAATACACCTTATATTCTATGTGTCAATATCGTAAAAGTATATCTTAGATAGGTCTCATATTTTAAAGAAAGAATTGGTAGAATTAAATGAGAAGCTAACCTACACAAAAAGACCAATCAGGATAATAGACAAACAAAGTAGGAGTTTAAAAGCTGAGATCTAAAGAGATGTCTATAGTTCAAATGACCTAGGAGAAATATAATGATTACAAGGCAACTTAGGAACTGAAAATAGATATGAAGAAAAAATACCTAGAATTATTTAGTAAAACTCTTTAGAAGCTATAAACATTTATCTCTTTTCTCTATCTTGTTAGTAAAATTTGAGGACAAATTTTTTGCAGAAAGGAGAATTGCAATACATGATAAAATAACCTAGTAGACAAAAATAGTCAGAATTAAGTCAAACAATATCTATTAGTGGATAATAAGTAGAAATATTTATTATTTTTGGTAGAATTATTTTAATGGATGAAAATTAGTAGAAGTTTTCAAGGGAAAATTTTAAGAAATTAATAGTATTCAAGATTTAAGATTGATAGCATTTAAGAGCAAATGTTTTTACTCAAGAGCATCCTGAAATAATCCTAAGGTGGCAAAAATATAAATTTTTTATTTTAAATGACATAAGCATCCATAAGGAGGGAAGGAGGAATTTAGCTTAGTTAAAAGGCATTTGAACCAAACTAAGTAAAGAAGGAAGAATTTTAGCTTCATTTAAGGGCCTTAGGGTAATATAACTTGACTTTGTGACATTAGAGTAATTTTAATTAGTTTAAGATTTTTTAGCAATTAAAGAATTGATGAAGGATTTAATAGCAAAACCTAAGCATAAAGAAAGAATATTCCATTTTCTCGATTGATGCAAGCCTAAGGTAAGTAAGATGATATCATCTTAATGATGAAAGCAGATATCATTACTTGGTGATCACTTACACCATATAAGAGCTCTCTCACAGTTTGAAGGGCAACAGAGAAAGAAAGTGCTATTCTTAAGTGTTTTAGCAAAATTATAATAAGTTTCCATTAATTCGTTGAAATTTCTCGAGAGATTTTTGGAGAAAGAAGCATTCTTAATCATCTATTACAGGTATAACCTTAAAACTTATATGAATTTATCTTTTTTCCATCGTTTTTTCTTTAGGTTTTTCACTAACTTTGTGTTATCTTGGATGCTACACTTTGGATTATAGGTGAAGCAAAAAAATTCTATAATCACTATTGAGTGAGTAAAGATCTACTCTTTTTCTTCTAGGTTTTCTTTCCTGATGATGTTTATATGTAAGATGTATATATGTTTTTGTCATGAACGTCATTTGTTGTGCTAATGCCATGATTACTCATGCTGAATTACTTGCTATTCTTGCTTTGTGGTTGATAATGTGCTAAAGTCATGAGTACCATGGTAGATTAGTTGGAAAAGCTTTCTTGAAAAGTTTTATGAAGAAAAATTTGAAAAGTGTTAATTTGAAGAATGAATTCTTTAAAATAACAAAGTTTTAGAAACATAAGTTTACATAGAAATGGAAGAAAATCTTAAAGAGAGAGTAAGTTGAAACTTTTAGATTTTCTATGACAAGAAAGGAAATTTATGTTTTTATTATTCAAAAGATGTTGCATTATATTCTACCTTGAAATAAAAATGATAGAATGCATGAAAATTAATTTTTGAAATTGGAAATAGATTTAGTTTTATACAAAGAATGCTCTTGGGTTCTTTGTGTTTAAAAGAGAGGAAATTCTATTTTCATGGTAAAAATTTAGTAAATGATAAAAAACATTGAAAGAAAATTTTTAGAATGATTACATTAAAGGTTTCAAGCAAAAAATCTCCTAAATCATGCTTTGCAAGCTTTCAGGATACTTTTTATTTTCTTTAGAAAAAATATATTTTTATAAGAAAAACTTACCACATTTTGTTCTAAACTATATAATTAATATTATTAAGTATTTATACTAAGATTTTGTAGTAAGAATATGATTAGAAACATGTTTGAAAATTTATGAAATAGTGTAGAAATTTTATTTTTTAAAACTATGTTTTCAAGTAGTAAAGTTCTCATACAAACTGCTTTAAATGATAATTATTTTGTATGATCTTCACAACTTGTTTTATGACTCAAAATGATTTTAAATTTTTATTTTATGCTTAATTATTAATTCTATATATTTTTCTAAGACTTCATTAAAGTTTGACAATTTTTAAAGAAATTTTAAAGTTAAGGCTACCAGTTTGAGCAATTTCAATAATTATTTAAAGTAGTAAGTAGTGTAACATATTTTGAGCTTAAAAAAGACTAAATATGAGGTTAAAACCTTTATTTTAATTTTGAAAATTTTAGGAAAAATTTACTAAAATTTTCTATTTTAAATTGAATTTCGAAATATAAGAATGTTTATTAAAACCTAATATAGTTTCGTAACTCTTTTCTTGACTTTTGGATATTGTTATGTGATGAAATTATGTAGTTTGACTATTTCTAGGTATATGAATAGATGCTTAATTTATGAAAAAAAACTCTCTTGCTTATTAGAATAATATGTAATGCTTAGGATTAAAATTGCTTGAAAATAGAAATTATGGAACTTAGAAAATTGAAGTTGAATATCTTCGGTTTGTTGTAAAAATAGTGTGATGGATATTAATCCAAGATTAATATTTTGGTTAATGAATCACATACAATTACATGAAATTATTGGCTTAAAAATATGTTTGATTAATAATGAGAATTCTATGAAAAAAATGGACACTACTCTATTGGTTTCATAGTGAACTTATTAGATTAATATGAGAATGTTGATATGAACTATTCTATGATTTATTTATGCTCTATTATGTCCATATATGAGAATATTTATCAATAAAGCTCCATGTCAATGAGCTCTTGAAAGTGACATAATATATCCGATGGAAAATCAATAATGTTTGTGGTCATTGGAAAAGTGACAAGGTAGATTTTTGAATTTTCTTAATAAATTATTTTTATATTCTAGTTATGACTATGGTTAGCATATTAAATTTACCTTATTTATGTGAAATACGTTAGTGAGAGCCCCATGTAAAATTGTGATTGTATGTCGATTATGTGCTTTTGTACCATATCTAGTATTATTGGCTTGAATACTATGTGTCATATGACATATTTATGTGATATGAAACCTTGTGGAGAGTTACGCCTTGACTCCTAAGTTACATTGAAGATCAAATGGGATAAGATTAATTAGGAGCAACAAGATTAGGATAAGGTTGGCTTGGACTAACAAGGAGGAACCCTTTATACCTCCAAGATATTAAATAGTTGTTCAAATATTTGTATTGTGCTTATGATTATATTATATTATATTTATAATATAATATATAGAATGGTTTGATGAGAAATATTTTCTAGTAAGAAAATAAGCTTTTAAAATATATCTTGCATATAAATATTATCTAAATTAAAACTAACTAGAAAACTTATATGATTGTTATCTCACTAAGCAATTTTATTACTTACTCTACCTATGGATATATCTTTACAAATATTGTGCACAATGCCACTTATTGATCTTACAAACATATGATGGGGCTTGCACATGTTATGGTACATACAAACAGAAGTTCCACTTACCCTTATTAAGAACCATAAGATAGACATAAGTTTGTATTTCTAACATATCAATGAAAAGTTAGGTTGTTAATTGTTACTTTATTTTATTTTCTTTGATTTTTAGTTATTATACATATATTTGCACTAACTTACTACAGTATTATCATAGCTATTTTAACCAATAGGATATATTAAAAACCATAATACTTTATTTGTATAAAAGATGCATATATTTAATTATTCTAATGATTAATTTATATTACTATATATTTCATCTTTTTCTTTTCATATATGTTTTTATTTAAAGGTTGTTACAAAATAGTAATAAAGGACCTCATGGTAATTTTCAAGGAAATAAAAGAAAATGAGTTTTCTTCAATACTAAAGGTAAACATAATCTTTTCTAAGTGTTTTTCTAAATATTTTCAAGGTATTTTCTTAAGTATTATTCATATAATTTTAAACTTAAAATATTTTTGATATGTTTCGAAAGGAAAGAAACTAATATCTAAACTTGATGTTATCTCCAAAGTATTTTAAATAGAGTAGAATCTTTTAATTTTTTAAGTTTTATAAACCTAATCCTATTCTATTATATTGGTTTCATGATTTGAATAATGGAAATAAAAATAATACTTAGTTTTCAAAAAAATTTCTTGTAAAGTATCTTTCTAGTTTCTTGGGCAACTCTTAAGAAATTAATATTCAAACAAGTTTTATAAATGTAGCAGCAATATATAGTTCTCATAAATTATCTATTTTGAAATTGTTTTCAAAATTTTTTTTTTAAGAATGTGTTGGAAGTAATGACCTTCTAATAGATAAATATTTTTTTTAAATCACTCCATTAAAAATTACTATTTTCTAAGGTCATTATCTTTTAACTTTTTCCAAAATCTAAAGGAAAATTTCTTCTATTTGACTTAGGTTTCAACTCTCACAAGATTTTTTTTGTTTAATTTTTTGAAGGGTATTTAAAAGATTAAACATCATCAATTGAGAAAATTTATCTTCTAATTTGATATAAAAAGGAATAAAAAAATATTAGTGAATCTTATGTCTCTACAATATGTATATTTTAGAAAAAAAATAATTTTTTCATATATTAGTTGGTTTAGAGATGCTTATAAGGATATCTAGTTGATATTTTTACATTAGTTATGATAGTCCAAAAATAAGGTCATGATATGAGATGAGATGGCTAAGGATCTTGAGAAAATAAGGAAGAGGAGGAGGAAAGTTGAAGTTTTAAGAGAATAGGTTATGGACGCTTTAGGAAAAAGGGAAAAATTATGTCTTTTGTTTATCAACTACTTTACTTGGGCCATATTGACAATGTAGTTAATTATGCCAATCCAAAATGTGGCTTGGATGGTTATAGTTAACTATATAGTCAATTATTGCCTAGCCTTCTCACACTAATTGCTTTATAAGCCTTTCCCACTCTTTACCATTCACAAATTCTAAGTTAGGCTTTTAATTATTTTCACATATTTTTATTTTTTATCATATTTTCATTAAATTCAATTTACTCATGGAATTGATATTATATTATCCAAATGAAACCTATCAATTTAATTTGAAAAGCAATTAATATCTTAATAAAATTTAAATTCTTAGGGGCATGACAATACTTTCCCTTACAAAAAGAATTTGTTCTCAAATTCTAAAGGTGCTGTAATATCCCGAATTTTTAATTCTATTATTTGAATCTTTATTTTCTGAGGCTGTAGAAACGAAGAGCATGATTGAATTAGCTTAGTGGGTGAATCTCAAGTTGAAAGGAATTAAGTGTAGGGTAAACAAAATTTTTGAAGGAAAAAGGATAGTAGGGAAAAGAATTTATTTTCATAAGCAGTATAAATGATCAGAGGAGGTTAGAAAACCGAAAAAGGGGAAGTGGTCTAAGTCTGATAGTGTAAGGAATTTTAAATGGACAGAAACCCTATGGACTAAATTGCAAAAGTGCAGAATCGGGTGTGGTTAAAGTGAAATAACTAAGGAATTGGGATCTAATATGAATAACCAAGAGTTTTGGGGTGCAATATGTGATTTTAATTAGTGTGGCCAATAGACACATGACAAGTGTGGCCAATAGACTTATGGACAAGTGTCCTTATTTGAAGAAATGGCAAGAATAGCCTTACTTTTGGTGAAAAAGAACTATGATGTGTATTTGTATAGACTAAGGAGTGACAACTTGCAAAGGCAAGAGAAAGTGTAAAGGAGTTTTTGGTGAGAGCAAAGGGAACATCACATTGGAAGCTTGTGAAAAGTAGCTAGCTTTATCCTTAAGCTTTGATTTCTATTTATATGATTTGCGGTATTTTATGCCATTGTATGGAATGTGTATGGAATTGTTGTGGCACAACCCGAGAAGACAGTAGAATACTGTGTTTGGCCTATGGCTCGGGATCCTCGGGGATAATAGTGCATTTGTTGTGTGTGGTACCTATGGCCAGGGACCTCGGGAAGACAGTGTGATACTGTGTTAGGCCTTTTGGCTCGGGAACCCCGGGAAGACAGCGTGATGCTGTGTGAGGCCTAGGTATGATTATCTGTGATGGCTATCTAGATATTGATATAAGTGCCTGAGTGGGCTTGATGATTATTGTGTAAAATGCATATTCTTACAACGATATTGTATTGATAATCGATTAATTGATTTCGAAACATATGTTTTATTGTTTAAGAATCTGGAATGGTTTGAAATGCTTTTATGGCAATGGCTAGCTACTGGGAAACTTTGTTTCTTATATTTTCTGTTTTGTGACTAACCATTCCAAGTGATGCTTCCAAAGGCTCTCATGATAAAAGGCAATGATGTTAGAAGTTGTGATTAATTGTATAGTTGGTGATATCGTATATGATGGATGTATATTTTGTAAAGTCGAACTTATGTATAATTATATGACTTTTGATCATGTGTATGAGATACGCATATTTGAGATATTCCGTATTAGCTTGAGGTAGATGGCGAATGAGTGCGTAATAATCATCTAGTAATTGAGGAACAAGGTGTTGATAAGTTAGGGAGTTACAGGTGCATTATGTATTATTTACTTAAGGCATCATATCAACTTAGTCGGGATGTGCATCTCACATTTAGCACTAATCTTCCAAATTGATTAAGCCTCTTTAAGCACAAATAGAAAGGATGTATTTCCTAACACCCTAAGCACATAAATGCTAAGGATAAGATTATGACTTATTTGTGATTATGTGATTGATGATTAATAAGTAGGTATTTGTAGTCATTTAGTAATATGGAATAATCTTAATTATCCATTTATTTTTTTAATCTTGAAGAAATGCGATCACATTATTATGAATTTAGAAAGGAGTTAAAATCATACTGCTGACTACTTTCACATAAACCCTAAACCCTAGATACATTTATTTAAAAAACCTTCATGGACTCTTTTTTAATAGAAACTATTTTACATTTTTACATGATCACAAACTTTTTCATGAAATATCCAAGCAATTCATACATTTTTTCACATCAATTCATATATAATCAAGCTTATTTACTTTGGAACATGTAAATACAAACTTTAGCATAAATTGCTTTTTTCTATATACAAGTGCCATCAAACTCTAGTTCATATGCAAATTTCACAATCTCATGTCATATGCCAATATGGGCATACTCACATTAGAAAGTAACATTAATAAATTTTGAGCATTGTTTTCATACATTCATTCATATAATTCAATCATTGTTAACATAGACAATTTGATCTATTAGTTTACATAAACTTATTTCCGAAGAATAAATTATCCTAGGTCAAAGGTTATGCTAATAACTCTCGAAACTAGATCCAATTCTAATTTTTATGGGGGGAAATTTTACTCAGTAGTTTTATTCTAATATGGACTTCTCCTTTAACTATTACACTATTATGCTTGGATAAGTGGACAATTTATATTCATAATAATTAATAAGTCTAGAATAAAATCATTGGTTTTGTCATAAGGATGTGGTTATTAGTATTACAAAACATTTAGGGACTAAAGTTCTCTTTTATAAGGTTCTAAGCTTAATGCAAACTAGGTTTTATGAAGTCTAATCTATAACCAATCAATTTTACCATTATCATTTACTTTAGTGGAATGACCTTGTCTATCTAAATTTACTATGGTCCCAAGTTGGGAAAATGTCTGTGCTACTTAGCTTTTGATTTACTATGATAAAATTTTATGTGGTGGTTAGCTAAAAGTCCAAAGGTCAAACCTTTATTCTTTGCTCTTTTGCCTAGGTTATAACACAACTGTGCTTGAATCATTTAGCTTTAAATGTATCCATACATCCTTTGTCAGGCTTTCATGCCTCACTAAGTCCAAGCACATGTTACCTAATTTCCTAATTCTATATATCCTTATCATCCACTATCTTCATTATATTTTATCATTGTCTATCCTTGCAAATGTAAGTAAGCTAATTATTAAATTAATCACTATATCCCTCACTCAATAGACCTTCATTATAACATTTTTGACTTACAAAAATGCAAAATTTGACAATGATAAAAAAATCATTGCCTAAAACTACAATAAGCAACTATTTTTAGCATGCTACTTATTATTTTATAAAATTGTTGCCTCAAGTTGAAATAAGCAATAATTTTATAGTGTTATCAATTATTTTATAAAATTGTTGTCTAAAGTTGAATAAGCAATGGTTTTAAGTGTGTTGCTTTTTATTTTTATTTTAGGTAATGCTTATTAAGCAATACTAATAAAATTATTGTCTAAATCTAAAATTAGAAACACTTAAATGATTGTTGCTTTTTGTTTATTATCTATTAAAAAATAAATAACACTTAGTCAACTATTACCTAATTATTTTATTTAAAAAATTATTTTTTAAAAATATATTTTATATAAAATAAATTAATTAAACTTCTTGTTTAAATTTTTTAATTTTATATATTTTTAATTTTTCTTAAATTATATTTTAATTTTATTTTTAAGCTTTGTTTCAAAAAATATTATATTTGACAATTATTAAACATAAGTATAATTTTTAGTTTGTTAAAATTTTTATTTTTATAAAATTGTATTAAACATAATTATAATTATTCTTTTTATAAAACATTATATTTGACAAATATTAATCAAACAAATTATAATTTAGTTTGGTAAAATTACAATTATATTATATGTCTCTAAAAATGATGTGCAACTTTCAATTAGCCTGAAAAAACAATTTGTCAAGCTGGTACGTATTGCACCTTCCTGCTTCTCGTTTACACAAAATATTTGGACAAGGTACATATGGTGCTCTCACCTTAAGGTAACTAGGTAAGAAGGAAGCTAGAAATTCAAAAAAATAATTCCATCAATTCAGAAGGATCCTTAATTCTTGCCACTAAATTTTTCATTTTAAGTGTGTTTCTTGTTTCTCTAAGTTTTAATTTTGTTATTGCTACTTAAACTCTGCCCATACAGAAACTTTTTCTCCTATTTTTTGCAAATTGAAGCTTATTAATAGTGAGTCTCTCTCAATTTATTGCAATTAAAGCTCGCCCTTAACTCAACTTTCGCTTAATTCAAATCTCCTAGCCAAGTACAATATCCCTTCTTTCCCTTTCTATTTTTTCTTAAAACTCTAGTTCCAAGAGAACCATTGCCCAAACTAGGGAGAAAATAGAAGATAAGAGTAGATGAAATATTTTAACTTGTTTATATTGTGAACCGAGTGTTGTGAACTTTATTTTCCTTACACATGCTTTTATTCCCTTAATTAGGAGAAAGGAATCCCTTAAGCTTTTACTAAAAGAAAAATAGCAGTGAAAAATGATTTAAAATCCCAAACCTGATGTGGTTGTTACATATTTCATTCCATTTAATTACAATACTTGATAGATTTAAATTTACGAGTCTTAGAAAATACATTAAGTGGATCCTCTAGTGAAGCAACAAATTCTTTTGATTTTGTGCCTATTGTGAAAATTCGAAGGATTTTTCTATGTTAAATATTTATTTTTTTGAGGTGGGAAGGATAGCTTGTGCAAAATGGTTACTTATGGAATTTTATTCCCCTGTATGAGTAGGCATATGAGAAGAAAACCTCTCTTAGTATGAGGAATTTTGAACCTTTATTGTATCATGTTTACATTATTTCTCCTTTGTTACTTTTTTATGTTCATTATGGTTAATATTATATTACTGCTAACATCTTTTCCTAAATAGTCTTAATAGAGTTTTTGCCTCAAAACTTCCATACAATTTGAGTGTTGCCTGCTAACTACCACCTAACTGAATGCATTTAGACAAAATATTGGGATCTTTGTAAGGAATTTTTTTTCTTTTTTGATTATGAGGTTACTAGATTGCTCTATTTTTTTAAGGGAGGCATTGATTGCTCTGATTTGATCATCATAAAATATATAGATTTAAAGTTATGGTCTACAATTAGTTGTTGATTAGGTGTTTAGGATGGATAGGGGATACTAGTTTATCCCTGTTTGCTTAGAAAAAGACATCAGAAGAATGCTAGGTCTTTAAGGTCTTGACTATCCATCAAAACCTAACTTAGACTCCCTAGAGTTATAGAGTTGCTAATGCCAAAAGGAAAACTAGCATTTTTTAATGCAACATTTACACATAAAATGAACTTTTCATGCTAGTGAACCACACTTGGACACTCGGTCGAGCTATACCCCTAAATATTGCCAATAAAGTATAAACGCAACATGTTTTTAGACATACTAATTTTTAGACATTCAAAGTAAATTCATATTATTTCCTAATTATAACTAAACTTACTTTCTTTTGCTTTTATAGTATAATAGTAGAAAACCTGAAAACCCAAATGTTACTAGTGAATACAACCTGAGAACTAGTCATTGGATTGTGAAATTTTGAGTATATTGTTTAGAGTCACGTACTTGGAATATTGTTGCCACGAAAGAGTGAAGCAATTCCTTAATAATTTAGCAAAATATCTTAGAGTAGTTATTACTCTTCATTAAAGTTTAAGAAAGCTATCCAAAAAAAGGCTATGTGCAAATTTAATTTAGTTTTGCCATTATATTTCTAACCCTATTGTATTAATAGATGTTTAAACATTGTTTTTTATTGCAATAGAAGAATAAGCCACAACTAGTTGTGATGTATTTTTTGTGGCTTTATTCTAAAGGACTATTTTCAATCGGCCCCAGTAAACACATAAATTTAAATAGTGCATCACAGAACATACTATTGGCTAAAGGTTGCATTTATGCAATGCCAAACAATATATTGAATATCTTCAAGGTTATCATATTGGCCAATCTATATTATCATAAAACACTGGAAAAAAATAGGCTACTATATTCCCATTGCTTAGTGTTCTTGGTTGCAAAATTAGATCCACTATTAACCTATATGTAATTTTAATATCACATAGTATTTGTATTTTCTTTAAGTTAATTTTTCACAATGATAATAAAACAAAATGGCCCTTGTTTCATCTTTTTTATCATTGGTTGAGGAAAAGCCAAAAATGCATATAGGCCCGTAACTTCCTGAAAAGATTCAGTACCTATGTCATAGATTGACATAATCATAAAGTTATTTATACACCAATCTATTCATAAAAATATGACATGACCTTACCATATTAGTACCTATGTCATAGGTTCAAATTTGACTTATCCTTACTAACCATAGAAGAAACACTAACATGTCTTTATTAGATGGGTTAACATCTAGTCTTGACCAATGCTTTCAAGCCAAATTAGAAATCAGATATGTAGAAATCCACCATATGCCTCTACATTTAAATAAAACATGGTTGACTGTTACGTGTGAAATGGTTTATCAACTAGCGCAAGTGCACACTATCATAAACAAGTAATAAAGTGATGAGTAAGTATCGTTCCCTCGAGGATTGTTTCACTAAGTACCAAAATTCATAATTCTAACACTATTTGGCAAATCGATAAGTTGGAGAATGAAGCGAGTAAATAAGATTGATGCAGAAAATACTTAAAATAAATATGAATGCAGTTGGAGTAAAAATGAAGATGAATAAAAGACCTAGGGATCAGACTTCACTTAACAATTTCGGATTGAATCACCTATCTACACTAATCCAATTTTAACTCCCTTAATTGATAGTCGAGTTTCCCTAAATTAATTACTAGCCTCTTCCAAGGTCAAGTAATTCTATAATTAATTGCTAATCCACTATATTCCTATGTGAATTGCAACAACTAATCATGCATTAGGATTTATGAAATAGGAAAATATATTCATATGCAATTTACGGTTTTAATTATAGGTTCCATACACATGTATCTCCTTCCGATCTCAACACACATATTGAGTTCATTCAAAAGGTGGCCAATCAATTGAAAGCATTAAGAGCAATAATTAAAACTCAATCTAGGAAATAAAATCGAAATTAGTTTCAATAGATTAGAATTCAATCCGTTATAATCAAGTTACGTCATCACCCTAGGAAGATGAAAAATTAGAACATAATGAAATTAAACACAAACATAAAATAGAATAAAAACATCATCACATTCATGATACAAACATAAGGATACAATTACAAATGCATGAAAATGAAAATACTATCCATCCATGTAGGAGGAAAACCTAGCCTTTCATGTAGGAGGCATACAAGAACTAAAAATGCATGAACTAAACTACTATCTAAGATGCATGAATGAATGATTCAATGCTTGGGATGCCTGAATGCTCTCCACTTCCACCTATTTATAGGTGAATGAACCAGCATGCAAGCCATCAATCTTGACCATTGGCTACCAACCACATGCTTTAGCCACCCTTTTTTATTTTCGCAGCACACTTCTTCTGACTTTTTGGTAACTTTTGACCACTGAAATGGCTGATTTACATCTTTCTGTCAACATAGGAGTTGTAGAGCCGGATCTTATCTTTCAAATGCCACAAAGAACTCCTAATTTTGACATTTCTATCTCGAGTTATGATTAGATTAGTAACCAATGGTCAGATTCCGTCAGAACCACTGTTTCATCTTCCAAGCAGAATTTGAGATCCTTAGATTCCGAACTGGGCTTTTCTTTAAACATAAAAGTTGTAGGGATTCTTCTTAGCTTTTTAACCATATAAAGAACAACCCAATCCAGCATCTAGAACTCCAGATATAGCCTAAAACCTGAAACTGGGTCAAAATACAGCATTGTCTAAAATATTTGATTTCATTTCAAATTCAAGATCCATTCACAAAATGCAACTAAATTTATTTAATTTAACAAGATAACATCCAAAAATGCATCATACAAGGAAAAATAAATATGTAAATATTTTACGTATCAAATTCTCCCACACTTAGCTTTTGGACGTCCTCGGACAAACACAAAACAGAAGAAAACTAATACTAATACTAATCTACCCATGAGATAAAAAGTTAGAAAAACATAAGAAAGATAATTAAAGTACAAAGATATCATAGCATTCATGAATCAACAAATCTTGACATATAAAATCAAAAAGAAATTGCAACTTCATTTGAGTAGGATTGAATCAGATTGATATAATCACTAGAACTCTTCCTCTCTCAAGTGTTTATAGGCAAGTGTTTCACTCAAATTCATCCTATTAAATATTGCACTACCATAGGCTTGCATAAATTCTCAAACTCCACTACCTGATTTACATGCACACTTCAAATCAAAAGGTCTTATTAAGGGTTGTAATGAGGCCAAGGTAAAGGAAAGATAAAATAGGGATATGAAAGGTTGAAGTAAGGAGAGAAATTAATAGAGCAATTAAAACATGGGTAATCTCTAAATAATTTTATCTTAACATAGCAGCCCACGATTCAAATTCAAGTACACATCAATTTCTCTTTTCTTCTTTTTTTTTATATTTTTTTAACCATTTTTTTTCTTTTTTTCTCTTTTTTTTTTTGAAATTAAACCCTTGCAACTTTGAAGTTAATAATATATATTCCCCCACACTTTGTCAAAAACCCATTGTTCAAAGATTCAAATGCTCTACTAATCCCTAGGGTTAAGTAAAGACAATTGATATTTCATTAAATGACATATTAATAGGTTAAAGCAAAGAAACGGTTAATCAGGCTCAAAGGGGTTTATCAATGGTAAAACTGCAGGGTTGGCTATTTAGTTCTAACTGAGGAAAAAAATGCCTTTATCATATCTGAGTATGCATGTAAATTGTAATCTCAACCAGATTTTATGCAAGTTCTAGAGTGACAACTTAACAGGTGAATATCACACACAAGAAATATAATATTGATTCAACAAGTAGGCTCAAAATCTTACAGTTAAAGGTTTTCAACTTAATCCATCCAACTCAAAATCCATTGCAAAACCTATCAATTCTAAGAAGTAAGAAAGTTGTTCAATCATGCTATAACATCTTTAAAATTATTGAAAAGAACCTAATAAGCAGGAAAATATATTTTTTTAATTTTTTATATATATATATATTTTTTAGGATGCGTATCAAGAGCAGAAAATAACTCTTTACTCGGCCATCCCCTTTTTTTTATAATGAATCTCATGGTTCTACTACCAAAATATCCTACAAAGTAAACAAAAATAAAAAACAAAAATAATTTTTTTTTAATCCCCCCCACACTTAATGTAGACATTGTCCCCAATGTCTTCAATAGATTAGCAAAAAGGGTTTATTAAAAAGAAATGCATAAGCAACACACATATAACAGAAATTTTGGGAGTAAAACCATAAGAGTAAAGAAAGTTACAACCGGAGAGTAGTGTCTGGCTCATGCTTCTGACTGCTGGTTGGAGATTGCCAATCTTTCTTTTTCACTGATGGATCTGGTTTAGGTGTATAGCTTTGTAATTGGTCAATCAGCTGATCAGCAGATGAGGCAGACATTATGGCACGGCGAGTCGCTTGGGGTATGAATCCCTGTTCCACAGCTTGGTCTAAAAAAGACAGCAAACTATCATAAAAACCATTAACATTAAATAAACCTACTGGCTTCTGATGAAAGTTCAAGTTAATCCAATATGCAATGCTGGAAATTCCATCTAATGCTTCTAAACCACCAGGTAAAGCAATAAAGGCTTCAGCACTGTAAAGCATGCATCCCATACGTTCAGGCAAGTTTGAAACCTTTAATGTTTTACCAATGGCGTATTTCTTATCATCTAAACCATTCACAAGGATACTCAGTATTTTGCTTCCTTTGATGTTGGCAGAAAAGGCTGCACTTCCTTTTAAGCTATTAAGCCCTCCTCCATACACGCAAGCAATCTTTCTAGCAGCTAATGCATGACCAAGTTCAGTTGCTGCTAGCAGAAATTCTACATTCTTTCCAGCAAAAGATTCACCAAAAACACAGATAGATTTAAATCTACATTTTGATGATTTTTCAACCTCTTCCTCCTCTTTACTCTCTCCTTCAGACATTTTGCAAAGTGTGATTGCTGAAATGCATCTTTATAATACAAAAGCAAAAACAAAGAAATCACGCAAATTGTAATGTCCCAAATTTTTAATTCTATTATTTGATTTTCTAAATTCTGAGACTGTAGAAACGAAGAGCATGATTGAATTAGCTTAGTGGGTGAATCTTAAGTTGAAAGGAATTAAGTGTAAGGGTAAACGAAATTTTTGAAGGAAAAAGGATAATAAGGAAAAGAATTTATTTTCATAAGCAGTATAAATGATCAGAGGAGGTTAGAAAACCCTAAAAAGGGAAGTTGCCTAAGTTTGATAGTGTAAGGAATTTTAAACAGACAGAGACCCTATGGACTAAATTGCAAAAGTGCAGAATCGGGTGTGGTTAAAGTGAAATAACCAAGGATTTGGGATCTAATATGAATAACTAAGATTTTGGGGTGTAATATGTGATTTTAATTAGTGTGGCCAATAGATTCATGACAAGTGTCATTGTTAGAAAAATAATGGCAAGAATAGCCTTAATAATTGGTGAAAGAGGACTAAAATACCCTTGAAAATCTCAAAAAGGACCAAAATACCCCTAGAAGCTTCATGAAAAGTCTTCTTTCTTCTCCATTTCTCCAAAAGCTGCAGAAATTTCCATGAAAGTTCCAAAACGTGCAGGAGAGAGAGAGAAAGTTTCTTTTGAGTTTTTCACCCAAAAATAGTGAGATTTAAGCTTAGTGGTAGAAGGGAAAGTTGCTCTTCTCATCAAGCTCTATCCATTGGTGTGTTTAGATTAAAGAAAAGCTCAAGTTTGATCAAGTTTGGGGAGCTCTAAGTAAGGATTTTCAAGTTGTTGCAAGAGGTAAAATTGTTCTCCTCTAAAAGCTCTTTATTGTGCTCTTTTTAGTTTCTTGAGATTTTGATGTTGGAGTGGTCAAGGGTGATTGAACATGGAGTTTAGGATGATTTGAATATGTTTAATGGTGTTTTAGATGTTGTTATGTTGATCTATGACTTTGGTTTGGTGTAAAAATAGCAAGAAACCATGATGTACACACTTGGGTTTTAGAGGCATAATGGTGCATGTGTGGTTTTGGCATGATTTGTTTGGAATTTGGTTAAAATGATGAAATTAGGATGATTCTTATGAGTTATGAAGCTTATGGAAGATGAATTTTGAGTTATGAAAGTGTGTGTGAAACTTCCCTTTTGAGAAGTCAAGGGGAGAAGGAGGTTTAGCCATGTAAAATTGTGTTTTTGGAAGATCAGTAATGTACACGGGGTAGAACACGGCCCATGTTGTACCCCATGTTCTGTACACGGGGTAGAACACGGCTCATGTTGAACCCCGTGTTCTTCTGCGAAAGCTGATCAGTAATGTACATGGGGCAGAACACGGCCCATGTTATACCCCATGTTATGAACACGGGGTAGAACACGACCCATGTTCAACCCCGTGTACTTTGTCAAGTGAACATTTTGGCTTTAATTCTTCACGTTTTGCATGGTTTTGCCTTTGGATCCTCTTCTAATGTTCTTATGTGTCATTCCAAAGCTTGAAATTAAAGTATAGAGCATCTAAGTATGCATTTATTTAAGTGGAGGAAGTAAAGAATACATAAGGTTTAAGGAAAGTGATGATGTTCTAATAAGAATTATGATATGTATTTGTATAGACTAAGAAGTGACAACTTGGAAAGGTAAGGGGAATTGTAAAGAAGTTATAAGTGAGGGCAAAGGAAGCATCACATTGGAAGCTTATAAAAGGTAGCTAGCTTTATCCTTAAGCTCTGTTTTCTATTTACATGATTTTCGGTATATTTTGCCATTATATGGAATGTGTATGAAATACTATGTGTGTAAGGCCTATGGCCTGAGTGTTCCCCGGGATGATAATGCAATTGCTGTGCGCAGTACCTATGGCCTTTAGAGTTCCCCGAGAAGATAGCGTGATGCTGTATATAAGGCCTATGGCCTATGGCCTTTAGAGTACCTCGGGAAGACAGCGTGATGCTGTATATGAGGCCTAGGTACGATTATTTGTGATGGCCATCTAGATATTGATATGAGTCCTTGAATGGGCTGGGTGATTGCTATGTGTGATGCACATTTCCTATAATGGTGTGGAATGAGATGATAAATGATTGATCGATTTCGAAATGTACGTTTTATTTGCTTAAGGATCTGGAATGGCTCAATATATTTTTACAGTGATGGCTAGCTACTGGGAAACTTTGTTTCTCATGTTTTTTTTGTGTTGTTACTAACCATTCCAGGTGATGCTTCTAAAGGCCCTCTTGGCAAAGGAGAATAGAGATTTGAAGTTGTATATTAAAAATGATTGTACAGTTGGTGATATTGTAAATGTAGGATGTATGTTTTGTAAGATGAACTTGTTGTATAATTACATCATCCCTTGCCTACATTATTTGAGATGCAGAATATTCGTGGTATTGTGAGTTAGCCTAGAATAGAAGGCAAATTGGTATGCAATAATTATCTATTAAATGAGGATTAAGGTGTTAATAAGTAAGGGGGTTACACAAATCAGATAATATCAGAAAAATACTGTGCAAAACTAACAAGTGTAATAATGGCGTGAACAAAGTAGAATACGGAATGTAAAGAAAGTCAAAAAGTTGCTGAAAAGGTAAACTTAAAAAGAAGATAAATGTACGGAAAGTTAAAAAGCAGCTGTAAAGATAAAAAGATAAAGAAAAAGTAAAGCAAACAAACAGTAGTTGTGATTGTGGCTCACATCTTCCTCTGATTTTTCGTTCAGTAATGGCTTAAACGGCTTCTATGAGCCGAGGATTTGCTTCCCATCCAATTTTCTTATAAACTGGCAAACAGGGTCTTTTACAGTCAGATCCCCAAGACTGTAGCGTTCCTTTTCTGTATTGAATAAGTTCATTAAATCAAGAAGAACAGCATGAACATCTCCGCTAGGATACGTCTCAAGAGTCTGAATGATATTATCCAATGACTCTTTACTCAGTCCATCCTTTATGAATCGGATTTTGTCCTCTCGATTTACTGAAATCATTCCTTTACTCCTACAAAGCCTATTACAATTCCACCTTGCACACTTATGACAGACTCTCATTCTTTTAGCTCTTCTCTTTTTAGAGTAAGAACTTCTTCCCATACCTGGCATATGTCTAACAAATGATTCATGAAACTCACCTGCTAAACGTACCTTAGCTTCAATAATCCAACGTATGTCCTCAGGAAGACCCAAACGCTTAAATGCCCTCATTCTTTCAAGTCGACAGTTGTAGATTTTCCTGAGCACATCTTTGGGAAGAGTAGGGAATCTGCTCTTAAGCTTTACAAGGCATTCCTCCATGATGAAAATGATGAAAGCTGAAACTACAAGTGAAAAATGTTGTGCGATGTGTGCTTAAGTTAGAAGAAAAGAAATGAGTAGAGAAAGAAGTCTTGGGTTGCCTCCCAAGCAGCCGCCCTTCTTTAACGTCTTTAGCTAGACAAAGTCCTAACCTATTGCTTTATTTTTTTTTATTATTATTATTTTTTTTAATACTTACCAGCTGGCTCCTCGAGCGTGATGACAGTCTTGATGGTGTTGAATGTACTGTTATTGTATTCCTTCAATCTTTGCCCGTTCACTTTGAATTTTCTGTCACCATCTTGAATCTCCACAGTTCCATACAGCCAAACTTGAACCACAGTAAAAGGCCCTGACCACCTTGATCTTAACTTTCCTGGAAAAAGTTTTAACCTTGAGTTGTAGAGAAGTACTTTCTGCCCTGGTGTGAACTCCTTCCTTATAATTCTTCTATCATGCCATATTTTTGTCTTCTCCTTGTAGAGCTTAGCATTTTCATAAGCATGTTGGCGAAATTCTTCAAGTTCATTGAGTTGCATTAGCCTTTTTTCACTAGCTGTCTTCAAATCAAAATTTAATGCCTTAACTGCCCAGTATGCCTTGTGCTCCAATTCAACCGAAAGATGACATGCCTTGCCATATACCAATTGGTAAGGAGATGTACCAATTGGGGTTTTGAATGCTGTTCTGTAAGCCCATAATGCATCATCTAGCTTCTTTGCCCAATCTTTCCTGTTGGAATTCACTGCCTTCTCAAGAATCCATTTCAACTCTCTATTTGATATCTCCACTTGCCCACTGGTCTGTGGATGATAAGGAGTTGCCACCTTGTGAGTTACTCCATATTTAGTAAGCACAGATTGAAGTTGTTGATTGCAGAAGTGCTTGCCTCCATCACTTATGATTGCTCTAGGTACTCCAAACCTTGTGAATATATTCTTTCTCAAGAATTTCACAACCACTCCAGAATCATTTGTAGGAGATGCTGCTGCCTCTACCCATTTGGATACATAATCCACAGCTACTAGAATGAATTGATTGCCGAATGAAGATGGAAAAGGACCCATAAAGTCAATGCCCCATACATCAAATAATTCTACCTCCAGGATGTTGGTCAATGGGGTTTCATGTCTCTGAGAGATGTTTCCTGTTCTCTAACATTTATCACATATGGTTACATAGGCTTGAGAGTCTTTGAATAGGGTAGGCCAATAAAATCCAGACTGAAGAACCTTAGCAGCAGTTCGATTTGCTCCAAAATGACCGCCATATGGGGATGAATGACAATGGGAAAGGATACTGGTCATCTCTTCTTCTGGAACACATCTCCTTATGATTTTATCTGGGCAATGTTTATACACGAATGGATCTTCCCAGAAGTAATACTTCACATTGGCTAAGAATTTCTTCTTTTATTGTCTAGAGAGCTTATATGGCATCATTCCACTTGCTAAATAATTCACAATATCAGCATACCATGGAGTTGATAATGATCTTACATTAAACAACTGCTCATCTGGAAAGGACTCTTGAATTGGCAACTCTGGTTCAAGTTTGGGAAGTTCAAGTCGAGAAAGGTGATCTGCAATGAGGTTCTCGGTCCCTTTCTTATCTCTGATCTCCAAATCAAATTCTTGTAACAGAAGCACCCATCTGATTAGTCTAGGCTTTGCATCCTTCTTCTCTATCAAGTATTTTATTGCTGAATGATCCGTCCAAACTATGACTTTGGAGCCAATTAAGTATGCTCTGAACTTGTCAAAGGCAAATACAACAGCAAGGAGCTCTTTTTCGGTTGTTGCATAATTTATTTGGGCTTCATTGAGTGTTCGGCTAGCATAATAGATTGCATGAAAAATCTTATTCTTTCTCTGGCCCAAGACTGCTCCAACTGCATAGTCACTTGCATCACACATTATTTCGAACGAAAAATTCCAATCTGGAGCGACAATGATTGGTGCTGAGATCAAGGCTTTCTTCAAGGTTTGGAATGCTAACATGCAATTCTCATCGAACACAAATGGAATGTTCTTCTCCAAAAGTTTGCATAGCGGTTTTGTGATCCTTGAGAAATCCTTAATGAATCGCCTGTAAAAACCAGCATGGCCCAGAAAACTCCTGATGCCTTTGATTGTCGCAGGTGGAGATAATTTTTCAATAGTTTCAATTTTTGCTCGATCAACTTCAATCCCTTGAATTGAAACTTTGTGTCCCAACACGATACCTTTTTTCACCATGAAATGGCATTTTTCCCAATTCAATACAAGGTTGGTCTCCACACAGCGTTGTAGCACCTTTTGCAGATTAGCTAGACAGAGATCAAAAGATTCCCCAAACACTGAGAAATCATCCATGAATACTTCAATAAAATTTTCCACCATATCTGAAAAGATTGCCATCATTGTCCGTTGGAAGGTTGCAGGAGCATTGCATAATCCAAAGGGCATTTTCTTGAAGGCGAATGTTCCATATAGGCAAGTAAAAGTTGTTTTCTCTTGATCTTCAGGAGCAATCAAAATTTGGTTGTAACCAGTGTATCCATCAAGGAAGCAGTAATAAGCTTGTCCCGCCAATTTATCTAGCATTTGATCTAGGAATGGCAAGGGAAAATGATCTTTTCTGGTAGCTTTGTTGAGCTTCCAATAGTCAATACAAACTCTCCATCCGGTCACTGTTCTCTGCGGGATCAGCTCATTATTTTCATTTGGAACAACTGTCATGCCTCCCTTTTTTGGTACAACTTGTACAGGACTCACGCATGGACTGTCAGAAATTGGGTAGATAATGCCAGCATCTAACCATTTGAGCACTTCTTTACGAACTACCTCCTTCATATTTGGATTGAGCCTTCTTTGATGTTCTACACAGGGCTTGTCATCTTCTTCTAGCAGTATTTTATGCATACAGATTGAAGGGCTTATTCCCTTAATATCTGCAATCGACCATCCTAGTGCGGACTTATGCTGTCTTAACACCCTCAGCAACTTTTCTTCTTCTTCAGTAGTTAAATCAGATGAGATGATAACTGGCAAAGCTGAATCTTCTTCTAGAAAAGCATACTTTAAATGAGTGGGTAGTGTTTTCAGCTCTAATTTTGGTGGCTTTTCAATTGAAGGAACTGGCTTTGGTGGTTTTTCTCCCAAATCTTTGAATGGCCTTTTTATGAAAATTGGTGAATTGGCTTCGAGATAGCTGACTTGTTCTAGAATTTTGGGATCAGTAGTATGAGATGTGTCCATCATGCTGACTGCTAAAGGTTGATTAGAGCAAATTTCATTAACTATTTCTCTGGTGCAGCTGCTTATTGAATCAACCTTAAAACATGTATCACCTTTATCAGGAAGAGATAGGGCCTTAAAAATGTTAAAGGACACTTGCTCATCTTGAATCTGCAAAGTCAGCTTTCCCTTCTATACATCAATTAGAGCTCGTCCAGTTGCAAGAAATGGTCTCCTAAGAATAATAGGAATTTCTTGATCTTCTTTCATGTCAAGCACTATGAAATTTGTTGGGAAGATGAACTTATCAACTTTTACTAGCACATCTTCAAGGACTCCACGTGGATGCTTTATTGAACGATCTGCTAGTTGTAGTAACACGGTAGTTGGTTTCACTTCTCCCAATCCCAGCTTCTTGTAGACGGTTAATGGCATCAAATTCACACTTGCACCAAGGTCACATAAGGATTTTTCAAATCCACACTCTCCAATGGTACAGGGTATGCAGAAACTTCCAGGATCTTTAAGCTTTGGTGGTAGCTTCTTTTGGAGAATTGCACTACACTCTTCAGTTAAGGCTACAGTTTCAAAATCCTCCAGTTTGCGTTTCTTTGATAAAATCTCCTTCATAAATTTTGCATAATTGGGCATTTGGGCTAAAGTTTCAGCAAATGGGATATTGATATGCAACTTCTTGAACACCTCCAGAAACTTGCTAAACTGCTTGTCTAGCTTAGCTTTCACCAATCTTTGGGGAAATGGAACTGGAGGAACATATGGTGGAGGATTATCTGGAAAACTCATTCTTCCTGGAATCACCTCATCTTCTTTCTGAGCTTCTTCATTTTTCTTCCTTGATTCTGGCTCATTCAACTGCTTCCCATTTCTTAATGAAACAGCCTTTACGTGCTCTCTGGGATTTCTCTCAGTGTCACTAGGTAAAGTGCCTGGTTGTCTGGAATTCAGCATACTTGCAATTTGGCCCATTTGCACCTCTAGATTTTTTATTGAAGTTGCTTGACTCTACATGGTTGCTTCTTGATTCTTGAGTGCAGCTTCTGTTCCGGCCATGAATTGGGAAGTATTCATGGTTAGTTGAGCCAATGCTTCTTCTAAATTCGCCTTTGGTTGTGGTGGTGATTGCTGAATTTGCTGTTGATAATTCCCTTGAGGTTTGAACACATTCTGATTATTCTTCCACCCTAAATTAGGGTGGTTTCTCCATCCTGGATTGTATGTGTTTGAGAAAGGATCATTTTGACGATTTTGATTCCCTACATAGTTGGCTTGTTTAGGTTGAGAAGGAATGAATGGATTGCCTTCTTGACATTGTGTGCTCATGTGAGGACCTCCACATAAATCACAAGCATCTGTAGGAGTTCTGATTGCATTTGCTTGAGCTGTTAATGAACTCACTTGCTTGGATAAAGAGGTAACTTGAGAAGACAAAGTGGTTAGAATGTCTAGCTCATGGACTCCAAGTGCTTTCTTTGAAGTGTTGCATTTAGAAGGCCATTGGTAAGCATTTGCTGCCATTTCTTCCAACAGCTCCATAGCAGCTTCGATGCTTTTTCCCATTAATGATCCACCAGCTGCAGCATCTACAAGTGTTCTGGTAGCATTAGACAATCCATTATAGAAAGTCTGCAACTGTAGCCAATCTGGTAGCCCATGATGAGGACATCTTCTTAGCAGCTCCTTGTATCTTTCCCATGCTTCATAAAGGCTTTCCATGTCATGTTGAGTGAATGAAGCAATCTCATTCCTCATTTTTGCAATTTTAGCTGGATGAAAGAATTTTGCTAGGAATTTTTGTGCTAATATGTTCCATGTAGTGATGCTCCCCACTGGTAAAGAGTGTAACCAGCTTTTAGCCTTATCCTTGAGTGAGAAAGGGAAAAGTCGCAACCTTATGGCATCATCAGAAACGCCATTATGCTTGAATGTATCACAAATTTCCAGAAAGCTGGCTATATGTACATTCGGATCTTCTATTGGAGAACCTCCAAACTGATTTGCTTGCATCATTTGAATTATAGCTGGCTTGATCTCAAAGTTGTTGGCTGGTATAGGTGGTCTCCTGATTCCAGAAATGGTATCCATGACTGTTGGTGTGGCATAGTCACGGAGTGCTTTGGTGTCTTGTTCTTCTCTCAAATCTGCCATTGCTTCACCTTGATCTACAGTTGACTGCTTCTGTATCTTTCGATTCCTTCGACAAGTTCTCTCGATCTCAAAATCAAATAGCAGTGGCTCAGCAACTTTTGATCTGGTCATGCACTAGGACAAACCTGAAAAGAGAAAAGAAACACCAAAGAAAAGAAGAAAATGTAAAATAAAAACCAAATTAGGATTAAGATTACTTGGTTTTGATATTAATGATAACAATCCCCGGCAACGGCGCCAAAAACTTGTTATGTGTGAAATGGTTTATCAACTAGCGCAAGTGCACACTATCGTAAACAAGTAATAAAGTGATGAGTAAGTATCGTTCCCTCGAGGATTGTTTCACTAAGTACCAAAATTCATAATCCTAACACTATTTGGCAAATCGATAAGTTGGAGAATGAAGCGAGTAAATAAGATTGATGCAGAAAATACTTAAAATAAATATGAATGCAGTTGGAGTAAAGATGAAGATGAATAAAAGACCTAGGGATCAGACTTCACTTAACAATTTCGGATTGAATCACCTATCTACACTAATCCAATTTTAACTCCCTTAATTGATAGTCGAGTTTCCCTAAATTAATTACTAGCCTCTTCCAAGGTCAAGTAATTCTATAATTAATTGCTAATCCACTATATTCCTATGTGAATTGCAACAACTAATCATGCATTAGGATTTATGAAATAGGAAAATATATTCATATGCAATTTACGGTTTTAATTATAGGTTCCATACACATGTATCTCCTTCCGGTCTCAACACACATATTGAGTTCATTCAAAAGGTGGCCAATCAATTGAAAGCATTAAGAGCAATAATTAAAACTCAATCTAGGAAATAAAATCGAAATTAGTTTCAATAGATTAGAATTCAATCCGTTATAATCAAGTTACGTCATCACCCTAGGAAGATGAAAAATTAGAACATAATGAAATTAAACACAAACATAAAATAGAATAAAAACATCATCACATTCATGATACAAACATAAGGATACAATTACAAATGCATGAAAATGAAAATACTATCCATCCATGTAGGAGGAAAACCTAGCCTTTCATGTAGGAGGCATACAAGAACTAAAAATGCATGAACTAAACTACTATCTAAGATGCATGAATGAATGATTTAATGCTTGGGATGCCTGAATGCTCTCCACTTCCACCTATTTATAGGTGAATGAACCAGCATGCAAGCCATCAATCTTGACCATTGGCTACCAACCACATGCTTTAGCCACCCTTTTTTATTTTCGCAGCACACTTCTTCTGACTTGTTGGTAACTTTTGACCACTAAAATGGCTGATTTACATCTTTCTGTCAACATAGGAGTTGTAGAGCCGGATCTTATCTTTCAAATGCCACAAAGAACTCCTAATTTTGACATTTCTATCTCGAGTTATGATTAGATTAGTAACCAATGGTCAGATTCCGTCAGAACCACTATTTCATCTTCCAAGCAGAATTTGAGATCCTTAGATTCCGAACTGGGCTTTTCTTTAAACATAAAAGTATAGGGATTCTTCTTAGCTTTTTAACCATATAAAGAAAAACCCAATCCAGCATCTAGAACTCCAGATATAGCATAAAACCTGAAACAGGGTCAAAATACAGCATTATCTAAAATATTTGATTTCATTTCAAATTCAAGATCCATTCAAAAAATGTAACTAAATTTATTTAATTTAATAAGATAACATCCAAAAATGCATCATACAAGGGAAAATAAATATGTAAATATTTTACGTATCATTGACCAATAGAGAGTTTTCTCTATAATTTTGAGTTAGGAAAATTTGTTTCTGAATTAAAAATATATAACTTTTCTTTGAACTCAAATATTCTATACAATCATATCAATCCACAAAGACATAATTTTACTATCCAATTCTTATATTTTGATAAGGATATGCCTCAATTTTTTATTCATTTACCATGACTTTTATAATCATGGATAGCACTTTTGCATGGATATATATTCTTCATTCTCTATCTTTGAACCCAAAGGCTAGTAAATTTTCCCCTAGTTATTAATAGCAAAAATAGATAGAATTGATTTAAATTTGATATATTGCAATTCTTTTTGTTCATTTTAAAGTTACTAGCAATATTGTAATGTATTTACACATCACCAACATAATTTACATTTATTTTGTTTTGCAATGACCTTTCTTTTTTTACCATTAATGTGATCATAATTGCATTTAACAACAATTATAATGGCAATTAAGCCACTAGGTGTGCCCTTCTAATGTTAATTGATTCAAATAGTATGCTAAAAATTTATATTCAAACTTTTTGGCCGTCAATGTATAAAAACAATCATTAAAGAAATGCAATAGTTCAAATGCCTCTAAAATTAAGTAGCTAGCATTTTCCTTTTTAGACAAAGGAATATTTGATGTTTTCTGCTATGGAGATTACCACTTCAAGATGTAGTTGAATATTCAAAACAAGTCTTTCTAGATTAACTATCATATCTTCACTTGGAACACAAAAAGGAAAGCTATTTGTCATCAATAAAATGAAGTTTGTAGTGCTTTTTTTCAAAAATTTATTTATTGTTAGATGATTTCTCAAACTACATACCAACTTATCTAATACATTAACAAAAGATATAAAGTAAACTTATATAGATATCAATTACATTGAAGAATTGGTCTTTCTTGTATTAATCATTTTTCCATGACGTTAGATTGTGGGCACTTATTTTTTATTCTATTTTACATCTTGAAATGGTCACTTCTAAGATTCATATTGATTTATGGCTAAATTAAATCAAATTACACACATTAACTTCTTTTACCTTTCTTTGTCTTTTCATTTTTTAAAATTTTTTATTCCATTTTCCTTCAATAGTTTCAAAAGAATTTTAAAAATAAAGAGTCTACATCTTATGGTAATTTTTTTATTAGGTAGGCTTGCTCTTTCTCAAAGGATTCACTTAATCTTTAAATTATGAATTACAAGATGCAAGAACATGATTCTAGTAGGTAAAAATGATTTAACTTTTGTCTTTAAATATTAGCTATTTATCTTAGTTTATATATTGACATTCTTTAAATCCTACAAGCATGAATTTTCTCTAGCCAATAAAGGTCTATAAATTTAGAAAGCACTTTACTATATAGGACTTTTGAAAATAGACTATGTCTTTAGGTTATTAACATTAATACATGAATATTTATTTAAACTATACCTATCTTTATTAATTTTCTTAATAACTTGAAGGATGAGGATAAAGAGTGGATGGATTTACCAAGATATAGCAAATAATACATAGATGGTGTTTCTTTCTTCCTAGATTTTACTTACAGTGCTAAAGGAAAAGCTCAAGGTGAAGATATTTTATGCCCTTGTGTTAAGTGTGGCAATGGTAGATAGGAAAAAAAGGATATTGTTAAAACTCATCTAATATGTAATGGATTTGTTAAAGGTTACAAACAATGGGTAAATCATGGAGAATGGGTAACTATAATGGATTTTGATAGCAATATAGATGGTTATATTGATGATAATGATGATGAAGAATTATATGATGACATTAATGGGTTACCAAATGATACACTTAGAAAGTTTGCTTAAGTAGAGGGAGTTTATGAAGGACATATTGAAAATGCAAAGAAGTTTTCTAATTTGGTTAAAAAGGCAAAGCAAGAGTTATACCTGTAATGTCCCGAATTTTTAATTCTATCATTTGAATCTCTAAATTCTAAGGTCGTAGAAATGAAGAGCACGTTTGAGTTAGCTTGGTGGGTGAATTTTAAGCTGAAAGGAATTAAGTGTAAGTGTAAACGAAATTCTGAAGGAAAAAAGATAGTAGGGAAAAGAATTTATTTTCATAAGCAGTATAAATGATCAGAGGAGGTTAGAAAACCCTAAAAGGGGAAGTTGTCTAAGTTTGACAGTATAAGAAATTTTAAACAGACAGAAACCTTATGGACTAAACTGCAAAAGTACAGAATCGGGTGTGGTTAAAGTGGAAATAACCAAGATTTTAGGGTGTGATATGTGATTTTATTTAGTGTGGCCAATAGACACATGGCAAGTGTGGCCAATGGATTTATGGACAAGTGTCCTTATTAGAAGAAAATGGCAAGAATGCCCTTGAAGCTTCATGAAAGCTCCTTCTTCTCCATTTCTCCTAAAAGCTACAGAAATCTCCATGAGAGCAAGCTTAAAACGTGCAGGAGAGAGAGAGAAGAGAGAGAAAGTTTCTTTTGGCTTTTTCACCTAAAAATAGTGAGATTTAAGCTTAGTGGTAGAAGGGAAAGTTGCTCTTCTCATCAAGCTCTATCTATTGGTGTGTTTAGATTGAAGAAAAGCTTAAGTTTGAACAAGTTTGGGGAGCTCTAAGTGAGGATTTTCAAGTTACACCAAGAGGTAAAATTGTTCTCCTCTAAAAGCTCTTTATTGTGCTCTTTTTAGTTTCTTGAGATTTTGATGTTGGAGTGGTCAAAGGTGGTTGACCATGGAGCTTTGGATGATTTGAACATGTCTAATGGTGTTTTAGATATTGTTATGTTGATTTATGGCTTTGGTTTGGTGTAAAAATAGCAAGAAACCATGATGTACACACTTGGGTTTTAGAGGCATAATGGTGCATGTGTGGATTTGGCATGATTTGTTTGGAATTTGGTTAAATTGATGAAATTAGAATGATTCTTATGAGTTACGAAGCTTATGGAAGATGAAATTTTGAGTTATGAAAGTGTATATGAAACTTCCCTTTTGAGAAGTCAAGGGGAGAAGGAGGTTTAGCCATGTAAATTGTGTTTTTGGAAGATCAGTAATGTACACGAGGTAGAACACGGCCCATGTTGTACCCCATGTTCTGTACACGGGGTAGAACACGGCCCATGTTGAACCCCGTGTTCTTTTACGAAGGCAGATCAGTAATGTACACGGGGAAGAACACGGCCCATGTTGTACCCCATGTTCTGAACACGGGGTAGAACACGGCCCATGTTCACCCCTGTGTTCTTTGTTAAGTGAATATTTTGACTTTGATTCTTCATGTTTTGCATGGTTTTACTTCCGGATCCTTTTCTAATGTTTATATGTGTCATTTCAAGGCTTGAAAACAAGATATAGAGCATCTAAGTATGCATTTATTTAAGTGGAGGAAGTAAAGAATACATGAGGTTTAAGGAAAGTGATGATGTTCTAATAAGAACTATGATGTGTGTTTGTATAGACTAATGAGTGACAACTTGGAAAGGCAAGGGGAAGTGTAAAGAAGTTGTTAAGTGAGGGCAAAGGGAACATCACATTGAAAGCTTGTAAAAGGTAGCTAGCTTTATCCTTAAGTTGTTTTCTATTTACATGATTTTCTGTATTTTATGCCATTGTATGGAATGTGTATGAAATTGTTGTGCATGCATTCCGGGAAGACAGTAGAATACTGTGTTTGGCCTATGGCTCGAGATCCCCGGAATGATAATGCAATTGTTGTGGCACAACCCGGGAAGACAGTAGAATACTGTGTTTAGCCTATGGCTCGAGATCCTCGGGGATAATAGTGCAATTGCTGTGTGCGGTACCTATGGCCAGACACCTCGGGAAGACAGTGTGATACTGTGTGAGTAAGGCCTATGGCCCGAGTTATCCCCGAGAAGACAATGAATTGCTGTGTGAGGCCTAGGTACGATTATCTGTGATGGCCATCTAGATATTGATATAAGTCCTTGAATGGGCTTGATGATTGCTGTGTGTAGTGCGTATTTCTTACAATGGTATGATATTGAATATGATGGCAAATGAGTAATTGATTTCGAAACATATGTTTTATTTGCTTAAGGATCTGGAATGGCTTGATATATTTTTATGGTAAAGGCTAGCTACTGGGAAACTTTGTTTCTTATGTTTTTCTGTGTTATATTAACCATTCTAGGTGATGCTTCTAAAGGCCCTCTTGGCAAAGGAGAGTAGATTTTTGAAGTTGTATACTAAAAATGATTGTATAGTTGGTGATGTAATATGTGATGGATGTATATTTTTGTAAATTGAACTTTTGTATAATTACATGACCCTTGCCTATGTTGTATGAGATTCAGAAATTTGTGGTATTGTGAGTTAGCCTAGAGTAGAAGGCAAATTAGTATGCAATAATTATCTTTTAAATGAGGATTAAGGTGTTAATGAGTGAGGGAGTTTACATTTTTAAGGCTAGGGGTCTTCCTTGACCACCACTTGATTCTAACTGATTAGGCCTAGACGACACAACCGGACGAAATCCCGAAGAAGATTCTTCTGTCCTAAATCTATAATATCTAGCTATATGTCCTGGTTTCTTACAAATATAACATACTCTCACAGGACAGGGTTCATTACCATGAAATATTCCACATAGGTTGCATGGCCTATTACTAACAGAAGATTGAGGAGAAGATTGCATCGGAGGTCTAAAAGCAGGGGACTGACTTTTGGAGGGTGGATTAAGAGTTCGCGGCCTTTCATCATTCCAATTTTTACCCTTTTGAAATTCGCCACTAAGTCTTTTCTTAGATGCGTCACCTTCCAAGGATTTCTTCTTTTTCAAAACAATATCGATGGCTCTAATGGCGCTCACCAATTCTGGGTAACTTCTAATTCTTTGGCCCGTAATGGAAATGGCTATCTCAGGTTTAATAGCTCTTTCTAATCTCATGCACTTCCATGCCTCATTGTAATGATCTCTCAAATATCTAGAGAATTTAGACATCTCCTCAAATTTAGCCAAGAACTCTTCTGTATCCATATCATCAGTTTGCTGCAAATCTAGAAATTCACACTCCTTCTGGTCCCAAATAATTTCAGGAAAATATTGTTCATAAAAGGCTGCAGTAAAATTTTCCCAATTCAAAGGCTGTTCTCTATTCAACAAAATCTGTCTAGTACTTTCCCACCAATACTCAGCCTCTTCATGTAGCTGGAAAGTAGCTAACTGCACCCTTTGTTCAGAGTTGCAAGGCACTAAGCCAAAGATCTTTTGGATCTCTCTAATCCATTTTTCTGCTCCATTAGGACCAACTTTCCCATTAAAGGAGGGAGGATTCATTTTTCTAAACTGATTCACCAACTTGGCTAATTTATTAGCTTGCACCTCCTCCTCAATCTGAATAGGTCCAATCTCTTGGGGTTGACGTTGTTGATCCCCTTGATCAAACCTTTGCTCAAGCCTTTGTAACACTTGAGCTATAGCAACCATAGCATGAGCCATCTCATCACTCCCTCCTTCACCTGTATCTTTTTTTTTTCTACCTCTACCAGTCATGCTTATCTGAAATTTCCAATATTAATACACTTCCATTTATGCAACAACCAACTCCAATTAATAAAACAGATATTCACACACATACAACAAGGCCCTAAAACGTGCTCTGATACCAAAATGTAAACTCCCTCACTCATTAACACCTTAATCCTCATTTAAAAGATAATTATTGCATACTAATTTGCCTTCTACTCTAGGCTAACTCACAATACCACAAATTTCTGAATCTCATACAACATAGGTAAGGGTCATATAATTATACAAAAGTTCAATTTACAAAAATATACATCCATCACATATTACATCACCAACTATACAATCATTTTTAGTATACAACTTCAAAAATCTACTCTCCTTTGCCAAGAGGGCCTTTAGAAGCATCACCTAGAATGGTTAGTATAACACAGAAAAACATAAGAAACAAAGTTTCCCAGTAGCTAGCCTTTACCATAAAAATATATCAAGCCATTCCAGATCCTTAAGCAAATAAAACATACGTTTCAAAATCAATTACTCATTTGCCATCATATTCAATATCATACCATTGTAAGAAATACGCACTGCACACAGCAATCATCAAGCCCATTCAAGGACTTATATCAATATCTAGATGGCCATCACAGATAATCGTACCTAGGCCTCACACAGCAATTCATTGTCTTCCCGGGGATAACTCGGGCCATAGGCCTTACTCACACAGTATCACACTGTCTTCCCGAGGTGTCTGGCCATAGGTACCGCACACAGCAATTGCACTATTATCCCCGAGGATCTCAAGCCATAGGCCAAACACAATATTCTACTGTCTTCCCGAGTTGTGCCATAACAATTGCATTATCATTCCGGGGATCTCGAGCTATAGGCCAAACACAGTATTCTACTGTCTTCCCGGAATGCGTGCACAACAATTTCATACACATTCCATACAATGGCATAAAATACAGAAAATCATGTAAATAGAAAACAGCTTAAGGATAAAGCTAGCTACCTTTTACAAGCTTCCAATGTGATGTTTCCTTTGCCCTCACTTAATAACTTCTTTACACTTCCCCTTACCTTTCCAAGTTGTCACTCATTAGTCTATACAAACACACATCATAGTTCTTATTAGAACATCATCACTTTCCTTAAACCTCATGTATTCTTTACTTCCTCCACTTAAATAAATGCATACTTAGATGCTCTATATCTTGTTTTCAAGCCTTGAAATGACACATATAAACATTAGAAAAGGATCCGGAAGTAAAACCATGCAAAACATGAAGAATCAAAGTCAAAATGTTCACTTAACAAAGAACACGGGGGTGAACATGGGCCGTGTTCTACCCCGTGTTCAGAACATGGGGTACAACATGGGCCGTGTTCTTCCCCGTGTACATTACTGATCTGCCTTCGTAAAAGAACACGGGGTTCAACATGGGCCGTGTTCTACCCCGTGTACAGAACATGGGGTACAACATGAGTCGTGTTCTAACCCGTGTACATTACTGATCTTCCAAAAACACAATTTACATAACTAAACCTCCTTCTCCCCTTGACTTCTCAAAAGGGAAGTTTCATACACACTTTCATAACTCAAAATTTCATCTTCCATAAGCTTCATAACTTATAAGAATCATTCTAATTTCATCAATTTAACCAAATTCCAAACAAATCATGCCAAATCCACACATGCACCATTATGCCTCTAAAACCCAAGTGTGTACATCATGGTTTCTTGCTATTTTTACACCAAACCAAAGCCATAAATCAACATAACAATATCTAAAACACCATTAGACATGTTCAAATCATCCAAAGCTCCATGGTCAACCACCTTTGACCACTCCAACATCAAAATCTCAAGAAACTAAAAAGAGCACAATAAAGAGCTTTTAGAGGAGAACAATTTTACCTCTTGGTGTAACTTGAAAATCCTCACTTAGAGCTCCCCAAACTTGTTCAAACTTAAGCTTTTCTTCAATCTAAACACACCAATGGATAGAGCTTGATGAGAAGAGCAACTTTCCCTTCTACCACTAAGCTTAAATCTCACTATTTTTAGGTGAAAAAGCCAAAAGAAACTTTCTCTCTCTTCTCTCTCTCTCCTGCACGTTTTAAGCTTGCTCTCATGGAGATTTCTGTAGCTTTTAGGAGAAATGGAGAAGAATGAGCTTTCATGAAGCTTCAAGGGCATTCTTGCCATTTTCTTCTAATAAGGACACTTGTCCATAAGTCCATTGGCCACACTTGCCATGTGTCTGTTGGCCACACTAAATAAAATCACATATCACACCCTAAAATCTTGGTTATTTCCACTTTAACCACACCCGATTCTGTACTTTTGCAATTTAGTCCATAGGGTTTCTGTCTGTTTAAAATTTCTTATACTGTCAAAATTAGACAACTTCCCCTTTTAGGGTTTTCTAACCTCCTCTGATCATTTATACTGCTTATGAAAATAAATTCTTTTCCCTACTATCCTTTTTCCTTTAGAATTTCATTTACACTTACACTTAATTCCTTTCAGCTTAAAATTCACCCACCAAGCTAACTCAAACGTGCTCTTCGTTTCTACGACCTTAGAATTTAGAGATTCAAATGATAGAATTAAAAATTTGGGACATTACAATACCCAAGCTATAAAAACTTCTCCACATTATCATTTATCATTCGATTGTACTTGTTAAAATGCTTAAATGGATGGAGTAATGCTTCATTCACTGCCCTATTAAACTTATTGAAAAAGGTTTTGCCCTATTTAAATATCCCTTTTATCTTCCAACAAAACAAAGGCAATGATAAGGGACATGGATCTTGATTATGAAAAGATTGATGCATGTCCTAATGATTACATGCTATATTGGAAGGAGTATGTAAATGAAATCTCTTTCCATTAATGCAGAGCTTCATGATGGAATGAAGATCCTCAATTAGACTATGAACTTGAACATTCCAAGAAAAGTCATAAGGTTGCTGTAAAAACTTTAAGGTATTTTCCCTTAATTCCAAAACTTTAAAGACTAGTTATGTGTTCAAAAATAGTTAATACATTAAGGTGACATGAAAAGGGACATGTGAAGGATAGGAAGTTAAGACATCCAACTGATGCCCAATCATGGAAGGATTATAACATCAAACATTCTAATTTTACAATGGATCCTTATAATATAAGACTTGGTTTGGCTAATGATAGGTTCAATCCATTTCACATTATGAACATAACTTATAATACATAGCCTGTACTTTTTATGGCATATAATTTACCACCTTGGATGTGCATGAAGCCAGAATATTGTATGTTATCTTTGCTAATCCCTAGGCTACAATCTCTCGAAAATGAGATTGATGTGTATCTCTAACCCTTGACCGAGAAATTGAAGGACTTATAGGACTTAGGGGTAGAAACATATGATACTTCAAGCAATTAAACCTTTAAAATGTGAGCAACTCTTTTGTGGACTATTAATGACTTCCCAGCATATGCTATGTTGTCTGGGTGGAGTACCAAAGAAAAGTTAACATGCCCATCTTGCAATTATGGGACCTCTTCTACCCATTTGAAACATAGTTGGAAGATGTGTTATATGTGTCATCGTGCTTTCTTACTTATAAATCATCCATGGAGTTTTGATATGAGATCATTTAATGGATTTGCCAAGTTCAAGTTCCCACCACCCTTACTTAAGGGAAGTCATATTTTTTAGGAATTACAAAACTTTCAAAATGTGTTTAGGAAAGAGCAAAAGAAAACAAAAAATGGCTCGTGGAAGAAAAGGTCAATCTTTTTTGAGTTACTTTATTGGTAGCATAACATTGCGTCATAACCTTGATGTGATGCATACAGAGAAAAATATATGTGATAATATAATTGGGACCTTTTTAGATATCTTAGGAAAGACAAAGGATCATATGGATATTTGTTTTGATCTTAAAGATTTAGGGATAAGGAAGAATCTTCAACCAAGAGAGATAAAAGATGGTCGAAAAGCAAAATTTGCAAAAGCATGTTTCTCCATGACAGCAAAAGAGAAAACTATCTTTTGTGAGACATTAAAGACAACAAAATGACCAAATGGTAGTGCATCAAATATCTATTGATGTGTGCCAGTTAGTGAAAAAAAATAACTGGATATAAAAGTCATGATGCACACTTTATGTTACACTACTCACTACAAATACCTATTTAAAGCTTAATGCCTAATCATGTTGTTGTTCCTTTGATTAGCCTTGCCTCATTCTTTCATTCTATATGTGAAAAGGTTATTACAATTAGAGATCTTAATCATATAAAAGTAGAAATTGTAGAAATTCTTTGCTAGTTAGAAAAAATTTTTCCTCCTACTTTTTTTTTATATATTGGTTCATTTGTCTATTCATTTAACAAATGAAGTGAGATTAGGTAGCCCAATCTAATTTCGATGGATGTACCCACTGAAAAGATATATGTGCAGATTTAAGTCATATATTCGCAACAAGAGCCATCCTGAAGATTCTATTGTGGAGGCATATTTCGTTAAGGAATATTTGACATTTTGTTTAAGATATTTGCATGATAATGTGCAAACTAGGCTAAATAGAATGCTACACAATAATGATGAATGTCCTTCAAGTCAAATTGAAAATTCTAACATCTTTCCAAGCAGAGGTAGACCCATAGGAAGAAAAAAAAGGCAACATATTTTCTTTTGTTAAGAAGTCAAAGACATAAGCTCATAAATATATCTTAATCAATTATAATGAAGTTGACAAATATATTAGGTATACTAAAAGTATGTTACATAATTATTCTAAAAGTTCCACTATTTATAATGTAAAAAGCACAAGTGCAAAGCCAGTAATTGACCTAAAGGAACAAAGTGGAGTAAAGCAAAAAATCAAGGGCAAGACTTTGTTAATTGGTTTCAAACTCATGCCATGAGATTGGATATGCCAAATTGGATTAGAAAATTATCTAGAGAACTAAATATTATTGCAAAAAGGTTCTCTAGATATCTCATAAATAGATATAGATTTCATACTAGGCATCATGATGCAAGATGCAAGACTCAAAATAGTAGTGTGACTTTGGTGGCATTAACTTAAAGCTTTGCAAGCTCAAAGGATGAACACCCAATCATAAAAAATGTGGCATACTATGGTAGAATCAATAATATTATTAAGTTAGATTATTATGCTCATTTCAAGGTTGTGTTATTTAAATGCGATTGGTTTGAAGTTGGAGAATACAATTATGAGCTGACTTATGTCCACTTCAACAAGAAGTGTTATCGAGATAAGTCATTTGTGCTAATATCTCAAGTGCATCAATGCTTCTATGTTTAAGATCCACTTGATAAAAATAAACAATTTGTAATGAAGACAATTCTTAGAGACTTATTTGTCATGAACGACTAGCAAGATGTTGATTTTCAAGAAACTTATGGGAATGAGCCATTTGATAACTTAGTGAACCTTGCTATATCTCATGATGAGGTTGAAGTTGAATTGGTGAGGAAAAATCTACCTACAACTATTATTGATATGACTCTGGCTATGCTTCACACAGAAGAAAATGAAGTAGATACTGAAGATGAAATTGACAATACAATATAAGACAACATATGGGAATATCTTTATTATTTTTATTTTGTTAAAATTTTCCATGATTTTATTTAATTTACTTACAATAAAGAGATGCATATTAATTTGAACTCTTTGTTCATATTTGTGTAAGTAGTTTTACTATATTTTTTCATGTTATATCTTAATTATTGCTATATAGTGCTTCAATTCAGCTTCTCTCGCTAATAATTCAAGACTTATTCATCTATTGCTAATTTGTTTGTTCATTGTGAGGGATTACCTTTTATTTTGATTGTGAATAATTTGTTTGTTTTATTTATTCAGGTTAAAAGCTCTACATTTGGAAGAAAGTATGGATAAAGGAACAAGTGCTGATAAATGACAAGATCTTGTTATTGATATCTAAGCAGGGCCAAGTGTTGAGTTACTTCTAAAATTTAAAAAGGTCAAGCTTGAAAATAGGAAAGATCAAACACTTGAAAAAAAGAAAATTCTAAAACAAGGATCAAGGCAACTAATGTTTAAGCCTTAATCACAAGAATCTAACTAACTAACTTTGAATGTGCCTTAATCACAAGGATCCAAGCAAGCATTAATTAGTAATTTCAGTCAACCATAAGGATCCAAGCAGCTAACTACTAGTATTCCTCAATCCTAAGGATCCAAGCAACTAATGACTACTAATAGGATTCAATCAAAAGGATCCAACTAGCCCATGAATCCCTTAGTCCAAAAAATAATTCAAAGTCAAGATCCAAAAGGAAATTCAAAGATAAATGTGCAAGTTCAATTGGCAATTGCAAAGAAAAAAGTGAAGAGGACTTTAATCTACAGTCTATCATTAGTCAATGACTTTCTTGCAAAAATGGGGGATAAGAAGAAAGAAAGCATCAATCAACTAATCTCTTATGTCATTCTAAACCCATTACTACAACTAACACTATAGAAAATACCAATAAAAGTATTAAAGTTAGGGAGTCGGATTAAGATATTGAACAAGGTGATTGTATTATTTTATGTACTTATTAATTTCATACTTTACATTTGGGCTACATACTACATTTGAAATGTATGGCTTTGTATTCATTGTTTCATTAAACCAGGGACATTGGAGCAAAGAAAATTGCATGGAAAAACATTGTGCAAAAATATTCATGCAAGATCTTTGGATGAATGAGTGGAGTAACATTTGACAAAGGCTAAGCAATCAAGCCCTGTGAAAAGGTTGTTACTAATCTAACCTTTTTCTTGGGCACAATTGTAAAAAATTCATCATCTTGCCCGTTGACATAAACTAATTGGAAGGTCATGCTAGATGATAACAAGAAGAACATATAGGACTACATTAAGTAAGAACTATTTTCTCCACTTGGTGAAATTTAGAAACTTAAAATTTTAGTAAATACTATTATTTTGTCCTTTGTAGAAAAAATTTATCATTCCAAATGAAGGGAAAAAATAGGTGTTTTGTACTATGCAGGATGCTTGGAGGAGGTATAAATCCAAGATTAAAAAAAATCATTTTGATAAGTATAATACTATCACTAAAATGTTAAAGCACTGCCCCATAGAAATTCTAGAATTGCATTTTAAAAAGTTGATTAAGTATTGGAGCCAAGATTCAATCCGGGTGAGTTAAAAACTTGATACAATTTTTAATCTATAATTGAACATTGTCAATTTATTTTTGAAAGTTAATTATAATTATTTCTTTTATATTGTAGAAAAATAGTCAAACTAATGCTTAAAATAGAGCTTAACAAAAGTGGAGGCATTAGATGGGACCTGTAAGTTTTGCTAGAGTATGTTAAAGATTGGTAAGTTATAGACTAGTTTTAGAAAATAATATATATTATTATATAGATTGTTAATTTCTTGCACTATGTGATGTAGCTTAAAAAGAATGAGAACAATAAGGATCCCACACAAATTGATTTGTTCATCGAAATGCACCAAGGTAATAAAGAAAAACAAATTTACTTAAAAACTCAAAATGCAATTGTTAATGGCTTTTTTATAGCAAATTCTTCATTGCTTGTTTATTTTTGTACTCTATCTATGTTTAATTCCTTTATTTTTAGACAAGTGCAATTTCAAAATTTAACTAATAATTCTGAGAAAACTAGTGAAGATACTTTTCAAGTGGTGTTTGGCAAGGAAAAGTTAGGGAAAGTACAATGTTACAAGAGAACTAAATCTCCTACTACTTTGAGGAAAGATAAAGAAATAATTAATCTTAAGTGAAAGCATGATGAGGAAGTCAGCTATTTGAAAGGTAAAGTTCAAGAAATGAAGGCATTTTTTGATGGTTTAACAGCTATTGTTAATGCACTATTACAAAAAAAAAAAACAATTTCAAATCGACTGTTGAGGCAATGCTAGCTCAAATGAGACCATCTCTAAGTGATGCAAATAATGGAAGAAATTCTGTTGCACAAGTTCATCCATCCTTTTCACAATCAGCACATGCACCAAACAAAGAAAAGGTATTGAGTTTATGAACTATTTTATCATTACTAACAATGATTTTAGTAAATTTAAGTTATCATTACACTTTTAATGTTATATAGTATAAGAATGGAGCTGTGGCTATTGAAACTAGTTTGGGTTCATTCATCAAATAAGGTCTTCTTACATTATTTAGGGTATGTAGGCAGGGATGTCTTTTATGTTCGATTAGATTTATATGTTGTTTGTTTGTATTGTGCTGTCCAAGTAAATACAATTTTGTTTGGTTATTAAGTAGTGAAATTTGTGTTGCTATTGGAATCTTATACTTTTTCATGTTAGTTTCTTAAATTGAATTCTATGTTTAAGTTATGCTTGGTTGCTGTTAGTCAAAATACCTTCGTTGATCATTTGCTTTAATTTTGTGTTTTTTTATTATAGAGAGGGAATACAATTTGAAAATACCAAGGCAAAATAGTATTTGTTTCATGGGAAGTTATGTTTGTATTACTCATTGAGGTCACCTTGTGTTACTCAATAAATAAGTTATGACATTTAAATAAAGTTACTTTGTTGCTACAAGACTTATGATTATAATTTACTATTTTATATTTTCCAATTCTAGTATATGTTAACAATAACTTTTTTTATTGTGATTTTTTAATGTCATGTAGGAAAATCCTACCAGTGAAGATGATGATGATAGACAATTGGATGATGATTTGCTAAATATGGATGATAAAGATGTTGCACAACTTGAAGAATATTGAAACATCTTTTGTATTAAATATTGCACTATGTTAATCTTTTTACTAGGATGTATCTTTATGTTATTTAAGGTTATTTTTTGAATATTATCTATTGACTTGAATGTTTTAGCAAAATTGGTGGGAAAAATATGTATATTTAATTAATTTTTAATGAAATTAATGTTCAATTTTCATATGATTACATTTGATTTCTAATATGCCCACTAAATTAGTTATTTATATGTTCCTAAAAAGGAAATATGAGAAAAAATTGCAACAATAAAAAACATATTTAATCATTAGCAAAAAAAATGTTGCTTATCAATAGGTAATGATTTTCAAACTGTTGTTTATTCTGCAATATTTTTTGTATAAAATAGACAATATTAAGTAATTATTATCATTAAAATTTTTGGCAATGGTGAAAAATCATTACCTATTCTTTACAATTACAAGTATTTTAAGCAACAACTAAAAACTATTGCTTATTCCAATATATACAATGGTCAAAACTCATTACTGATTTTCTCTTAGGCAATGGTCGAAAACCATTGCTTATGCTTATATAGGCTACAGTAAAAAACTATTGCTTATTCCTATATAGGTTATGGTTAATAACTATTACTTATTTTCCTTTTAAGCAATAGTAAAATATCATTGCTTATATTAATATAGGCAACGATTACAAACTGTTGCTTATTGTGTATGTTTTAAACAATAGTCAAAATTATTGCTTATTTGATTATAAACAATGGTTTTCAAATGTTACCTGCAATATATCACAAGCATTGCTTGTAATATACGCAATGGTTAAGAACTATTACTCAAAATAAAATAGGCAATGGCTAAGAAATGTTGCCAAATATTCAAAAAATTATAGCTTAAAAAATAGGTAACGTGAGTTATGGTAATAACAAAAAATTGTTGCCTATATTATAGGCAACAATTTTTTGAGTATAAGCAATAGTTTTTAGCCGTTGCTATGAATAAAAAATGTTGTAGTGCTTTTGTCATCTCATTTATTCACTTTAGAATAAATAGTTAGATTACTTCTAATTCAATTACCTCGAGCTTTTTAAATTTGCTTAATTCCTATTTGATTATGGTCCTTACCTATTCCTTATGTGCCATGTAATACTTATACACTAAACAAATATGTCTTAGTAATTTTACCTAGCCAAATACTTCAAACTTCAAATTTCATGATATGAATGTTCATACTTTATGCTTACAAATATACAAAACCATACAAAATTTGTCATTTTGATCATGAAATAGTACTTTAAGATCTAGATTTAATTTGTCATGAATAAATCAAATTACATCTAACCTTTTCCCTATACAATAAAAAACAAGGCCTATAAATGATTCATCCTTGTAAATGAAACATCAAGTTTGGATATCAAGGCTTCATGTTTCATTAGTATCATATCACCTCAAATCTCCTCTTATGTGGTTCTAAGTAGGTTCTTATGTGTGTTTGCACATAAAACTATAGTACAGTTATCAATTCAAGTAAGTCTTAAAATTTAAAACCTCAAGGTTCCATAACATATCAAATCACATTTTCATATTACTTTCTCTTATACTAGTAAAATTGCACTTACCAACTATTTTCAATCCCATTACCCATGTTTACTTCTATTCAACTTCATTTTATACAAATAAATGTATGCAACTTTCTTAAGATTTATAGATCTTATAGTGATATTTAGAAATAAGGCCAAAATAAAAAAATATAATCAATTATAAATGTCTAAAAAGGAACTTTAGTATCCATAATTGATTATGTAATTGATTACGTGGACCAAAGAAGTGACTTTAGTCAAGCATAGTTAATTATGTTCTACAGAAGAATGACATCCCTTATACATTGCAATGTGCACCACTTTCGTACGAGGTTGTACTGTAACTACAACTATCTAAGGATAAGGGAATCAAAATGGGTTTATTGAAATGGAGAAAAGGCAAGAACGAGATTTGTTAACCACTCAGACTTTATCCATAATTTTACTATAAAGGTATCAACTTAATATTAGACCATTATAGATCACAAGGATAACCCAAATTGTGATACAATTGAATGGTTAAACTTATATAATTTTTTTAATTCCACTAGGTCATAAGTTCACAATTTGAAATTTATCAATTCCTATAACCATAAAAATGTCTAATGATGTGTTAGAAGAAAAGATTTACCACACATGTCCTCATTTACTCATGTACATAGCTTCTAAATTTCCTCATTCTCATACTTATGTCAAGCTTTCACCCATTTTATAAATAAACAAGGTAATCCAATTTACTTATGAATTACTCAAAATTCATATGTTATTATTGCCTCCCTCCAAAGTTTACAATTTAGATATAATCCATTTTAATTTCTTGTACATCTTAAAAGTTGGACATTTTTAAACTAGTTTAAGGTTTGGCTATCTCTAAACAAGTCATGTCTAACTTGGCCTACTAGTTTTGCTTAAGTGACAACCCACATCACTATTAAAAATTAACAAAATACAGAGTGTGCTTATTCTATGTTAATGCAAAAATAAAATTGTATAAGCAAACTTATACACAAACCAGGTATATGGGAATGTTCATCAAGCCTTCTTAAGGTACAAATATGCTAGACAAAATTAGCCATTCTATTCTTTCGCCAAATTAATCTATCAATCTATATCCTTTTCTTGTACCAATTTAATCATATCAAGTACTCATAGTATAGGTTTTAACACATTAAAGAATTACAATTATCTCAGGAATAGAAGAATATTCACTTTAGTTGTTCACAATTATTTATGGGGGGAAATGGCCCATGGAGATTTCATCACATAAGAGGTAAATGACAAGTCAAGCGACGCCTTTTTGATAATTACTAGTCTACTATTGGGGCCTAATACTTTCAAGACATTAACTTATACCATTGGAATTTTTACTTCCATATTTTAAACAAAATACACCACTTTTCTTTAAACCATGTTCTAATACTAACTTTGTCATGACTCTTCCTTAGGACTTATCACTAGTGTAAGAAGTCATTACAAGTGACCAATTACCAGCCTTTTCTAAAACTATATCTAATGTAACATCTCACATACAAATAAGTTATTAGTTGAAAGAGTATGCATTTAATGAATTATTATGTAACATTTTTTCAACTTTCTCATAACTTAACTCCAAAGTCCTCATGAGCGAGCCCACTTTTATCTTATCCGACAATAACTAGATACCTAAAAGGAATGATTTCTATAAGATAAATAGAGAAAATAAAAAAATAAGGTTCCTTGAAACTCATAATTGATAAAAAAAATAATTAGATTAGAATAAATGGCAAGGCATCTATTCACCAATATGAGTACTTATTTATTTATTCACAATTAGGTTTCTCTTTGAATAACAATCACACTTTTATACCTTTATTAGGGTGGAAGAAGTGTTTTCCTTGACAAATAACTTATGCTACCAGGAGAAATAAATGAACCTACACTACATTAGGTTACAATCATTAGCATATCACATATTTACTCATTCACTTTTTATTAGTCTTACATTAACCTAATTTATAAGGGTATAACAAGACATGTACATTCACCAATCCATATATCCAATTATCACCCATTGACATCTAAAACAATAAAGGAAACAAATAAAGGAATGTAAGTCTCTTTGTAAATCCTATAAATCTTGATCACTTTGTGACCTACCATAAGAAGTGCTAACCTTGTCCTTCCATAACCACATAGTGGATCTAACCATAATAAGCTCTTTTCATATTCCTCCAGGACCATATAATGAGCCTACCCATTATAAGCTCCATTCTTATCCCTCTAGGTCCAAATAGTGGCCTAAGTATAACACCCAAGCACTTGAGAGATAGTGCATAATGTATACATAATACCATTGTTCATTATCAACTTAATATCATCATCTATATCAATCAACCAACCAATTCTTTATGGTATCATAATTGTAATAAAAACAAATCCACATTCGAATTCATGCTTACATGTCACAATAATACAAGTACCTTAACTAACAGTTCATTTATTGCAATTTAATACATGTTCAATTTTGAAATATCCCAAGCCACTTTGTATGGTCACATTATTCAATTCATCTTATTATATTAATAATGTATATATTAGCTCATCTTATAATGTAACATAAGCATCTCAATATCAACTTACCTATTTATATAGCCACACCTCATCAACAACATTACAATACAATTTACAATTCAATTAGCATATTACTACACCACTATGCCTTATTATATTTTCATTATTCATGTATCTAACTTCCATTTATCATACATAAACTTATCTTAACCTAGGAAAACCTTAGGATATACCTTAACTCCTTGTATAATATAATATATCAACTTAAACTAGTCATAGTCCACTATTTGATCATCTTAGTTTAAAATTTTGAATAATATTTTTTAAGGAACTCAAAAATTACAAGTTTATTATTCATAAAAATCATTTCATATAAAAATAAACTTAATTGGCTTTTTATGGGCTAGTTATTAACTTAAAATGGTTAAAATACAAAATAATTATGACTTCTACAAGTTAGTCTTAAAATCTTAGTCTTTTGCTTTTTAGAATTTCTAATCTTTGTCTACTATTTTAGTGATATTTTAAAGTATATATAAAATGTTGACATAAAACTAGTTTTATTAGAAATTAAACTTAATTACCTTTTTAATGATAATTGACTTTTTCTAAAAATAAGTGTAAAATGAGGAAGTTCTCACACTTCAAAATCAACATAACAAATCTATCTTATCATTGTCAATTATAAAGTTCCAAAAAGTAATTTTAGTACTCATAATCAATAATATAGTTAGCTATTAGCACCCATAAAGTATCTCGAAGGCTCATAGTCTACTCGTGATTTTCTATTGTTCATTGAATATATTCATCATTTTGATGCATTTATCATGCTATCAATTAATATCAAATCAGAAATATATATCAAGGATGCAACATTTATGTATATTCTAACATCAAAGCTAAATCAAATACACAAATTATTGCAAATTTCAACTTAAATCATACAAAGCCAGTTTAATCATTTAATTAAAGCTAAAATGCTGACTCACCTAGTATGGAGAAGAGTTTAGGAAGCCAAATGTCATGACCCACTCTCAATCGTGAACGGCATGAATCCTGACACTTGATTTTTATAAATTTTAATAATTTCCACTCTTTCTAATCAACAAGAGTTTCCAAATTTTTTGGGAGACTTAAAATTTTCTTCAAATTTTTTTTGTAGAAAAATATATAAAATCACTCATATTTTTGGACACTTTCAGAAGGCTACACACTGTTATTTACAAAACCTGTATATTTTCTTAGGAATGACAACATCTAGCATACATACAATATAATACAATTTCAATATTTATACACAAATAAATAATTTAACATATCAATGGCTGAATCATTAAAAACTCTATATCTTTTTCTAATCCTAATTCAAATGAAACCCAACTATCAAATTCTTCAACAATGTGGTATTGACTCTCTATAGATGCAATGAGGCTCAAAGGCGCTTGTCTTAACTTGAAAATATTAAAATAAAAGCTTAATTATAAAAATTCAATGAGCATATATCTACTAATACCAACCTTTCATTCTGTTATATTAAATAGGTATATGTTAATTAAGTATTCAATTAAAGTAATAAATATCATTTAAACTTTTTAGATTTTTGGAATATATCAAACCAAGCTGCGGATTAAGTGTTCATCTATACATAGCTCAGACTGCATGTTTTAATTCACAATCACAATAATTTTAACTACTCTTTGGTATATAATATATCGTCATATCACACATAACCCATTCAAAGTGGTTATCATATCCATAAGCAGCCATTAAGGCTTACTTGCAATCACACCAAGCAATAATTATTCAATCACAACACAATTTTGATATCATATCACATAATAATTAACTTAAATTGAATTGTCAATGAGCATTTAGGTGGCTATCAAGCCCATCCACAATCAAATCACTATAATCGCATCAAATGGAGATATTCGAGAATGATTAGATTCCTATTTTAGGACACTGCAATAAATAATAGATAATATGATACAATTATCCAGCTTAATACTTGTCACAAGTAAGTTGCTAGGAATTTTTCATCCAATTTTACATCATCGTCTTGTCACATTTCTTATTTCAAATGTCACATTAGGCTTAATTCATAATATAATATTTCTATCATCATAGGATAATGTCAGAACATATTATGTGTATAATAACACTGCCACGCTTCCATTGCACAACACCACATTTATTCAATAGGCAACTACTGCTTTATACAAACAAAAATACTATGTGATTCATACATAGCTACAAGCATAATATGATGATGATTCATCCTTTATAATTATGCCTTTAAGAATTTATGGAAGAATGAATAAGTGTTACATGCTACTTACACAAGAAATTATATATTCATTATATGAATTAAATATCATTAAAATGTTAGTTTAAAGTAGATATTGGTTTTAGATATATATTTACACTTGAATCCACCTATTTTGTCTACTCTAAAACATCCAAGTTCAACTTACATCATATCTTCCTATTTGTAATTTATAAGAGTAATTTATAAATAAATAACCATTCTTTATTTTCTTTCCAAACCACTATTCCAAAAGCTAATCATAACATCCAACCTCCTATTATACATCTAATTATTATTTATTTCTACTTTACAATTTACAAGCATTACTTACACTTGTATGAGTATTACATATTTCTTTTCCAACCATCATGATTCCACACTTAAATCATAGTATGATAATTTTTAAGTTTACAGATTCTTTTTGTTTTCTAATATTAAGTTTTAAAATTCAAAATACTTCTTATTATAGAAATCTTTCTAAACCAATATAGATCAAACCAAAATATGGAAACTTTATACTCTAGTCACATTCCAATAATATTTTATCAATATTTTGTAACATAATACTCTTATACTTCCAAGTCATCATCCAAATTTCTTAAAGTATATATATATATATGGCATAATGTATTCTCTTCTTAGCTACATTTCAAATTACATAAAAATATAGAAATTAACTATATAAAAACTCTGATCATGTTACTTCAACATTCTATAGCATGGAATCCTATTTTTCCCAAACTATCATCATATTTTCAAAGGTATAAATGGATTTTCTTCAAAACATACGCAATTCTTATCATTATAATAGCATATAATGCCTTATATATTTTGATTATCTTATTTTATCATTTTACAACATAAAAATTATATTTTTCATATGTATATGTCAAGACACCTAAATAGGTTTACTTGAATCTTTTAGCAAAATAGCATAAATATTAAACTTTTATGATCTAAATAAGCTCACTAGAGGGAATCATCATTAGCTCCTTGGCGTCAGAAAACATCATGGATTGTCAAAAAAATGTAGGGAAAAGAAGTGCTTTAGTCCTTGCCCTGATCACCATGTCCATGCAACTTCACTAGTTTCCCCTACACCGCATCAACTTGTTGCAGCTGGAGGAGGACTAGTGCCTACCATGGCAGCTGGAGATAAGCACAAATAGCACTGGAAAAAGAAGAAACCACAGCACCTACACGTCCCTTCTACTATTCCAATCGTATGCTTTTCATAGTATTGCAAGCCACTACTCAACGATGAAGGGAAGAGTTCAATGACACCTCATCAACAACACAAGAGTGATCGAAAATGCAATTGAACGAATAGAAAAGGGAGAAGAAAGAAGAAGGAGAATGTCAGTTGAGAGAGTGAAAAAAAAGAGAGAATAGCTAAAAATACAAGGAGAGGAGAAGAAAGTTTTTGGAAAAAGAAAGAGAAAAAAAATAAAAATAGGCATCTATGGCGTTTGATTCAATGCATTTCGCCCATTATGAGCTCACTGCTTTACATATCTCAGCCTTTCCAATCCGTTTATGTCATGATCCATCCTGAGCATAATTGGCATAAATCTCGCTACCGATTTTCACAATACTTAATAAATTTTTCATTATTTTCACCTAATTGGAGTTTCCAAATTTCAAGGGATTTAAAATTTTTAAGGAAAAAATAAACAAAAGCTCTCTTATTTTTAGATACTTCCCAAGAGTCATATACCCTAAAATACAACCTTATATTATTTTCCAAATACGACTGCAATCACACATATATATAATACGATATAATTTTATATTTATACAAACATAAATGATTCAACACATCAAATGTTGAATTAATACCATTTTTATTCTCAATTTCTATTCCTAATCCAGTAAAGATTTCAATTGTCAAATCCTTAATCTAAGTGGTCTTTGCTTCTCCAAGGATGCAACAAACTTAAACATACTCACCATAACCTAAAAACATTTATAATATAATAAAGTAAATTACAAGAACTTAATGAGTATATATCTATCCATATTTTACAAGTGATCGATTTTATATAACAATCACATGTTAATTATATATTACATTGGAAATGTTAGGAAACCTATTCCTTGAATTCCCCAAAATATACAAAATCACGTTCTGAAACGGAAGTTCACCTATACAAGACTTAAACTTCATTTATCATAATCACAGAAGTCTCAACTTTCCGTTAAATTCCAATATCATATGTTACCCATTCTAAGTAGGCAATCACACATACAAGCAATCCTTAAGACTCAAATGCAAATAAATCATGACAATCATATCAAGCCCTTACAATTATGTTAAACAATGATATTCAAGTCCAAGCATAAACTCCAATATCATATAACATTATATAATGGTGACAGTAGCTATATATGTAGCCACTATCTAATTTCAAGGCTATTTCTATACTTTTTTAACTATTTATCAAAAAATTTTCATTTAACTCTCAAATCAATCTCGTATCTTCTATAACTCTTTGTTAGGAATTTTCCATCCGGCTTTCAAAACATCATTCTAATATAATTCACACTTCCCAATATTACTGCTCTAACATAGTTTATAATTTTCAATACCATCCATGATAAAATACATAGATAATATATACATGAAAACTTAATTCTCAAATCACATTTCACACTATAATTTTCAAAATATAAGTGACAAACAATTCAACCATAAGCATTCAGCGATTATTATTAATATTATTATACTTCCACTACGCACTCTAATTAACTATCAATTATTTAATAGTTAACTTTTCTTATACCAAGAAACTGAGTTTGTATATAAATATACAAACACGAATGTGAATCTAAAAGGAAGAATACAATTCATAATATCTAAATCATCTCTTTATTAATATAAAATATAGTAATAAGATATATATTCACCTAGTAATACGGATCACCTTTGAAGGTTTCGAAGCATCCAATTCATCTTTCACATACTTTCCTCCTAATATTACAATTTGCAACAACAATTTATGAATATTTCAAATTTAGTCTTTTTCTTTTCAAATTATCGTTCCGTTCATTATATTTCTTTCTTAAATTAATCATAAGAAACTGAAAATATACTATTTTAGAGTATTTTAAGATCAAACTTATATATATATATATATATATATATATATATATATATATATATGATCATTCGAAGTTTTAGAAAATTTCGTTTGATACTACTTATTTCTCCTAAACTATTGCGACCTTTGTTTTTTCCATTTATTATTAACAAGCCAAAAATTTTCATATATGATAATTTATCCAATTCAAGGTATATGACAACTAAAATATTAAATTCTAATGATATCAATATACCTTAAATATGTTAATCTAATAATCTTCAATATAAAATTTTCATTTAATAAATGCTATACCAAATATCCAAAATAAAATGATAAAATAAAGGTTTTCTAAATCAAATTCAATCCTTACGATATTGGGAAGTAATAGGGAAGTAATATTTTAAGACTACTCTGATCATATTAATTAATAAACCATATAATCAAATGCTATAAAATGCCCAAAACTAAGTAATAACTATGCTACACTTTCAGCATTTTGTTTCAAACAATATTTAATAAGAAATTCATAAAAGAACATCCTGATTAAAAGCATTATCAGATTCTGCAACAAATCATACCTCAAAATTTCCTACTTACTCACACATTAATAATAAATTATAATTAAGGGACTATAGGTATCAATAGAATATTATCATAACATATATATACACTCTCCATGGGGAAGTCTCTTCATCTAAACAACCCCCAAGCATCCATTTTCTTAAAATTTCATTTCCTTTATTTGTCAAGGAAATTACTAGTTTAACAGATTATCAATAATTTCTTTCTATCTGTCTTATTTTATTAATCTAAAATATCACAATATTTTTCTGTCAAATCTTATAATTTCCCCATCTAAATAATTTGAGGATTTCTTCAATTAACTTACAAAATATCGTAAATATTAAATTTTTAAGCACTAGGGAGAGGCATCCGCAGCAGCAATCTTCAACATCGGTCACGGAACTGCTAGGAACAACCACAGCGACGCTCCAGAGAAGAAAAAATGATGGAGGAGTGAAACAGGAAAAGAGAGAAGGAGGGGAGAGTGGCGATGAAGTAGAGGATGTGAGTTGATCCAGGGGTTCTTATTTTCTTAAAAAAACTGGAGGAAATAAGAAATAAAAACAAGGAGCAGTACCTAAAGTCTGTAAAAAGGCAGAAGCTGCTGGAAAACTCTAAAGAAAACGTGACAGAAAGCATAAAAAAAGCCAGTTAAAAACTTAAAAAAAAAATGGGGGAGAGAGATGGTGAGAAAAAGGAGAGAGAGAGAGAGAGCATACGGGAGGGGGAGAGAGAGAAATCAGACAGCAGCCAGGAAAAATATAAAAAGAAAGGGAGTGTTAAAACCGAGAGAGAGATAAAGGAATTAACAAAATAATAGAACCAATTAATAGCGGCTTTTTGACCGAATCCCTATGCGTACGAAAAGTATTGATCCAATCACTGCGCCGTAAAAATTATTAACCAAAATACTTAATTTTTTTTTTAATATTTTTGAATCACGGCCTGCCAAAAACCGTGATTCAGTTTTATTTATTTTATAATTTTTTTCGAATCACGGCATGGGCAGCCGTGTTTTTTTTTTCATTTTTTAATTTGTTATTTAAATTAAATTTTTTCAATTTGAAATTACTTTATATTTTTTAATTATTTATATTTTATGATCTTTAATTTTGATAATTTGTACTTGATTTAATTTTTTATGTTTTAGAATTTTTATACTAATTAACTAATGCTCTAAACTATAATAAAAAATTATTAAAAATTTATATTTTACAATATTTTAATTCTTGTTTAAAAATAAAAAGATTATATCATTAGATAAAATATTTAATTAATTATAAAAATTAATGTATGTTAAAGTGATAAAAAGAATTGCATCATTAAATTAAATATTTAATTAATAATAAAAATTAATGTATGTTAAATTTAGATATAAAATCACATCATTAGATAAAATATTTAATTATGAAATATATGATAAATTAATTCAATTGTATAATAACAAGAAAATAAATTGTATTAAAATTATATTATTCAATATATTGTGACTTTTAACTTCAAAAAATAGGAATGAATAATATATATATATATATATATATATATATATATATATATATATATATATATATATATATATATCGGCGATTTGACCGAAATGCTGTACGGTAGAAAAGTATTCCTCGATCTGCTGCACCATAAAAACTAATTACCGAAACACTTAATTTTTTTAAAATACTTTTTGAATCACGACTTGCCAAATGCCGTGATTCAAGTTATTTGTTTTTTTTTTTTCGAATCACGACTGCCCCAGCGCAGGCGTGATTTTTTTTTCCAATTTTTTTAATTTGTTATCTAATTGAAATTAAATTTTTTTAATTTGAAATTACTTTATATTTTTTAATTATTTATATTTTGTGACCTTTAATTTTGATAATTTGTGCTTGATCTAATTTTTTATGTTTTAGATTTTTTATACTAATTAACTAATGCTCTAAACTATAATAAAAATTATTAAAAATTTATATTTTACAATGTTTTAAATTTTGTTTAAAAATTAAAAATATTACATCGTTAGATAAAATATTTAATTAATTATGAAAATTAATGTATGTTAAGGTGATAAAAAGAATTTCATTATTAATTAAATAAAATATTTAATTAATAATAAAAATGAATGTATGTTAAATTTAGATAAAAAATCACATCATTCGATAAAATATTTAATTATAAAATATATGATAAATTAATTCAATTATTTAATAACAAGAAAATTAATTGTATTAAAATTATATTATTCAATATATTGTGACTTTGAACCTCAAAAAATAGGAATGAATAATATATATATATATATATATAATAGATTAGATGAAATGAGAAAAAATAATATGTGGATTGAAAATTCTTGAAAAAATCCTAATTGAGATATTTTTATTTTAAAATAAAATTTAAAAAATATTAACATTAAAAAGGAATAAAATTTGAATAAATAAAATTTAATTTAATGTTACTTGTTAGTCTTGAGAATAAAATACATAATTAATTAATTTTGTTAATAATTTTAATATTAAAATTTTAATTCACTTAAAATATTTATATAAAATATCCAAGTATTCCCCGCAGGTGTAATAGTCTAATAAAGATCTAATCGTTGACATTTTGAATTTTAGTGTGATAGTTTTTATTAAAGATTTTAATTAATAATTACTAATTTAATTTACCATCTAAATATTGTATAATATACATAACATAATAAAATTGATAACTACAAATAAATTAATGGAACAATTAAAATCTCAATAAATATAAATTTTAGTTGATTCTTTTATAGTTTTATTCTGGGGAAGATTTAAATTGTAAAATTAAATCCTTGAAAAATATTTTATCAATGGGTGATGTATATATCCATTAACAAATTTTTAACAAATTTTGACCAATATACATAACGCAGAAAATCATTTTCCCCACACACTGCGCCGCTAAAACATATTCCGCAAATGCTTCATATTTTTTTTATTAAAATATTTTTGTTGGTTACGGAAAGGGAATTCCAAGACTAAAGTGGTCCGTGACCTTTTTTTATTTTCTTATTAATTTTTTACCCCGTGACTTCTTTTCCTTTTTTAATTTTTTTGTAGTTATGTTGTAATATTTTTTTAACATATAAATAATTTTTATTAACTTCAAAATAATGAAATAATGTAATAAATATTTAATAATAATATTATGATATCATTAATAAAAATAAAAATAGTATAATAGTTATTATTTATTTAATATCTAATAATACTATTATTATTTAAATACTAATAATACTATAATAATTATTAGATTGGTTTGAGTTAATGGATAAGTGTGGAGAAAATATTTGGTTTGTGTAGTTTATTTACAAATTTGAACATCATGATAAATGAAAAATGAGACAGAATTAATTCTGGATAGAAGACTGAATGAACGAATTAAATTATTAAATTAGCTACAAAAATTTCGTACATTAATAAAATAATCAATTATCAAAGTAATGACTCCCAGTCCCACATCGAGGGCGTCGCCTCGCTCGTCGCGGTCGTTGGACAAGGGATTGCTGCTGGTCGTCTACGTCGTCACCCCCATCGGAGTCTGTTTGAGTGGGGTTCGCATGACTCATGGTAGGTGGAATAGGATTTTGTGGGGTAAAAAACCCTTGTTGCTGATGCGATGTGGACCCACTGGCGTACTCAGATGTAAATGCAAGCGGCTCAGATAAAAACGCCGTCAGAGAACCCGAGACTCGCTGATGTGGGGGTGATGGCAATGGCGTGAAGAACGATGATGATCCAGCATCTCCACCCGCCATGAAATGTGACGAGGGCATGTTTGTAGATGGACCTGGACCTCCTGCATCGGGCTGCATCCAGTGAGGGACGTAGCCGGAGAGGACATCCGCCGACGGCATCGATCGATGACCATAATGTGCTCTGTCGTCATCATCATCAGGTCCAGGCAAAATGGGATCCCTAAAAGACATAAAGCCATGGGCCCTCCTACCACGCCTAGGTTGAGGGATGGGAGGTCTCGATAATTCGTCTGCAGGAAGAGCTGGCTGAAAAGCTGTCATATCTCGATGCTCACCTAACGCACGCAGGATACGATCACAATCTCGGTCCACTGTCTCTCTGAATTGGTTGTACCCGAGAGCTGGAGGATCCTCGACGCTCAGCGTGCGTAGTCTCTCAGCAACGTCGGCCTACATGATAAGTAAAAATAATTACAGTGTGTCAATTTATACTATAATATTTTGAAGAAGTTATAAATCATATTATGAAGGACGAACGAATACCACAAATCCTGGACCACCGCTAGCTGGATGAATCCATCGTCTCGTGTGTGTCCAATACCATGACATATAGCCCGAGCCACGGTGAAGAGCATCAGTCTCCATCTCAGTCAGTTAAAGCGTGGCTCGCCATGCATCCCAAGCACTAATGTAGACCATGTGTTCTTGCCGCCAATCCGTCTATATTTTTCCTCGGAGCTGTAAGGTATGACAAGAACCAAGATTGAATGGCGCCTGCGGGATTGGTTGCCACCTACCAAACTGGCGAAGAACACGATCTGCATAGTGCCATTCTACGATGTGGAAGCATATGATCGGGACTGAAGCCAACCATATATCAGGTGAGATGAGGCAGTACTCAGGCACAAGCTGCTGGACACTATCCATATCATAAGGCCGCCAAATAATCTGCACTAAGTAAATGAAAAATAAATAAGCATGTAACTACATATGAGACAGTCATTTTAGATACAACAAAGCAAGCTATAATAAACCTCTTGAGCCTTCATCTGATCAAGCAATATTCTGAATTGCCGAAGGGCATTCATTGGAGGCCGCTGAGGTAATCCGGTATTCTTCCACCTGCGAGAGTTGCAAAATGTATATTATTTTCTATGCGTAATTTAATACTAGTTGGGGAAATACATTAAATGAAAATATCAAAAATGGCCCGCACCTGAAGCCCAATGGTGGTAGCACAGGGTAAATGTCTAGACGGGGATCTGGATACGGAGGTGCCATCGATGCTAGAGTGGGAAATCGATCCCATACCCATAGATGTAAAAGATGCATACATCCACCGATGTTTACCTCATTAGGGTTGGTGGCCGTACACAATTCTCTATACAAGCATGCAAGGACTGCTGATCCCCAACTGAACCGTCTAGTATCAGCGAAGTCTGCTAATAGGGGTAGATACATCAACAACACTCTATGGCCTGAAGTGTCAAGCATGAGATATCCGCCGATGAGTCTCAAAATGTAGGCACGCGTGAAGCATTGTATTTGTTCGTCATCTGCATCTTCTGACAAGTGTCCAAAATTCGCTGCTAGCCAAGGGATGCTCAGGCGTTGCCCTTGTAAACACTCATCGGGCCGTATAATCCGAAGAAGCTCCTCACACATCGCCCGCCAGTCGTATCCGGTGTACCCTGAAACAGGAACGCCCTTACACGGTAAACTCAGCTGGATGGCGACGTCCTGCAGTGTAATGGTGCACTCCCCGCAGGTGGTGTGGAAAGTGTGTGTCTCTGGCCGCCATCGCTCCACCAGTGCAGAAACGAGCGCTGCATTTAACTCAAGATTGCTGAGACGACTAACACTGTAGAAACCAGCCTGCTGAAGATATGGGACAATGGCAACTGGTGGATCAAAGAGACGACCCACATGTGCGACACGTCGTAACCTGAGGAGTCGATCCGCTTGAAAACAATAATACCAAATCATAATGTGGTAAGAGTTTAGAAATCACAAAAAGCATAACCATACATTACTAAACTTACATGGCCTAGCCAAACGGCCTGTGAGATATGTCTGGACTGTAAGTACAAAAGGGACTCGTCATCGGGACCCGGTGTGACAACACGGTGCTGACCGGCTATTACAGTCGAGGGATGTGATATCTGTCACATTGGAATAATTCAGTTAATTCTACAAGAGTATACATTTAAACACAGCTATTATCCAAAGTAAGTGACCTAATAAGGCATCAGGGATACTGATGCTGACGTATTATACTTGCCAATGTGTTCATTAATTTACTGCTATTTATGACCTCAATACCAAAAATCAGTGGGGTGTGCAGTCAAAAGTTCCTTTGATGGGCTGGACAGGTTGCGCAGTTGTGCCCTATCTACCTGCATAACCCACACCTTTGAGGATCGGATGGACCCTCCTACCAGTCCATTTCGTTCCTTATACGCCTAGAGTGTGGTCGACCGCTGGCACGTATCGCTGAGGGATCTGGAATGAGTTCTGGTCCATCAACCGCTGGCCAATGCTCCACACCGCCTATTGGTCGGAACTCACTGCTATATGCACTGAGCATTGTCTCCAATCGGAAAACACGATCGACAAACTGCAGGGGATCCAATGAAACTTTCGAACATGCAGCAAATGCATGTTGGCAGGGCCAGTGCTCGACTTGAAACTCGCCACAATCACATGTACGATCGCGAAGACTAACCTTGCAGGACCGACCGAACTGCTTCCACGTCAAGTCATATGGCTCCTCCACCTCAAATAAGAACCCCTGGCGGTCGAAACGGCGCACGTGGCAGGTTGACGCTTTTCGAATGCAATCTTGAATCTTTTTTCGGACGTCCTCGGAAAAAACCTCTCCTGCTTGTAATTGTGCCGCAATTGTCTCTGATCTATCAACAAAATATGCATTTAATCGATACATTGTTGCCTTGACCAACCCCATGATAGGCAAAAATCTAACCCCCTTGAGGACGCTGTTGACACACTCCGCCAAGTTAGTTGTCATGTGGCCCCATCGTCTGCCTCCTTCGTCATACGCACGGCTCCACTGATATTTTGGGATATTCGCGATCCAATCAGCAGCTCTTGGGTGCAGCGATTGTAGTTCCGCTAACTTTGAATCCACTGCATGTCGCTCGTATTGGTAACCTGCACAACCCGACATTGTGACATAATTAACAAAGATAATAAGGTGTCATGATAATTAGAGAAGTTTTCCAGCAGTGTTACGTACCAAAACTAATGAACAACTTTTTTAGCCACTCGGTCTTCAAGGTTGAGTTCATATTACTGGCGATGTGTCGTAGGCAGAACACATGATAACCACAGGGTGGTTGCCACCCTACGCGTGGGTTTGCAACGGCAGCAACTATCCCAGGATGTCTATCTGATATCAAGCAAACACCCTGCTTATCCTTGACGACATGCCGTCGGACGTTTGATAGGAATCACACCCACGTCTCGTATGTTTCGCTTTCTACTACAGCAAATGCAAGGGGAACAATTTTTCTGTCCCCATCTTGTGAAGTTGCGATCAGTAACACCCCCTTATACTTTCCATATAAAAAGGTGCCATCAACTTGGACCATAGGTTTTAAATGATCGAACGCATCAATGCATGGCTTGAATGTCCAAAACACCCAATGGAACAGTGCTACTGGCGTGCTCTCATTGTTGCTTGACGGGCATTCCCTGCTGACAATCTCAAAGTACGACCCAGGATTATATTGTCGTACAGCCGCCAACCACCTCGGTAGTAGAGCATATGATTTTTCCCAATTTTCAAAAGCGAGTGCAAGAGCTCGGTGTTTACCTTTCCATGCCTTCTTATATGAAACTGTATATCCAAAAATACCCTGAATACGCTCAATAACCCCTCGAATGGACACACTGGGGTTCTCAGTCACTAACTCCACAATGTAAGATGAAATGACATCTGTGTCCAATTTCGGATGATCACTCGAAAGAGAAGCAGACAAGCATGAATGAGGTCCATTGTATCTAGTTATTTGCCAGTGGTTCTCTTTCAGCTTATAGCAGGCTCTAACCCTCCAATTGCATTGTCCACTGTAGTGAGGACATCGATACTCTTCATACTTGGCCGAAGAGTAATATGAGTAAAATGTATGGTGGGTTCGAATTGAATATATTTTCATCGCACGACGGAACGATTTTTGGTCCGTATATACCCAACCCACATCTGGCTCTTGGTCATTGAGCACATTCATGGCACCTCCCATACCGAGAAAATCATTGCTGTCGGCCGCATCTATATTTATTCTTCCAAAAAAGGCAGCTTCCGATTCCACATATTGGTTCACGGGTGTTGCAGGGATCGCTGGGGTCACATCTTCACCACCATTAGCTTCATCATCATCATCACAACTGTCATTATCCCAATTAAATCCTTCAAAAATGTCGTCATGTGCATCATTCTCTTCAAAATCATTCATTATGTCTTCTGATTCCTCCGGAATAGAGGGGGTTGGAAGGAGACCATAGCCGGGCTAGGAAGAACATGGCTCTGCGGTGTAATCAACAACGAGAGATTGAAACTGTTGTCCAAGACCCACATGTCCACCCACTGGTTCCAGACTACCATGGTACTGGTGATAATTTGATGGCCCTTCACCAATGTTAGGAAATAGGTTAGTGGACGGTTGTGTGCATGGCCCACTCTCGTCAACTGGTTGACTACCAACGTTCAGATCAAATCCCTTGCTTGCGATGTGTGCATACAACTCTGGGCAAGACAATTGAGTGGGGAATCTGGCATTCGTCTCCCACATTCGTTGAATGTCATCATCATCCTCTAATAGACAAGCTTTGTATCGCGTTGGGTTCAGTGAAAGTGGGTGCCTATACTCCAACTTAGTCACAGCTTGATTCTCTGCAAGTCTTAACTTTCGGTCAATTGCAATTTTCAATGCATCCAAGGTGATATCTAATTTAATTCTCATAACTTTCACTCTTCGACACTTAAATGTATCGCCCTCATCCGTTTCATAAATTTCTCTGTTCGCATAGATACATACATTTTCTTCCCCGATACTCATAGTGATTCCTACCATATCCGGGGTGTTAAAGTGACTTCAGGGATTAAAACATACTTATAAAAAATAAATAATACTGAGATTTATTTTCATATAATCTAATATTATAACTAAAAGTCTTACCTGGAGGGATAGATTTTATCTGTATTTGAAAGTTAGACTGCATAGACTTCATAAGCAAAATATATACTCAATTATTACAATAATATAAAAAATAGTATCTAATCAAGTAGAATAACATAGCTCAAACTTAAGTTTCTTCCAACTAAGATACAATAAAAACTTCTAGTCTATGGATAAATAAATTAAAGAATAAATTCAATTGTATTTTAATTAAAGTAAATTAAATAAATTTAAAAGAATAACAATAATATTATTATTTTTAATAACAACTTCTTACACATATTAAATATCATTATCTCAATAGATTAAAAGTATTAAATAAATTAGCTCCAACAAATAAATTAGTTTTACTAAATATATTAAATAGATTTAATCCAACAAATTAATTAACTAAATTAAATCAAATAAATACATTAAATAAATTGACTCCAAACAAACAAATCAATTAAATTAAATCAAATAAATAAATTAACTAAATTAAGATAAATAAATTAATTAACTAAATTAAATCATACAAGTACATCAAAATATTAATGCAAACAAATTAATTAACTAAATTAAATCAACTAAGTTAAATCAAACAAATAAATTAACTAAATTAAAATTAAACAAGCAAATAAAAATATTAACGCAAATAAGTAAATTAAATAAATTAACAAAATTAAATTCAATAAATAAATCAACTAAATCAAATAAATTTTTTAACTAAATTAAATCAAATAAATAAATTAACTACATTAAATCAGATAAATTAATCAACAAGCTTAAATTAAATAAATTAATTAACTAAATTAAATCAAACAAGTAAATTAAAAATATTAAATCAAATAAATATATTAACTAAATTAAATTAAATAAATAAATTAACTAAATTAAATCAAGTAAATAAATTAACTACATTAAATTAATCAATTACATTAAATCAAATAAATTAATTAACTAAATTAAATCAAACAAGTAAATTAAAAATATTAAATCAAATAAATATATTAACTAAATTAAATTAAATAAATAAATTAACTAAACTAAATAAATTAATTAACTAAATTAAATCAAGTAAATAAATTAACTACATTAAATTAATCAATTACATTAAATCAAATAAATTAATTAACTAAATAAAATCAGATAATTTAATCAACTAGATTAAATCAGATAAATTAGTCAACTACATTAAATCAAATAAGTAAATCGAAAGTTTTAAATCAAATAAGAAAATTAAATAAATTAAATCAAATAAATAAATTAAATACATTAAATTAAATAAATAAATTAACTAAATTAAATTAAGTAAATTAACTAACAAAATTAGATCAATTAGATAAAACTAACTAAATTAAATCAATTAAATAAATTAAATATATTAAATCAATTAAATATATTAACTAAATTAAATTAAATAAATAAATTAACTATATAAAATTAATCAACTAGATTAAATCAAATAAATTAATTAACTAAATTAAATCAGATAAATTAATCAACTAGATTAAATCAAAGAAGTAAATTGAAAGTTTTAAATTAAAAAAAATTAAATAAATTAAATCAAATAAATAAACTAAATACATTAAATTAAATAAATAAATTAATAAAATTAAATCAAATAAATAAATTAACTAAATTAAATCAAATAAATAAATCAACTAATTAAATCAAATTAATTAATTAACTAAATTAAATTAAATAAGTAAATTAATAAAATTAACTCAAATATATTAATTAAACAAACAAACTAAAGAAATAAATCAAATAAATAAACTAACTAAATTAAATCAAATAATTTAATAAATTAACTACATTAAATTAATCAACTAGATTAAATTAAATAAATTAATTAACTAAAATAAATCAGATAAATTATTCAACTAGATTAAATCAAACAAGTAAATCAAAAATATTAAATAAATTAACTAAATTAAATCAAGTAAATAAATTAACTAAATTAAATCAAGTAAATAAATTAACTAATTTAAATCAAATTAATTAATTAACTAAATTAAATTAAATAAGTAAATTAAGAAAATTAACTCAAATATATTAATTAAACAAATAAACTAAATAAATAAATCAAATAAATAAACTAACTAAATTAAATCAAATGAATAAAATTAACTAAATTAAATCAAATAATTTAATTAATTAATTTAAATCAAGTAAATAAATTAAATATATCATATTAAATACATTCATAAATACATAAATTTAAATACAAAATTAAAAAAATAAATAAATTTAATTTAATTAAACTAAATTAAAAAGTTACCTGTTTGCCTCCTTCTCTCCTTGCTTCAAACGCGCAGCACCCTTTTCTTCCGCAAGCAACTTCCGAATTTTGGAGCTTCAATGCAGCACTCCTCCTTCTGCAAGCAACTTCAGATTTTCGTGCTTCACCAAGTTCAGCAGCAACGTGAATATAAAGGCAGGGTGCAGTCACGGACGAACAGGAGCCGAGACGCGGGGGAACAGTGCATGCGAGTCACGTCCTGCATGAGGATGTGATCAGTCTGATCACGTCCTCCAGCAGGCCGTGACCGTCGCGTCACTCTGCCACCCTGCGGTCGCGTCCCGTCGAACTGATCACGTCGTCCTTCTGTCCGTGACTCATCCTGTAGGCTTCCGGTAAATTCTTTTGTTGGCGCAGGGAAACGGGGAATACTTTTTCCCGCTGCAGTCCGTTGGTAAAAAAGCCAATTAATAGCGGCATCGACTTTTAGGAAAAGAAAATTGTTAAAAATCGAGTTATAAGCTTTTATTCCATATTTTTCGGCACACCGTACACCTATTACCTTTTCAAATCTCATCCGTCCTTTTTATTTTACTAAAATCTATTTTCTTAAAATTGATTTTATTTAAAATCAAATAAATTTTCTATCAATATATATAAATATATAAATATTATTAATCTCTCTCAACTCTTGAAAATAAATTATTAAATACTAATAAATATTTTATAATTTCTCATATTCAAACTCACTAAAATTATTTTCAGTGTGTGAGAAATTACTTGAAATAATGGCCATATAAAAATAAATATTTTAAATATTATCAATGTCATTTTATTATCCCAAAACCTTTAATATGAAGTACAAGTTTAAAATTAATATTAATCAAATAATAATTAATTCTTCATAAGCATCAAAACTTATAAAATTTAAGATTTTAACTAAGGATATTATAGTTTGACTAAATCTTAGCTATTAAATTGTTTTGAAACTTATTTCTATAAAATTGATTTTATTTTTAGATCTTAACTCTCTTATTTTCAATCTTCCTTTAAGATATATATATATATATATATAATTGTAATAACTTGATAAACTTGAAAATCTTAAAATAAATATTTTAATTTCCCATAATTCCAAAACTATTTTATCAAATACAAATAATTAATAAATCTCTATACTCTCAATTACTAAAACTACTTCTAAAAATAATTTATAAAATACGAACACATTATTCCATAGATCCTTGCATTCATAATCATTAAATATTATTTCTTAAATTGTAAAAACTTCCACAATTTTTGAAAATAATTTCTCAAATATAAACAAATTATTTCCTAAATTATTGAATCCATAATTAGTAAAATTATTTTCAATTTGTAGAAAATTTCTTATAAAAATTATTTAAACTAATCTTAAATTAATAATAGTCATATATAAAAATAAATAAATTTTGAATATTATCATAGATATCATTTTCAATATTCTAAATCCTTTAATATAGAAAATAAATTTAAAATTACATATTAACAAAATAATAAATCATTCTTCATAAGCATCAAAGCTTATAAAATTTTAGATTCTAACTTGGGATACTACACTAAAGTCAATGGTTGATGGTTCCTAATCATCCAAATTCAACAAATAGGGCTTAGGGATCCATTTCCCCTTTTTTAAGCTTTATGGATTTCCTTAATTTTCAAAGAAAAATTGATGAAAACTTAACATAAAGGAAGAATTAGATACTTTTACCTTGATTGTATAAGAAGATTGATGAAAATTTGATGCTTTTTGCTTGATTAAGAATAGGATGGAAAGAGGAGGAAAAATAGATGAAATGAGATGAGATGGTTATGGATTTAGAGGAAATAAGGAAAGGGAGGAGGAAAGTTAAAGTTTTAAAAGAATAGGATGGGAGCATTTTAGGAAAAAAGGAAAAAATATGTCTTTTATTCATCAACTACCTTCCTTAAGCTATCCAAAATGCAGCTTGGATGGCCATAATCAACTAGTATCTAGCTTCTTAACATTGAATGCCTTATAAGCCTTTCCCACCCAAATTCTCATATTTTATTAGGCTTTTTGTTATTTATACATAATTTTTTTATTTTTTCAATATTTTCCTTAAATTCAATACACTCATAGAATTCATATTATATTATCCAAGCAAAAGCCATCAATTTAATTTAGTAAGCAATTAATACCTAAGTAAAAAAAAAATTAAATTCCTAAATGTATGATATAATAAAATCAATAATTATATTTTTAATATTACAAATTTTTAAGAGTGCTTAATGATTGGATCGAAATTTGTACAAGTTAGATATATTTAAGCCTATTTTTTAAGTAGACCCATCAAAGGGTGGTCCTATTTGGTCCTAGAATGAACTAGAACGGTTTGTGAGCTAGCTCTTTTTTTATTTTTTAGTTTGATGTTTTGTGTTTTATTATTTATTATTGCATTTTTGTGTTTTGTAATTTTATTTTTATATTTTTACATTTATTTTATATTTACTCATTTTATTATTTGTTAGTTTAATTGATTTGAGTAATTAAACTTAGTTTTTGGACAATAAGATTGTGTTTTATTCATTAAACTACTTTATTGTAGTTTAAATTAATGAATAAACTACTTTCTTTTTCTTTAACAAAATACTATTTAAATTATTAAATATACATTTAAAAAAAGGACAGGCTTGCGAATTGGTTCTTAGTTTGTTAGATCAAGCTTGTTTAGGCTTGTTTTTTAATAAGCCCGATTTTCTTTACTCTAATTTGCTCAAAGCCCATAAACTAAATGCTAGATAAATAACCCTACATATCTTTTGTTATAGTTGTTTCAATTTCTTTATATGTATCAAAATATTTCTTTTAAGAGTAAACATAATATTTAATCCCTCGTATATAAGAGTAATGACTATTACATCACTCAAAATTTTAACAAACATTATTAATATATTATTTTTACTTTTGTTATAATTATTCATCTATTCCTTCACAAGTTACACTAAATAAATTTTGAAAGGAAATAAATATAATCAAAAAGCAAGTATATATTTAACATTGTTAAAAGAAGATTCACCAACTAACTCTAATATTTTTTATTTATTTCAACATTGCAAATGAATGGAAGGATAAATATTTGTAACAACCCAATAGAGTAAGAAAATTTAGAAGAAATTTTGGATAGAAACCACCCTAATAGAAACTTGATAATGAAATTAGGTAAAATTTGACTAAACCATAAAAATAGTTTAAGACCATATCTATCTAGAATTTTTTGTAGAAATTATATTAAACATTACTAAGGTATCAAAATATCATAAAATACCAATATTTAGTTTGGAAAATTTTTATGGAAGTTTGATAGAAAATTAGGATCTCGAGTAGCTAAAAAATGGTCGAGGTAACCCAAAGCCTAGAAATTGGGGTCAAAATTAAAACAAATCATTTTAATTTATTTTGGGATGAATTAGCCTAACTTTTTAGGCCCAATTTGATATTGAAACCACAAAAAATAGAGCCCCAACAAGGCCTAATCTTGTGAAGGAAGTTTATGATATTTTGATGATTAAGTGTAAAATTAAGGACAATTATTAGTGATTATTTTAAGGCAATTTATTTGGTTTAATTTTATTATATTTAGGAACAAAAATATTCTAATTTGAGCTAGCAAAAACCATATCCCCCATGTGTATGCCATCATCAAAATTTTTATAAAATAAATAAAAGGAAAAAAGAAAACCAATGAGAAAATTTTAAAGCTTGTATATATATATATGGCTTTAAGGATCATTTTGCTCATTTTTTAGCCCATTTCATAGCTTAAAACTATGCACTTATCCAAGGGTTTTATCAAATTTTTATAAGGTAACTTAAGTTTTTCCCTTCATTCTCTTCAAGTTTTCATGATAATCTTTCCTTCAAAATTTATAAAATTTTAGTTTATTTTAGTAAGGTTATTCTACTACTATTTGAAAAGGTTTTTGAAAGTTAAAAAGTCAAGGAATTAAGGTGAGTGGGAACTATCCTTTGTTCTATGGAGTTTTCTTATAAAAGATGAAAATTTTGATGATTTTGGCTATATCAGATATGAATTGAGGTGTGGTGTTGTATGACTTAATTTTAATATTGTATAAATGTTAATAAGAAGATATAATATTAGTTTTATGGTGTTCAAATGAGTAGGAAATGATTTATTAAGTTTTTCCTTAGGAAATAATTATAGGAAAATGTAGGAAGAAAATTTTGTCAAGAAGGTTTAAGAATATGTTTTTATTTACCCTTTGGAATCATGGTTAGAAATTATTTAAATTATAAATTTTAGTTTTTTAATATCACGAACAATGTTAGGATATGTGAGGAAAAATTTGGAAATTTTTGAAAAATTTTAAAGTTATAAAAAGTGCAATGGAATGAACTTTAGTTACAATGACTTGAAATACAATATTGGATTCTATGTGCTATTGTTTAGTGCCATTTGAGCCCTAATTTGATTGAGAAAAATTAAAGTAATTGATCTTCTAGGAATGTTAGGATGTTGATAACATTGTGTAGAAATTTGGTTAGAGTTAATTTGGATGCTTAGAAGGCTCTCTTTTCCATTGTAACTCCAAAACTTCCTATAATTAATAATTCTAAGTTTTTGGTTCTATATGAAAACTAACCCTATGAAATTTTGTGAAATAATTGTTACTTTTCATTAGCTAACATGCTAGGGATGTTGTGTCAAAATTTGATAATAATTGGAAGTGGTTTGGATGTTAAAAAAAAAGCTTGTATTGAAATTGCTCTTGTGATGTGCTATTTTGGTTTCTATAGTTTGGGTTCTAAGTGAATAGTACCTGTGAACCATAAAATTGTTAAAAAATTTATGTTTAATGAAAACATTAGATAAAATTTTGGTAGAAATTTGAATTAATTTGAAAACCCAAAAGGGCACCAAACCACCAAACCATGAGAACCTACTACTATTTAGCATGTAGGATGTTTTCTATCTCTTGTTGAAGAATGTTACAAATAATTGAAAGTATAAAATATTTAATAATGCTTAAGTTACTAATTGTTATCTATTCAAAGAATTAAATATTATCTTTATTTGATTGGAAAGGTTGTATAACAAACCTAGGTATATTATTGTGTGATGATGGAAATTGAATACATAAGAATGACAAATGTTATTGAATAGACTTTCATGGCATAGTTGGTATGATGACCATACCCCATTGAATTCAAATTGAGTTACAATCATATTATTACTTGTATTATGTATAAATTGTGAAAGGGAGATTACATCCTTCACAAGAAAGAAAAGGCGTGGTAAGGGTTGGTGGGATAAGGTTAGTGGCTTAATACCTAGAGTGTTAGGGGATAAGGTCAGATTGATGATACAAGAAGAATCCTATATACTAATTGTTGTCATTCTTTAAAGTAGTCTTTGTAAATATTATAACAAACATAGTAAAATTACATTATTATTTCATATAGTTTATAATTATATTTTTAATTTATGATGGTGAAAATCTTATAGTAAAGGAAGATTATAGTCCCTCATTGAGTATATTAATACTTACATTCTTTGTTATTAATCTTTTATTTACAAATTTGAAGCATGGATCATCAAAGTATGACTAATATTTGTATTAGAACCTTCTTATCACCTTAAGGTACCTTTCAAGTCATATTTCAATACAAATTCCAAATGATAGCAAGGGGGCTCTATATTGATTACTCTGTAGTATTTAGTGTTAGGAATTCGGATTATCATATGCAGCGAAAATTCAAAACTTTCATCTGAATTCTACCTAGGATCCATGCAAAAGACATAAATCAATGATTAGAGTTTTACCTATTGGGTACTCATGTTTCTACTAATCAAAACTTGAGAGCGGATGAATCAAACACCGGTCGGAAGGTATGGTATCACTACGATATCCACACGGAGTGAACAATGACCTCTCACCCTCCACAAATCTGCTAGGATGCGTTTTTCTCTCTAAGAATTAGGATTGGATGTTTTCTGCATGATTTAGGGTTTGTATGGAAGCTTTGAGCGTGTTATTAAAGTGCTACCCTCAAGTCCCTTTTTATAGAACTTAGGCAAGTTATAATCCTAGTCCTACTAGGATAATGCTTCCAAAATCCTAATCACACTTAACAACTCATCTTATCCTTATCCTAGAGATAATGGGGAGAGATAGGACTTATCTATTAATTATCTAATATTAGATAATAATATTATCTCATAATATATTTATCTAATATCTGATAATATAATTATTTGATATTACTTTAATATCAAATAATATCACATAATATATATATATATATATATATATATATATATATATATATATATATATATATAAAACGTGAATTTATTATTCTTAATAATATATATGCACGAAAATAAGTTCAATTAATTAGATATTAATATAATTAAAGTCCAATTAATTATTGTCTTATTCCTACTCCTTTTGTGTGACCTTGTAGGTTCTTACTACGTTGACAATGACTCATTATTGAGCCATAGACAGTAAGCGGTATCTAGCAATACATCACTACCACTCAAGTAGTAAGAATGTCTATGATTCGACATCCACCTAATACATGATCAACGTTTTGCATCATAACCCTTTTTGTAATAATATCCAAATTGAACTGGAGGCATGGAATGTATCATCCTCATCAATGTTCAATTTATATTTCTTGATACTAAGTAGACTTAAAATAAATGATTAATATCACATATTAATTCAATTGAGCATGGCCATGCATTTCTAAGTCTCACTCAATTAAGGGCCCAAGGATATTTCTCTTTTATACAAGAGTAACAAAATTCCATCTGCATCACTCACTTCCCTCTGCACGATTTATGACACACCCAATCAATGCCCTACTTGTCATCTTGATTAAAGGTGACATAGGACAATATTAAAGTGAGTAATTCCTCATGTAGGAAATTGTAGTGACTTCAGGTCAAAAGTTTATGTGTATTTGTGATTATATGAGAATAACTTATGACACGTCTATCCATGCAATATTCTCATAGTGGGTCAGTCCAGTACATTGTTCACTAGCAATGTACTCATGTATTGACTTGATATCATATATCCATGATTCGTAATCATCAGTTACTATACATGCTAGTCTCGATGTATTATTACTATCCTTTTCGTAATAATACTTGACTAGGGGCATTTTAGGAATAGTAAAGCTATTCTAAGGATAATTATTATATTAAGTTATAAATTGCACATAATAATAATAAAATTATAAAAATAAAATATAATAATTAAATTACCTAAAATAAAACATAATACATTGTGTATAACTTCAATCATCTATGTGATTGGTTCTAGGACACACACCAACAATCTCCCACTTGGACTAGAGCCAATCACTCATGTATCTAATACCAAGTGACATAGTATGACCATCATGCTTTTTCTGCGCTAAAGGCTTTGTCAGCGGGTCAGCGATATTATCATCAGTTGGTACTTTGCATATCTTTACATCTTCTCTATCGATGATTTCTCGAATGAGATGGAAGCGTCTAAGTATATATTTGGATTGCTGGTGAGATCTGGGTTCCTTGGCTTGTGCAATGGCTCCATTGTTGTCACAATAGAGATCCACTGGGTTTGCAATGCTAGGAACAACGCTAAGTTCAATAATGAACTTTTTGATCCAAATAGCCTCTTTTAACACATCAGATGCAGCAATATACTCAACCTCTGTAGTAGAGTCGGCCACTGTTTCCTGCTTTGAACTCTTCCAGCACACAACACCACCATTTAGGCTAAATACATAACCTGACTGCGATCTAAAGTCATCCTTGTCGGATTGGAAACTGGCATTAGTATAACCTTTTACAACAAGTTCTTCCTCTCCTCCATATATTAAGAATGAATCCTTAGTCCTTTTTAAGTACTTAAGGATTTTCTTAACGGTAGTCTAGTGAGGTTCACCTGGATTTGACTGGTACCTGCTCATCATGCTTAAAGCATACGAGACATCAGGACGAGTACATATCATGACATACATGATAGATCCAATTGCTGATGCATATGGTATCTTATTCATGTTGTCCTTCTCATCTTGTGTCGAAGGACACTGAGCTTTGGACAAATTTATGCCATGCGACATAGGCGAAAATCCTCTTTTAGATTCTTGCATGTTAAACCATTTTAACACTTTATCTATGTATGTACTCTGACTTAGGCCAAGCAATTTTCTTGATCTATCTCTATAGATCTTAATACCTAGTATATAGGCAGCTTCACCTAAGTCTTTCATCGAGAAATAATTCCCTAACCAAGTCTTTACTATTTGCAGTGTAGGGATATCATTTCCGATGAGTAGTATGTCATCCATATACAATACAAGGAAAATAATTGTGCTCCCACTAACCCTTTTGTAAACACAAGATTCATCTTCATTTTTTATGAAATCAAATTCTTTGATTGCCTCATCAAAACAAAGATTCCAACTCCGTGAAGCTTGCTTTAATCCATAAATGGATTGTTGTAGTTTACATACCTTTCCAGCAGTTTCAGGAATGACAAAACCCTCGAGCTGTGTCATGTACACATCCTCGAGGAGCTTTCCATTAAGAAAAGCAGTTTTGACATCCATCTGTCAAATTTTGTAATCATAAAAAGCTGCAATAGCAAGCAAAATTCGGATGGATTTAAGCATGACAATTGGGGAATAGGTCTCATCATAGTCTATACCATGAACTTGCCTATAACCTTTACGACTAATCGTCCCTTAAAGGTTTGCATGTTACCATCCATGTCGGTTTTCTTCTTGAAAACCCATTTGCACCTAATGGGTTTTACCCCTTCAGGTGGATCAACCAAAGTCCATACTTGGTTAGTATACATGGAATCCATCTCTGATTTCATGGCCTCAAGCCACTTCTTAGAGTCTGGCCCTTTTATAGCTTCTTGGTAAGTTGTGGCTCATCTTGATTCATGAGCAAAACATCACCATTTTGAGTTACAAGAAATCCATATCTCTCGGGCTCATGGCGTATCCTACCAGACTTATGTAGGCCTTGTGTTACTTGAGCTAGTTTCTGACCCACAACATCTTGTGGTCTTTTTTCAGGCTCTATTATAGGTTCAGTGTTACTTTGTGAGTCTCGCACTTCTTCGATTTCTACTTTTCTCCCACAGTTTTTCTTAGAGATAAATTCTCTTTCTAGAAAAATACCAGTTTGTACGACAAACACTTTGCCTTCACTAGGATTATAGAAATAGTATCCCTTAGTTTTCTTAGGATACCCTACAAAGTAGCACTTGTCCGATTTGGGTCCAAGCTTATCTGAAACTTGACGTTTTACATAGGCCTCGCAACCCCAAATCTTCATAAAAGACAAGCTGGGACGTTTCCTAGTCCATATCTCATATGGAGTCTTTTGAACCGTTTTAGAGGGAACACGGTTGAGCATAAAAGCAGCTGTCTTTAGAGAATGCCCCCAAAAGGAAATTGGAAGATATATATGACTCATCATAGATCGTACCATGTCTAACAAGGTACGATTCTTCCTTTCTAAAACACCATTCCATTGTGGCGTTCCAGGTGGAGTGAGTTGTGATACTATACCACACTCCTGTAGATAGTCATCAAATTCTTGGCTTAAGTATTCTCCACCTCAATCTAATCGAAGTGTTTTAGTACTTTTACCAAGTTGGTTTTGCACTTCATTCTTGAATTCCTTGAACTTTTCAAAGGATTCTGATTTGTGTTTCATAAGATACATATATCCATATCTACTGAAATCATCAGTAAATGTAATGAAGTACTAGAAACCTCCTATAGCAGGTGAACTAATAGGCCTACATACATCAGTATGTATGAGACTTAATAGATCATTAGCCCTTTCACTATGTCCAGTGAATGATGTTTTAGTCATTTTTCCTAGCAAACAAGATTCACATATTTTATATGATTCAAAATCAAATGAATCCAAGAATCCATCCTTATGAAGCTTGGATATGCACTTCTCATTTATATGGCCCAAACGACAATGCCAAAGATAGGTTAGATTTAAATCATTTGATTTAAATTGCTTAGTGTTTATGTTATAGACAGACATTTCAAGATCAAGAATATAGAGCCCATTGAACATTTGTGCACTGTAGTAAAACATTTCATTTAAATAAACTGAACAACTTTTGCCCTTTATTATAAATGAAAAACCTTTCTTGTCCAAACAAGAAACAGAAATAATATTCCTGCTGATAGCAGGCACAAAATAACAATCCTCTAATTCTATTATTAAACTAGAAGGTAAAGATAGATAATATGTTCCTACAGCTAGCGCAGCAACTTTTGCTCCATTGCCAACTCGTAGGTCCACTTTGCCTTTAGTTAGAGTCCTACTCCTTTGTAGTTCCTGCACATTTCTACAAATGTGAGAACCGCATCCGGTATCTAATACCCAAGATGTAGAAGTTAAAACATTAATTTCTATAACATATACCTGAAGCGGAAGTCTCACTTCCCTTCTTCTTTTTCAGATCTTCCAGATAGACCTTACAATTTCTTTTCCAATGTTCGGTTTGACCGCAATGGAAGCATGTCCCTTCCTTAGCCACACCCCCTTTTAGTTTCAGTGCAAAGAATTTAGACTTGGGCTTGCCTTTGGATTTGGAATCCTTCTTGTTTTTGCCCTTACCTTTTTCCTTTGCCTTTGCCCTTTTGAACCATCATTATGGTATTAGGCTTAGTTTTTTGCAAATTTTGTTCAACAATTCTTAACATGCTTAACAATTCTGGCAGTGGTTTGTCAATTTCATTCATGTTGTAATTCATGATAAATTGACCATAACTCTGTGGCAACGATTACAGAATTAAGTTAGTGGCCAACTTTTGACCTAGTAGAGCACCTAATCTTTCAAGGTTCTCAACATACCTAATCATTTTGAGTACATGAAGCCCAACAAGGTTTCCTTTTGCCAATTTACATTGAAACAAAGCTTTTGTCACCTCAAACCTCTCATGCCGAGCTTGGCCTTCATAAAGCTTCTTAAGATGCTCAAGCATGTCATAAGCTTCCATGTTCTCATGTTGCTTTTGAAGCTCAGAGTCCATGGTAGCCAACATGAGACAACCAAAATCTAATGCGTCATCATGATGCTTCTTATAAGCATCCTTTTGAGCTCGAGGGGCAGTAGCTTCAGGTTCTTGAGGAACAAGTTCCTCTAGGACATACATTTTGCGCTCATGTTTGAGGACTATCCTCAAATTCCTGTACCAGTCCAGGAAGTTTGTCCCATTCAGTTTGTCTTTCTCAAGGATCGATCGCAGTGATGAGTTATTTGATGTATTAGCCATTGGTTATCTACGATAGAAATATGCAAAGTAAGTATTAAATTTAAAACATTTAATAAGGTCTTTTATTAAATGTACCTCCCACTATTTCATTCAAATTAATAGCCCTCACTATTAATTCAGAAAGTCATATTGTTTAAGCTTTCTAGTGGGCCAAGATCCATATTTCACCAAGCCTTAAGTTAGCTTTGGCTAATCACTTAAAACTTAGTTATTTAGGTAAGCAACACTTGCCAATTGTATCATATACAACCCTTGGATAGTTAGATGAACACACTTGTTCTAGTCCATCTTATGAACTAAAGCCTAACTCTATGCCTCTAGGTCTCAATCCCATTGAGATATCCTAGTTAAGTCAGACCCAATATTTGACATTCGGATATCATTATTATCCAATCGCATTTCACCAAAATAAACGAGGTACCTTGCTTTGGCAAACCTACCTTATGTCGATCGAGGCCTTGATGAGTGCCAAACATTGGAAGGCATTATTAATTATTACTGACTTAATATTTTAGATGAGGGATTTTAACTTAATTATTATCATATCTCATCATAACTAGCCTATTTATTCATGCAATATATCTAGCATATCTCATATATCATATAAAGTAAATGAATAAAATAGACTACCGTATATCATATATCATGCAATGAATAGAACTATCACATAGTAGGAACACATTCTATCACATAATAAATGCATGCTCATCAATATCATCACATAATAAAGAAATCAAAATGTCACATAGTATGGCCCAAAATTCTATTTTCTAATGACATTCCTAACTAACTCCTTAGCTTCTTCTTGTCCCATAGCTTCTTAGCTTCTCCTTGTTCCAAGCAAAGAATACTCCATTGCAATTACAAATTTACAACAGAAACCCCAAGTTACATTTGGGGGGAATTGAGATGAGAAGAGAATATACATTAGAGAAATAGAGGAAGACACGACACGCAGGTCGTATTTTAAAATCCGTCCATTAAAAACTCCAAAGGCCATACTATGTAACACATTCATGCATCATATGTAATAATTGCTAAGAAATATATGTAACCAAGATAAGGAAGATGATTGACATATATATTTCATAACATATTCATCATAAAAAATCATGTTCTAAAATAGCGCCTTAAGAACAAAAATAATTTTTGAACGCTACGCAGAGTTAGCACGGCGGTCCCGCTAGCCGGTTAGCAGGCGGGGTTTAAGGGGGCAGAGCCCTTTGCCGGGGGGTGTGGGGCGGGCCAAAAATTGAATTCATTTGACATTCAAATTTTAATTCATTTTGCCAACAATTGACTCACCCCAAGTCGAACAATTCGACTATATGATTGACATTCAAATCATAGTTTAAAATAGGATTTACGTCCAAACACTTTGAATAATTTTAATCATATCAATACAAATCCAGGCGTGTTTAAATTAAAGCATACATATACCTCATAGACCAGATTCAACTTAACGAATTTAAACAAGTCTTTACAAATTTAGAATTAATCACATTAATTTCGTGTTGACTAGGTTATATGCTATTAAACGCAGAGAACATCACAGATTCAAAACAGATTCATGGGTTTATCATTTGAAAAACTCAAAATTACGCATAAAATAGATTTGAATATGAAGCAGAAAAATGCATGATCATATTCATACAATTAATCTCACCAATTGATAATCAAATTCAAAATTCAGATCATATATATCATATATATATTTACGAAATCAGAACCATACACAAGTTTGCATATATCTCATATATATCTAATTTAAACAGAAACTAATTTGATATTAATTTATCACATAAACATTCATCAAAACATGTAACTTTTTATTTAAACCGAAATAGATTTGACATGTATTTATCATATAAATATTCATCAAAGATGGTAAAACACATAATCAGAACTATGTTTTTGCAAGAAGCTCTGATACCACTGTTAGGAATTCGGATTATCATATGCAGCGGAAATTCAAAAATTTGATCCGAATTCTACCTAGGATCTATGCAAAAGACATAAATCAATGATTAGAGTTTTACCTATTGGGCACTCGTGTTTCTACTGATCAAAACTTGAGAGTGGATGAATCAAACACCGGCCAGAAGGTACGATGTTATTACGATATCCACACGAAGTGAACAACGACCTCTCACCCTCCACGAATCTGCTAGGATGCGTTTTTCTCTCTAAGAATTAGGATTGGATATTTTCTGCGTAATTTAGGATTTGTATGGAAGCTTTGAGCGTGTTATTAAAGTGCTGCCCTCAAGTCCCTTTTTATAGAACTTAGGCAAGCTATAATCCTAGTCCTACTAGGATAATGCTTCCAAAATCCTAATCACACTTAACAACTCATCTTATCCTTATCCTAGAGATAATGGGGAGAGATAGGACTTATTTATTAATTATCTAATATTAGATAATAATATTATCTCATAATATATTTATCTAATATCTGATAATATAATTATTTGATATTACTTTAATATCAAATAATATCACATAATATATATATATATATATATAAAACATGAATTTATTATTCTTAATAATATATATGCACGAAAATAAGTTTAATTAATTAGATATTAATATAATTAAAGTCCAATTAATTATTGTCTTATTCCTACTCCTTTTGTGTGACCTTGTAGGTTCTTACTACGTTGACAATGACTCATTATTGAGCCATAGACAGTAAGCGGTATCTAGCAATACATCACTACCACTCAAGTAGTAAGAATGTCTATGATTCGACATCCACCTAATACATGATCAACGTTTTGCATCATAACCCTTTTTGTAATAATATCCAAATTGAACTGGAGGCATGGAATGTATCATCCTCATCAATGTTCAATTTATATTTCTTGATACTAAGTAGACTTAAAATAAATGATTAATATCACATATTAATTCAATTGAGCATGGCCATGCATTTCTAAGTCTCACTCAATCAAGGGCCCAAGGATATTTCTCTTTTATACAAGAGTAACAAAATTCCATCTACATCACTCACTTCCCTCTGCACGATTTATGACACACCCAATCAATGCCCTACTTGTCATCTTGATTAAAGGTGACATAGGATAATATTAAAGTGAGTAATTCCTCATGTAGGGAATCGTAGTGACTTCAGGTCAAAAGTTTATGTGTATTTGTGATCATATGAGAATAACTTATGACACGTCTATCCATGCAATATTCTCATAGTGGGTCAATCCAGTACATTGTTCACTAGCAATGTACTCATGTATTGACTTGATATCATATATCCATGATTCGTAATCATCAGTTACTATACATGCTAGTCTCGATGTATTATTACTATCTTTTTCGTAATAATACTTGACTAGGGGCATTTTAGGAATAGCGAAGCTATTCCAAGGATAATTATTATATTAAGTTATAAATTACGCATAATAATAATAAAATTATAAAAATAAAATATGATAATTAAATTGCCTAAAATAAAACATAATACATTGTGTATAACTTCAATCATCTATATGATTGGTTCTAGGACACACACCAACATTTAGATAGTTAATATCTGAGCTAAGCCTTTTTGTTATTAATCCTATTTTATCCAATCATTTATAGGAGTGCATACTTAATAGTTCTAGTTTAGTTCTGATATGCCAAACCTTCTGTCCTCCCCCATCCATTAAAACTAACCCACAAGAGGACCCTGAATGGGAACAAGAAAAGTCAAGTTAGAAGTTTCTTTGTTTGTAGCTTCTATATGTAAACTTTTATCTTGAAAAAATTAGGATATAAGCCTTTTATATATGTAAATTATCTTTTAAATTCCCATTGCACATGTAGTTAATCCTTTTTTCTACAATTGTGTATTTATTTATCTTTAGCAAAGTTAAACTAGTGAAGAGTCAAAATTATTTTTAAAGGCTTATAAGGATAGCTAGCTAGTAAATAAATATTAATTAGGTATCTTTACGCTGGTTATGATATCCAAGGATTGTGTCATGATAAAATTGGTATCAAAGCATGGCCTAGGATAGAGTAAAATTAAAAAAAGGCTCTGTTAGAATATGAAATCTATAAAAGATTAAAGTGTAATATCTAAGTTGAAATTTAAAGTTTTATAAATTTTGATACTTATGAATATTTAATTATTTGGTTAATAATTGGTTTTAAAATTCTTTTTCATTTGAAAAGTTTAGGAATATTGAAAATGATATTTATAATATTATTTAAAATTTATTTATTTTTATATATGGTCATATTAATTTGAGATTAGTCTAAAATAATTTTTATAAGGAGTTTCCTACAAATTAAAAAATATTTTAGTAAAGAGGAATGCATAGATTTATAAAATGATTTGTTTGTATTTTATAAATTATTTATGGGAGTTGGAGAATATTAAAATATTCATTTTAGAATTTTCAAATTTATCAAATTATGATAAATATATATTTATATATTAAGAAAAATAAAAAATAATGGTGTTAAAATTTTAAATAAAATAAATTTTATAAAAATTAGGTTTTCATTAAAATAAATGGCTAGAATTAAACTAAACAAAAATGGATGGCTAAGATTAGAATGAACGATGACTTTTGGTGTACCATGAAACAACAAATAAAAGCCCTAGCTCTCCATTTTTTATAAAGTTAGTTCCCCTCTTTTATTCGATTGCTATCTTTATTTTTAAAAAATATTTTCCCACTCTCTTTTTCTTTCCCTTCACCTACACTGCCTCTTTCTCTCTTATTTACTCCTTTTGTTTCTTTTCTCAGGTACAGTACAACAAACATGTAGCTTAACTTTTTCTATATTTTTCCTAGTTTTTCTCTCTCATTTTTTTAAATAGAGCCCCTTCACACTCTCTCTTAAGCTTTGTTTGGTTGGAAGAGAAAATAGGAGAGAAAGAAAATAAAGAAGAAAGAAATAGAGGAGAAATTATTTTCTCTAGTATTCTTTGGTTGTGAGAGAAAATGGGAGAGAAAAGAAAATAGAGGAGAAATTATTTATGTTTGAATATAAAAAAATAAAAGATAAAGGAATTAGATAAAAAAATTTAATTTTATTTAAATGCATAGAAAAAATTTCATTATACCAAAATGACCTCCAAATTTTAAATATTAATTTTATTTACACTTAAAATAATTAAATATTATTGTAACAAGCTTTTTACTCTTACCAATTTTGTTAACATGTGTAGAAATGGCTCCGTGCAACAGACACAAACGCAGAAGGAAAATGGAAAATGGAGCAGAAATGGTGCTTACCGGAGCTCCGGCGAAAACCATCATCCTTCTATTTGTCAATTGGTTGACATTGGAGGGCTTTCTTCTTCACTGTGGAGCTGCCTTTTACGTTTGGGTTCTAATTTCTCCTCAAAACTGAGGAGAAATTTATCTGGTGGGACCCGTGTATAGCATGCAATTTTTTTTCTTTTCTCTCCGTTTTTTCTCCTATAGCCAAACGGTGGATAATAGTAATTTCAACTCCATTTTCACCCTTTTTTTTCTCTTCTCTTGTCTTTTCTTCAGAACCAAAACAGCTGTTAGGTTCTGCTCTCTCTTTTTTCTCTTCTTCCTTACTGTAGTTTCTTTTGGTCATTCTTGTTGCCAGGCAAGCTATTATGCATTCCAATTACTAAAAGTAGCTCCTTCTCAACTAGTGATGTTGTCACGGTGCAGGGGAAAGTAGCTTCATAAGTAGTTGAGCAGCAAACGAGACATGAACTTCTAGCGAGCTACCATCCTATTGACCACTAGCTTTTAGTGCAACAGAAGCATAAAAAACTACCATGAATCACGGTTGTGTTTGGCGCTGAAACAGGGTGTTGCCCTTTCCGTTTGCTGTGAGTTATGGTTAAGTTCAGTGCTATTAATGCTACCAACAACCTCCATATAAAGAAATGAGTCTTCTCATAGGTTTATATTCTAATGTTTTAATATATGAAAAATTTATTTTGAAAATCTTTATTTTTGTGCCTATTTTTTATTTCTTATTTTAAGCTTAAAAATATATGAAATTGTGTTATAGTATTATTAGTAAAGTATGATTAGGATTTAGACGGGCAACTATTAGGAGGAAAATAATTGATATTAGCCTATTCTTTTTCATGTATTAGATTGATAAATAAAGAGGGAAGAAAGGAAGAGTTTGAGTGCTTTGGAAAATCTTGAAGGATTTAGATGAGTGTATACACTACACAAATAGATTTTATTTTTAAGAACTCTATATCTCCGACCAGAATACCTATAAATTATATATTTATTATAGTTATGAAAATAAATTTTGATTTGTTGCATAGGAATATTATTCTAATTATTAGTTGACTCCTAATTTTAGAATAGTGAAACTATGGTTGTGAATATGTACTGAAAGTGAGGTATAATGCCTTTGAAAATGGAAGTTTTATACTATAAGATGATTAAGTGATTTAATAGAAGTCTTTTTATGCTACTAAATTACAATATCCTTAGATGAGTTAATGTCGAACTAAAAGAAGTACATATATATATTATATGCATTTTAAGGAACTTGAAAATAATTAAGGATATAAAGATATTATGTTATGAAGTGTCAAAATAGTATATTTAGAACATGTTCAACTTATCAAATTTTAATATTTATATTTAAATTGTATGGATTCAACAAATCATTATCCAAGAACATATCTCCATTTTTGTGAGTAAATATTTAGAAATGGAAAAAAATAATCTAGAAGGATTAAGGGAAATAAAATGGATCTTTTATTTCTATATGACTTTAATTTGATAACTCCTAAATTATGGCATGCTTGACCTTGAAGCTAATGACTTAGATTGTTAATATATTATGGTATGAAATTGGAATTAAAATAACTAGGAAGTGAATAAGTATTGTTTATGTAGTTATAAATTATTCTTATAAATTGTGAATAGGAAGAAAAGGTGAAAATATGAATATGAATATCTTGAAGCTTTCAAAGGTGGATCAATATTATCAGGTGAGTATATATCTCACCACAAATTAGTATTTTACTAAAAGATATTTTAATCATTATAAATTATAGTTTTCTTCATTAATAACATAGATTTCATATTCACGTGTACATATTCATATGTAAATTAGTTTTGTGATATAAGTATAATTAGTTGTGAGTGACTATAAATTGATCAGAGTGCACAGTGGAAGCATAGGGGTGATATTTCTAGTTATTGATGAATTGTAATTGAATTTCTATTATATTTATATTATGGCCGTGTAGGTGAATAGGACAACATTAATTTATATACTTTGTCATGCTTGATATTACTCCACAATGAATTAGTAATCTTCCATTGAAAGTCTTACATATAAAAGTGATATGAGAGCTAAGCCTTCCTATGTTTATCATTTGTGGATCATACCAATAGTGGCATTTAAAATTGTGAATAGTGATGCATGATGTGAAAGCCAAATGGATAATTTTCAGCAAATAATTATGAAGGATATAAAATTGATGTGAAAGTCTAGTGGAAAATTCTCAACATACAGTTGAGACAAATATAAAATTTGGCCTGAAACTAGAAAGTGGCTAAAAATAGCTACATGTGTACTCATGATAAATGGATGTGTGATGAAATATTGGAATTTGTTTGTATTTGATTATTACTATTTGATATGATGGCAAGAACTTGATTTGATTGTGATTAACCCTTAAAGGCTATTTGTGAATATGATGACCTCCCAGAATGGGTGGTGAGTGATGTTAATTGAGATTGTTATATTTGTGATGCAAGATATAAGATCTAAGTTGAATGTAAGTGAAATACCAATCCAAAGCTATTTTAGAGATCTAAAAATGGGTTTGTTAACGTCTTAACATCAATACACATTGAACTTGTAAATATAAATTATAAAATAATTCTCTTACAAACTAGTGGTAGATGTATGCTCACTAGAGTTCTTAGAAATCACTCT